>CM076576.1:723974163-724345149 GCA_034641835.2 Pinus albicaulis
CCCTTGTGCCCAAGTTTGAGATTGATTTTGAAATTTGGGCCAAGGTTGCTGCCAAGAATTCCAATTTGGTGGGGATTGATTATACAGCTGATCATGGAATCCTTGTGTTTGAGGCCCTTGCCAAGGCCTTCTAGAGACAAAATTGAGAGATTCTGTGGAATTTGTAGGGGTTTCTTCTTGAAAGACAGCTTTAAGACCAGGAAGTGAAGGACAAATCTTGGTCTCATATTTTTCTGAACAAATTACACAAGTCTCTACTACTTTTGCATCCAAAGGGCACTCTCTCAAGGCATGCTTCTTTCTACATTTGGGACAAAATATTGCTAAGGCATCAGATTCAGATTTTTGCTTGTTTTATAACTTAAGGGTGTCTATTTTCTCACTAAGACTCCCTAAAATGTCAGATTTGAATTCATCAAGCATATGTCCTATTTTTTCCCTACTTATCCTTTAAGGAGACTCTTTATTTGCCTAAAATATAAGTGGGTCTCGGTCCTTTATGTTTTATATTTCCTCTGTATTATATACACCAAACCTATTCTGTGTAATGTGAGCTGAGATATATCCCCTTTTCCCATGATATTAAGGATATCTAACCATTCATCCCTAATTGTCTTCAACAAGAGAGCTTTCAAAGTATCTTGGTCTAAGTTTTCCACTTTTTCCCTCTTGATGTTATAGTTGAACCTCTCCAACAAATCTTCCAGATTTTCATCCTCTTTTTGTAGAATTTTAAACACTTCCTCCTTATGGTTGATTGGCATACAACAATCCAAATACCTCTCTAGAAATGCATGTTTCATGTCTTCCCATGTCCTAATAGAACTGTTGATCAAACTCATAAACCATTTTAATGCTTCTCCTTTCAATGTTGAAGGGAATAGTTTAAGTTTTTGGGAATCTTGTAAGTAATCATAGGTTCTACATAGGACTTCAAATTCAAATAGAAAGGTTTTAGGATCTTCAGTTTTGAGTCCATAAAAGTTTGGAAGGACAGAGGGTGAAATTTTTTTCATAGTTGCATTGGTTTCTTCATCTACTATAGGAAACCCAAAAGAGCTTCCCCTTTCCCTTCTACCTTCTACTTCTTCACTTACCCCTTCTCACTCTCTAAGACCTCTACCTCCTTCCTCTACCTCTACCTCTACCCCCTCCAAATAGTGTGTTCTCTCCATTAAAGACTCCTCCTCCCCCTTCTTCGCCATAGTTGATTTTTCTAGAGGAAGTGGAAAGCAACAACACAGTAGGGGTCCTTGGAATCCTCTTCTTCAAGACAGTCATGAAATGAGGTGGAAGGGACTTCTGAGAATGATCTACCTTTAAGCTATCAAAGCCCCAGATCGCATAAGACTCCAGAAGTCTTTGAGTTGGAGGCAAGTGTTTTGGTCTTGGTGGAACAAGTGGTGTTCTAGGAATCAAGCTTCTGCTTCTTATGAATCTACCCCTTGAGTCTCTTTCTCTACGCATATCATTGTTTTTGGGAGGTAAGAAACAAGGCTACCTAGTTTCACTTCCCCGGCAATGGTGCCAAAATTTCTGCTCAACTTAGTGTTCCTAAATTGATGTCATAAATTGTTAACCAGGGCTAGTAAACTGTTGAAGTGAAGTTCACTATATGTGCCTAGGTATCTTCTTTCTACTTCGTTGTGTTTAGTGTTTTTTCTAGTGTATTTGGTTTTGTGTTTTTGTGCTAAGAGGAAAAGAACTAAAATGTTGGCAAAGAGAAATTATTGGTCCCACTAGAACAGAGCAAAATCTACTCTAAACTATGTATGGAACCTAAGAACAGAAAATGCTAATTCACCAATTGCAAAGCTTGACAAGGAGAGTAACTCATAACATTAACTCAATCCAATTCATTTCATTAGAGGTATGTTGGAACAACTTGAGAAAATGATAAGTTTGATGCAATGAGGTTCTTTTAAGTAAACAACAACTTACAATATCACAGAGAAAATCTCATCCATAGTTAGAAATTTGTTGGAACACATTGAGAAAAGATTATCTGCAACATAGTAAGGAACCCTATGCTAATTTAACTTATGACACTAAAATCAATCCATTCTGCAACTCAAAATGTTACTATAAAGCCTCATTCAAGGGTTAGAAATCTCTTGGAATAGCTTTGGAAAAAGGTTGTTTGTAAAATTATGAGAAATTGCAAAATAGTCAAGACCTCAAAATGATATTACTAATTCTTTTCCATATGATAATAATGTGTTAGAAGAGACTAAGAACAAGAGCAGTTTGTAAATAATGAAGGCCTTTACGTCGAATTTAACAGAACTAGAATACAACTAGCTAATAAAACTTGAAATGCAATGAACAGAATTGAACTAATACACAATTAGCCTTTGAAATACTACATCTCTATCTCATTCAGTGTTAGTGATATTTTGGAACAATTCATGAGAACAAGATTGACTGCACTATTCGATGTAAGTAAGCATAAAACATAAAGTTCAGAGAACTGCCTAAAATAAGAACGAAACAGAGCTAAAGTTACTTATCTAAAAATATGCACAAAGCATTTCGAATAGTAAGGGCCCTCTACCATCGGATTGGCACACGAATCTCCTCAAAATTTCTTCAGATCATTCATTAAAGTTGCACTTCTTTCATTAAAGGAAAACGCTTCAAAAACAGAGTATTACAATCTTGGACAACTTAACAACAAAACATCAGCTAGCTACTGTCTCTCGGTTCACCGAGTTATTTTTATAAACAAAATACATAACTGTCATTGAGAAGAAATAGGGATAGGTGTCTTTTTCAATCAAAATCAAATTAGAACTCCTGTTGAAGCCTCGTACTTTGCTGAAGACATCTGCAGAGTCCTTGTCTTGGTAGAATTCTACTTCTTAGTTTTGGTTTCCTCCACGTGCATAACCATTTGCAGACTTTTGCTCAGACTTCGTAGAGGGCAAGGAATGATGTAGGTGAGTTCTGGAATTCAACCATATGTGTTTTTCCTTTAAGTGACACATGTAACCTGTGTGAACATAACGATAGCTGCAGAATATGCGACTAGCGACAGAATGGCTGCATTCTGTAGCTAAGTCTAGTAAAAAATCACTACAACAACAAGACCACAAAAGTTTAGTAAGTCAGTTATTGCATGCATTCTTAAAGTAACTTTAATCAATCCCATTTATATTTTAAGCCTGTAATTGATAAAGGACAAAGGAAATGAAGTGAAATTTGGTGAAAGAAAAGGACATCTTTGGGGCTCAACAGTACCATTTGTCAGTATCTATTTTCTCGTGTATGAAAGTTTATGTACCATTGAAAGTTTAATAATTCTATTTAAAGTTTAATAACTATATATATATATATATATATATATATAGAGAGAGAGAGAGAGAGAGAGATATTTTAAATTTAATGATTAATAATAATTAAATTAAAATTCTTAAAAGACAAAAATAAAAGCCTAATAATCACGAACTATTATGATAATTTAAAAATATAGAACTCAGGCTTAATATAGTTACAAAGATACCAAGAAAAGAAGAGTGCATGTGCATGATAACCTCTTTCTTGACAACCTATGAATGCCATTCTCAATGAAGACTCAAGACTCAACTGAATTGGATTGTGTATCAAAACAGTAGGAATGAATCAAAGTTCAATGAATGAATAACTTGATCGAGAAAATTTATAGGGAAAGGTAACTTGACTATCAATCTACTAAACCTCACCTCCATGATTAAAAAAACACCCCCACCTTCTTAGTGGTCCCATCATGGTCCACCTATTGAAAAACAACCAACAAATATTATTTTTTATATATTTTTGCATGGCCATTGGACAATGATTTACTATGGTTTTCCTACTAAATTCCAATGGATTATTATTCAAAAATATTGAGAATTATTTTAGTCTCAAGGCATAGCCAAGAGTCTTACTGGATAATTATAGATTACCTCTCCATTGGATGATTGTACATTTTTCATCTACTTTTTCACGTGAGTTTCAGTTGATGCTAGATCTTTGCCTTCTATTTATTTAGTGAAGCTAAGAGTTAACTTTGATCTTACATTAATAACTATACTTGCATGAATATCCAATATGCTTTTATACTTCCCCACTGTGGTCAATTTTGATGTATGGCCTTGGCCCATTGATCTTACAATTAACTCACCATTCATATTCAATTTTCTCTAGTTCAGCCCAATAAAATAAGGAAAATAGAAAATGAAGTCTTGATTTTTCTTTCCAGTGCTCGTACATAATACAAATACTCTTAAAAACCAATTAATATATAAATTGTCATCATTCATGCTAAAATCAGTTTCAATTTTTTTAATGAATCTGCTTACAATTAATATATTACATTGCTCATAGAATAAGATATAATTTAGAACTATGATTTCACAATAATAAATTACCCTAGCAGTTCAAACTTCGAACATACCTTGTGAAATTAAAATATGACAGGTTAATGAGCCAATCTAGTTTCCTCAGAGCCAATCTTGAGCTCAGCCTAAGTCTGAATGCCTTGAGAGTGCGAGTGTAAGGAACTAGACGCCTAAAGCTTTTAGTTTGTGTTTGTGTAATTCACTATTTGACCATCAAGCCAAGCCACCAGCTATATTAACACTACTTCATGTTGGGGAAGATTGGCATTCTAATTTTTTAGTGCTATAGCCGTACTTTTTCACTGCTTCACTAATCACAACCTTGGAAGTTTGCAGGACAACGGGCTTTATTCTTTCTTTGGTGTTTTATTTAAAAGAAAGGATTTGTGAACTTTTTGTAATAGGAAGGGGAAAACTAAATTGATTATAATTTTAAAATATCAAAATGATAAGTGGTGATTCCTTTATTAAATTTTTAATTTTGAGTGAGCCAAAAAAGTAACTTTCCTTACTTTTTGAGTACATCCTTGCAATTGCGAAGAGGACTAGTGTTGCAAAATTATTGGTAAGTGGAAATTAAAGGGCGTAAGAATGTTTTTGAAAAAAATTCCAAATGTCAAAATTAAGTCTTCTATCCTTCCTAGCACGTCACGGAAAATGGGAATCCACAAATTCTAGTCGTCAAATACGTGCAAAATGCCTTATGACGGGCAAAATGGAGGACTGGTCCTATGCTGCTACATGAGTTAGGGTTTCATGTGGCAGCAGGGAACCTTGTATAGTTTTTCAAGGATAGGAAAAGAGAATATTGTCAGTTAATCATCCCATGAAACTTTATCATCATTTGAAAATTGTGTCCTAATTTGAAACAATAAGACTACCCAACTATTTCATTATTTAATTTAGATTGTGTAATATAAAAAAATATCCTAGATAACTTAAATAATGTAAGCACTTTTTTAAAAATTTAGTGGGGAGAACCTTCAATTACATTTATTTTGAAGATCCACTTGCATTTTAAGCCATTTTAATTAGTCTTTCATGGCTATTCTAGTAAAAATTTCAACCTCTTGTAGAAATTTGTTTGTCACTTGTATTAGAAATGAAAAAATCAAATGTATATAAAAATGATTTGAAATGCAAAAATAAAATTCGCGCTACATAAAAATGATTTTATTAAAAACTACATTAACGTCTGATATCACGAGTGCATTCGCCCTTAGCTCTTGCAAAATAACATTCACCCTCAGCTCTTGTAGAACAGCATTCGCCCTTAGCATTCACCCTCATCTCTTGCAAAACAGCATTCACCTCAACTCTTGTAGAACAGCATTCGCCCTCAGCATTCGCCCTCAGCTCTCGCAGAACAGCATTCGCTCTCAGCATTCACCCTCAGCTCTTGCAGAACAACATTCACCCTCAGCGTTCGCCCTCAACTCTTGCAGAATAGCATTCACCCTCAGCGTTCACCCTCAATTCTTGCAGAACAGAATTCGCCCTTAGCTCTTGCAAAATGGTAAGTTCTTACCATAGGCCCTTCCTCCTATAGTAAGGTTGACTCTATTTGGGTTTTTTTGGTCAATTCCATTGGATTGTGTTCGGCTATAGGGTTCTCTCTAGATGTCTTCCAATGTTCTTTCGGATGAGTTTCAAAGAGGATGTGTAATATGTGTTTGTGCTTGCATTAATTTGACTCCACCAGTTTCATGAATTTTAAGCTATGGATTTTAGTTCAACAAACTCATCCATCTCAACACCCAGTAACGAATTGCCCTTGGTCTGATCTATATTGAAGCTGAAGTGCAAAGTGGTAGAGAATGGGAGATTGAAAGTCATCAACTTTATCACAAGGGTAGTAATTCAGATTGAAAGTGATGAGCTTTAGTTCTCCAGATTTGGGGATTTTCTGATGACATACCAAAGGCCACATCCATACAACCATATCAAGGTCAATGTTGAGATCATTCTCATATAGATATATTTCACTGATATATAGGGTTAATATCATCATCACTATCCATGGAAACCGAATGGTTACAAAATCTCTGATTGTGGTTGGCTCATTTATAATTATTACCCATTTACAGTAGAGAACAGAAACACTAAATATGGCCCTAGAAGAGCCTTTACAACAGGCAATGGAATTGCAGCTGCTTCATCAATAACCAATAGCTCCACTTGAGAAAAAATTTCATAATCTTGGGGCTGGATATACTGCAGAGAAAAAAATTGTAGTTATCATTCGTGCTCCAATATATTAATATACTTTTTACATTGAACTGAAGAAAGGGAAACAAGCAAATGCTAGCCATCATACAATGCTTTGACATAAGAGTTTTGAGTGACATACTTGAAAAAAAGAACTCATCCACCGATATTTATAATCATTTGAGTTATTCAAGTTAAACACAATGTCAAGAATCAAGATTCAATACCCTCTATTATCTTCATCACCCAATACAAGATTTAAATTTTTCCCAAAGAAACGCTTATTAAATTGGCAGCCATTATTTCTCCCTGCTTTAAAAACCCTACATTTAAATGAAAACAAGCATTGCATTTCAACTACAAAAATCTATTAGTGTTTAAGTGTACATGTGTGCATCACTTGTGTAGGGTATTCCTTTTCCACTTTCACATTATCCAAGAATGTGTGCAGTATAGTTCATATTTTTTGTGATTTAGATTATCATGAAAAAGGAAAGGTAAATTATTTCCCATGGAAAAATAAGGTTTTCCCTTTTTACTACTGGAAATGGTACAACAAAGTTCCATTTCTACCCGAAACTCCTATGAAACAGGAACCAAATAAAGGCCATGTCCTCAATAGACATCATTTGGCTTTGAAAATGGCCATTGCACCATGTTGTTTCTTATATTACGTCATGATAGTTTCTTAGGTCATTTCTTGTTTCTTGAGATGAAAAACAACCAAAGAAATCGTGAAGATCCTTTCAAGAAACAAATGACCATTTCTCAATCATATCTCAACTGTTTTTTATTTTATTCAGTGGTTTCTTACTTTGAGAGAAATTTGACACTTTTATAAGGAATATAACATAAAAACACAAAATGGGAAGGAATTGATGAGGTAGATGTCCTTTAGTTGTTGTCAATTAAGAATTGATAATACACAATGCATGTTCTGTACTACAAACTAGATTCCTTCCTAGAGTTAGGACACAGAGTATTGAATCAAAGTTGTAGTTTCTAACTTCTTGTATTGGTTCATCAATCTTTAAATTCAGACATTGCATGTCTTCATTGCTTCATGTTTGAATAATTTGCATCATATCGTACAATAGGAAATTAGGAATTATGATTATTATTACTTTATGGATCCGTTAAGTTACTTTTAAGTTTGCATGGTTTAGTGTGAAATTATTCTAGTGTGCCCCTAGGCCCAGGTGAAGGAATGCCAAGGACTGAGAACCCTAGTTTTTAAATGGTATTGTTTCTTATACCCAAAACCCCTCAACATCACTTCTTATTAGTTCTTAACAATAGTGTTGTAAACAATTTGAGAATTGATATAGAAAAATCTCGCACTTCTCAAGATAAAGTCCTAAAGTTAAAGTGTGATACCATGTGTAATTCAATAGCCCCATTGTCACCTCACCAACCTCTTTTCACTTCGGGCTAGCTCTCCTCCAACTCAAGGGGTTTCTCCCTAGTAGATTTTAGGGATCTAATGGCCCAACCAAACCAAGTGAAGAGCCCCCTAACTCTCTATGTTTACTACTATCAATCAAAATATTGAACAATAGGGTCAGACATGCATCCTGAAGATAAAATTGCCAGGGTATTTTTGGGTAATTTCAAAGGGAAAGTCCCCAAACACATATAATCAAGGAATTATAACATGATTTAAAACATTAAATATCAACAAAATCGTTTAAAGGATATTGAAAGGAAAAAGGTGATGGAAGATAGAAAGTGCCTTACTTAAATGCTCTAAGGTTTTTTCAATAGTTGCTCCAAAAGCTTCACTTCAAGGCCCTTCAAGATCGTCTCCAACAATGCTATACCATCAGCTTCAACAATGTTGCTCCAAAAATGTCCTCAAGGTCTTCACAAAAAGTTTACTAGAAGTTTCTCCAACAATATATTCAATAAGGTCTTCATTGTCAACTCGTCTCTTGTTTGGGTGCCTTAATGTGCAATGACATGTTTCTAGGACCGAATTCAATGCAAGGCATATTTGAAACTCTAACTCTGTTTTCCGGTGTCTTATTAGAAATTATTTCAGTTTTCATTTTGTGTTTTCAAGTTAGATATTGTTTTCAAGTTTTTACATTTATAATTTTATTGCAATGTGGCAGACTGATCAGAGCAGTGCAGGAACAACCCCGAGATAGGATGATCGCGGAAAGAGGCCAGCAGAAGAACATGTAAAGTGCCAGCATTGCTCTATCTTTAGGTATTTTAGTTATTTACATAATTGAAATAATATTAATTTTGTTCAAATATGCAGACACCTAGCCATGGTACGCCTGATGATTCTCTCTTTGAGGAAGAGCTTTCTTCATCCCTATCTCCAGTGTTCTTGTTGCGAAAAAAGGCACGAGATGCAAGGTCGGAATTTAATACTTTGATAGACGCGCCTCAAACACCTGAAATAGAAGAGAGGATAAAAAAACTTATGAGCCAGCTAGAAACATATCAGGTAATAATAAAAAGTCAAAAGGATATTTTTTTTGTTCTGCATGAGATGAATTGTGATAGTTTGATTTTTAGTTTTTACATTGACTAAACTAACAAAAATTTCTTTTGTATGTAGCGTTTTCTGGCACTTGCTAAACCCGGTGTTGGTGGTAGTGGGACACAAGGGCAAGAGATTTCCAAGCAACCCTCTCGTACACCTTCTACTCCTTTAGGTGCCAGCCAAGAAACACACTTTGCCCAAGCAGACACCCAGCCAACCGCTGAACGTGTTGGCAGTGATGAGGCTGATATGGCCAACTACATTATTGCGTTTCCTGGAGCTACACATGTCAGCTCCACAGGGACCATTAATGGCATGTTGTTGGTGAATGATGAAGGTGTCCCTATAAAGCACGTACAACTCCCAGGTAAATTTTAATATTTTAACTATTTCATGTACTCTATCTAAAACATATTTATCATTATTTTTATTTTTAAATTAATGATAATATCTTTTTTCTGTGTAGGAAACAATGAGTTCTACAGGTTTTTGGAGAGCTATGCATTGGTAATTTTTGGCCCAACCATACGCACAAGGTGGAATTCCCAGAATTCCAACCTGAAAAAAGAACTTCTAGATTATCTAGAAGCCCTTTTTGGGGTCGACACATTTGACAGAACAGCGATGGCTCGAGTAGCCGACAAATATTTGAAATATACCAGGGACACCTATAGGATGCAATTTCAATTTAACCCTAGATACGAGCATCCTCTCACAGTTCCAGAGAGTGAGTGGAGAGCACTCATCCATGACGCAAAATAGAAAAGGGCAAAGAAAGAAGGAAAAATGCCAACTGGACCCGCAAGGTAAATTACAACTTTAATTCAATAGCTTTAATTTTCTCTATGTCTAAAATAAAAGTGTGCTACGTCATATTTGACTTCAATATTTTGATGCTAGGTTTCCGGACACCTTGAAGGCAACCAAAGCTAGGATTGAAAAAAAGGGCCATCACAATCTAGGCCAGGGCGACTACTTGAAATTAGCCGCAAGAATTGTAATTAAGTAGCTAAACATCTTATAATTAATTGTATCGCCTTCCAACGTTTTTGTAATCCTATCAAATATGATTAAAAATACACAATCATATGTAATGTAGGGTGATGAATTCGGAACAGAAACTACAGAGGAAGATAAAAATATCGCTTTCCATTTCAACTATCAAGCCGTAGTTGAATGTCGCAGAAGCTTGGGGCAGGTCCCAAGATCCAGAATGCCTGATAAGGTAAAACATTAACCTTTCAATATGTTTGTTTTCATCCATAAATTTAATGTCTAACAACTTTGTTTAAATCAGGGGAGCAGCACTACCAACGAGGCAAATAACCAAGTTTTAGAGCCAGATGTAGATGCTCCTCACGTGCAACCTGATCATTGTAGTGGGGACCAGGCCGACAATGCTACTATCAGTGAGGGTCGTGACAGTAATTAATTTCCACTTATAATTTTTTCTAATTATACCTTGATGGTTGTCCTTATAACGTTTTTTTTTTAAATGACAGAGAATGTTTCCCTTAAGGATCTTACCACCAGAGAGGAAGACAGGGCAATAGTCCCAACAGTGACAACTGGTGCACTAGGTAAATAATCTCATTGCAATTTTTTTTATTAATATTACTGAACTAGTTCAATGATATTTAAAAACTAAAAATTTAAATTTAATATTATCTATTTTTGTAGGCGATGCCCCGTCACTGGATGAGACCAAACATCGTGACTACGCAACTAGGTCAGTAGTGCGGGTTGAAAGGCACAAAACAAGAGTAGAGCACGATGATATTGATGATGCAATTAGGAGCTTTAGAAATAGGAAGAAGAAAAAGAAAATTTGATAAAAATATTGTATTATTATAAGACAAATGTTACCATACTTGGAACATTTTTTGCGTTATATAAAAAACTCATTTATCATACTATTTTTATGTCAAGCATTAATTTCAATGTTTCCTTGTGTACTTTTTGTTGAATTTTTTTTTATTAGTTATTGAATATTTTTTTTTATGCTCATGAAAGTAAAAAATGAAATATAGATTGGGTATTGGGGAATTGAGAGTGATGTGAGGGGGGGGAGGGGCCATAAGAGCTTCCACCTTCACGTGGTTGGCCCTATTTAGTAGAGAATAATTTATTGGAGCGATTTAATCTTGGAGCAAACCTCCCTTGATCCAGCGTAGCAACAAAAAAGTCACTATTGACTTAGTTGCTACTCTTTCAGATCATGGGAGGCTTGTTCCAAGTTCATGCGACTCCAATAAATTGTTCTTGAAACAAAGAGGAGCTTATTCAGGTATGTTTTGACATTTTCAACATATGTTCTAACATTATCATAAGAATGCATCTTAGCGTAAAAAATACTACATCAATTACTTGTATTTATTGTATAGATAATGATGGATTTTGATTGACTTGGCAGTGCAGGTACAAATCCTCTTGCATCATGAGAAATACAACTTTTCAACCAGGGTCATGTCCAGGATATTTTTGCTTGTGCGCTTGACCAGGTTCATAATGTCACGTTTTGTAAGTTCCTTTACAGTTCATAATTCAATATTAAGTTTGTTCGTGATTATTATCTAGGTTTTTTGTATGTGTTTTTTCATCTATTTGATTGTAAGCAACTCTGCATGTTTCCTGTTGTTCACTATGATTTCTCCCATTACCACTCCCAGGATGAATCCGACTTTATTGTTACATAGGTTAATTTATTGTTACTATGATTTCTCCATTTACGATTTCATAGGTTACATCATGTAAAGTTGTCAATCTTAGGTTGGTGATGAGCTTTAGTTCTCCAGATTTGGGGCTTTTCTGATATTTTCTCCCTCGTTTCATTCCTGCATCACCTCGTTGTTTGAGCATGCCAATTGTCTACCACTTGTACCAATTGGCACATGTTAATCTCTGAGTGGTGCCACATTTCACCTATTTTTGGCCCACTTGACCACCTGAAAAACTCAAATCCACACACCATGTGTCCATATCATGGAGTGTCACATGCCCTAGATATTTAGGCCAATAGGCCTTATGTTATGAAAGAGATCAATTTTTTTTCGTCAACACTTCTTATCTAGGCACGACACCTGTTACTTGTTTAATCTGACGGTCACAATCTCTCGAGTTACCTTCTAGGTTTGACATACCACTGGTTTCTGGTATATTCCCATGGAATCGGTCTGAAAATACCAGCAACAATCCACACACCTGCAACCGTCGACATACCTTCCATTTTAGTAGCTGCATTTCTGCAACTGCCAATACACCTGTCGTTTTAGTTGCTGCATTTCGGCAGCTGCCAATACACCTGTCGTTTCATTCTCCTGGACTCTGTGTATGCATATTTTTCATATAATTTTATCATGAAGTTGGCTGCAGTGCTTTGACATGCCTTTTGAATATTTTTGCAGGTTAGAAGACATTTCAGGCCAGAGCTATTGAATAGACTTGATGAGATAGTTGTATTTGATCCTCTTTCTCGTGATGAGCTCAGAAAATTTTCTAGACTACATATGAAAGATGTAGTGATTCGTCTTCAGAGAGAGGTGTTGCTTTAGGGGTTACAAATGCTGCTCTGGATCTTGTTCTTCAGGAAGCCTATGATCCTGTAAGTAATCACTTTGTTTTGATTTCTTTATTATTCAGAGTCTATCTTGCCAGGGGATGTGCCCGTTATGGTTTGTTATGAGACCGTTTTCAATTTCATCACCGTCCCTCATAATATGTTTGATTGTGTTTATAACTAATAAACAATTATTACACCAAACAATAAACAATTAACTATGCTATGAGTAATATGATATCTTGAAATAATTCTCATTATAATTTCATAACCTCTGCTCTCACTTGGTGGTGTCTATATCACTAAGTGTGTCTTCTTTAAAATTATAGTTACAGCAGACAATGAACAATCAACTGCACTGTGAGTGATATCTTGTAATAATTCTTATTATAATTTCCTAACCTCTACTCTCACTAGGTGTATCTATTTTAAAATTATAGTTTCAATGGTAGATAAATTGTTATCTTAAAATTATAGCTTTGAGGGTGATACACGTGATTGATAATGCAATTTGAAGCAGCTTTGGCTTTGACTAATATAGTCTCAGAAACCTCTAAGAATACAAAGGTTGTGATTGATTACGGGGCACTACCTATATTTGTGGAACTTCTTACCTCTGGGAATGATAATGTTCGAGAACAGGTAGCACGTTTATTTTAGAGGCATAAAATTATTATTCCCAACTATCTTTATATGTCTGTAATTTTGGAATTTGATTTAAAAAACTAGTACCCAACTTTGAGTTCAACTGGTGTTCGTGTAAGGTTGTTTGGGCTTTGGGAAATATTGCTGGAGACTCTGCAACATTTAGGGATCTTTCCCTCAGTCATGGAGCTCTGAGGCATATGCTTTCCCAGTTGAATGATATTGCCAGAATTTCAATGATAAGAAATGCTACATGGGCTCTGTCAAATTTTTTCCATGGTAAACCCCAACCACTATTCGAACAGGTAAGCATAACACATTTTTTCCCTCTTCTTCTTAGTTCGCAGATACTGTGGATTTTTTTTATAGATCTTGGTGCTTGGTAGATTTGGACGTAATATGGACCTAGGCACTTGTTCATTACAATGACTCTGTCATCAGGTTTTAGAAAATGCTCAGAAATTTGGGTTTCACAAGGGGATTACCCTTGCTTGCAATTATCGATTATCAATCACATTCAAAAAATTCTTTCGTAGCACTGCTGAGCTCTTTGTAGGTGAATTTCCGAGGCAATTTCACAATATCTGAACTAAATTTGTCTGTCCTTTTCAATACTCTGTGCTTGTAACAGAACCAGACAAACAATCTAGTGGCCAATGCAACAAAAACAACACCTCCTGTTGCAATGCCTGCAATTCACCCTCTCTGCACGCATGAATGACTATGGCACCCTCTTTTGTGAATAGGTACTAGAGCTGAAGGTACTGGTTTCTATTAGGATCGTGGAATTCAACATCCAAAATAGTATCAAATTCCACTGCAATAGTATTCCCCAGCGAGGGCAACAGTTCATTGAGACCTATTGGACTCATCACCCCCAAATAGCCTCCAGGGCTACCCAGAGTGTGATCATCTAGAGAAATAAAAAATGTTGATCCATCCCCAATTGAAACAAGAACAAGACCCACATTGGTTACAGAAAACGAGAAACACGTTTTGAAAGAAGAAGAAACTTTTGTATTAGGGTCCAGAAATCTAACTGGTCTATTGTACAATGCCCTACCTGCACTTCAAATTGGTACTTCCAACTCCATGCTAAGGCTCACTGTGCCATTCTTCAGATGAGCATCTTAACCTGAAGTTTTATTCCAAAAAACCCAAGTTCCCTGTTCTATGCCCAAGACCTCTGTTACAACGTGATGTTTCTATTTCCCAACCTGAGTTATCTGCCTGTGGATTGAATATCTCACAATACAATCATTCATTTCCTAAATGTCTACACCATGAATCATGATAAGTAAAGTGAAATATATGTTAAACAGATCAAGGTCTGTATTTGTTCCCACAATAGAGAATTTTCATAGTAATCCACTTTTAATGTTGTCCTTGCAGAGTTTATCACCTTGATCTAACCAGAATATCTCCAAACTGATGCAGCAAATAATCAGAAATTATTTTTCTTTAGTATAGAAACTATTGGTGATTATGTATTTTGTACAGTTCTGACACCTTGAGTGCATATTTGATTTTCGTTAGCTATATGTGAAATGACCGAACATTCAGCGTAAGGATATGGAAGGTTTAAGGTTTAAGGAAACCTTGTATATTGCACAGTAATTCTCTGTATCATTCTCATCATTTTTTGGATTTCTCTTTTATACTGCGTTTCTACAATGTTGTCTTTATGCTGAGTTTTTAATAAGACTTAGAATGCAAATTTATAGATTAAAGGCCATTTTGCACTTCTAGATTAATTTATGCATTAGGCTGAAATAAATTAGGAACAAATCCATAGATTCTGGTTTTTGGACTGATATCTGTCAAATCGTTGCTTAAAATAAGCTTATATATAGACCAAGGTCTTGCTAACTGTGAACTAGCACACAACCTACAATAAGCAGATTACTATGATTTATTTTAAGTGACTTTGATAGAAAAGTCTTAATTGAAGTTATTGAGGACATATCAAGCAGTGTGAAGCAGTCCTCTGATTATAAACAGATGGTGAGTTACAACAGTGGTTAGAATCATTTGGCTGTGTATATTAACATCTGGTATTGTTCTTCTTAGCATTAAAACTAAATTTTCCTTTTGGATATCCTATACATGAGTTAATCTCTTTTTCTTCATTATTTAAACCACATTCTCGATCTGGATTGCACTTTCAGAAAATAGAATGATCTTTTTATTTTTTATTATTTTTTAATTATTTTTTAATTATTTTAATTATTTATTATTATTATTTATTTATTTATTTTAATTATTTTTAATTATTTAATTATTATTATTATTATTATTATTATTTATTATTTATTATTTATTATTATTTTTATTTGTTTATTTATTTTTTCCTCGTAATAGAGTTAATATACCATTTCTAAGGTGCAGAGATCTCTTCAAGCCGAGTTCCATTGTCTATTTTTTTTATAACAACTTAACTAAAATCCAATGAATATTTCATGCCCAGCATATTTAGAATTTTCTTGAAAAATATGGCTTGGAAGGCTTTGGACTTTCCCTGATACAGACTCTGTAAAGCTCACCTAATGCATTATACCAACATTATTGTTCAAGAGGCAGTCTTACAAAGTTGTACGACTTTTTAATTTAACCTTTTCGTAAGGCATCAACCTAAAGGGTAACCCTGACTGATGTGTTTCTCCCTTTTCTTTCGTTAAACATATCTATAAATGCCTAGGGTATATTTTTTACATTGTTCTGCAGTTTTTATTTCATGCCCTTGTCTAGCAGACAATGAAAACTTTAACATGTTGAATCTATAATGTATTATCCTCAAAGGTCATTGACTACATGTATGCCAGATTCATTAGCATTTTGGTTAGACTTTTGTTGTTTAGGTCATTGAGTAAATCACTGTGTTGTGATACTTCACAACCCTCCATTTTTTCTAGGTAATATAACATGTTAAGTCATGGGTTGTAAGTGTTTTTGTTTTGGCAGTTATTGGCAAGCCAATAGTTTCCAATTTTCATAGAATTCACTCGTGGATTTTTCGGCGTGGAGATCTCATTATAAATACTCATCTTCAGGATATGCTTTAATAAGCAGAACTTGTATTTGATTTGAGGATGCAAACATATTAATGTTTATATCTACTTATCTCATGTCATCCTCGTTGAGTTCTTTTGTTCATATTTCTGTTGTCTCATTTAGGAGGTCCTTTTGCTCGTCTCTCTCTCTTATGTAGTGTATCCAAGGTGGGTGATCAGGTTTGATCAACCTAAATCTTTCATTTTCTGTCACATTCTTTTATCTTCTCCTTAATATTTCCTTCGTTGCTCTTATTTTCATAAAATTCAAATCCATTCGTCATTGTTATAAAACAACACAAAAAAAAATTGAAAATGCATTCTTAGTTTTTGTTCTGCCTTTCTTTTTCGTTCTATGTTTTTTGTTCTCCTGTTACACATATCTAATGCCTTTCAGGTGTCAACCAATACTCATGTAACCCTCTTACATCATTACAGTGATTTCACAGCGAAGCAATGGTGTTATGCTATTTGTTGATTGGCCCTCAAACAAGTTGTTATCCTAATAATTAATGTGTAAGTTGTGGCACTCTTCTGGGTTAGCTAATGACGGTTCATTCCTTGGCATATATTAGTTTCTTTGTAGGTTTCTAGGGATATACAAGACCGTGGTTGTGCTTTTGATCATATTAATGTTTTTGAGAGACAGATACAGACCTGAGGAAGGCACCTTTTCAGCATGTTGCTCAGTCAGGCGTGGTTTAAAGAGAATGGCCCATTGCTTTTTTTCCTACAAGACCGTGACAGTGGTTTTGACAATATTTACATCTTTGAGACTATGATACAAACTTGTGGAAGGCATCTTTTCAGCATTTTGCTCAAGCATGGTTCAAAGAAAATGGTATGTTGTTTTATTTGCCTTGCACAGAGAAAATATGCCAACACTACCGTGATCTTGTAGAATCTTGCATTTGAATTTGGGAGTCACTTGAACCTGTTGTGGAAGAAGCTTAGGTTACAGACCAAGTTTAGAGTTGTTTTAGGTTTCCCACCTGATACATATTTAAATATATTTAAATTTGGATATGCTTAAGATATTTTTTTTGCTATATTGGAAGTCTAAAGTTGTAGATGGATTATATCTGACTTTTCAATTGAGGGAATTCTTTCTAAAATTCCAAATTTGATAGTTTTTGAATGGCTTTCTTGTTATTGCTTTCATAATTTATTTTTTTGAAGTATATCCTTATTTGAATAGTGTATATGGAAATTCATAGGTTCCCTTAATATTTCTTTCAGATTATTCTATCCCTACCCAATTGTATAGGTGTTGCATAATTTGTGTTGGTTTCTTAAAAGGAAATGGAAAATTTTTGGGTTTATGTTCAGGACACTGTTCTGATTCATCGTCACTGACATAATCTTGAACAATGTCACTCACCCGTCCTCGCATGTGTTGACCTTCTGTTGACTTGCTATTTCAATGTCATTTTCTAATTGTGTAGTGTTCCATATTTTATTTGTCCAGTGACATGGCATGCGTTGAATTTTTGCATAATGACATTACTCTACATGCCGAGTTTCATATCCCCTCGAGAGTCCAAAAGCAGCCTTATGCGTAGAGATTAGTGTTGGTTTATCAAAATCAAGAAATTGATTTTCTTTATATTAACAATAATCCCCGATTTGAATTTGTAGCACTAATATTGGGTATCTTGGTTTATCATGCCTCAAAATTTAGTGATGTTAATCAACACAAGATTCAGTTTGTGGAAACCAATATCAATTCCATTTCTAGAGGCTTGAGAGGGATTGCCAACCATTTCTGTATTCTTCTACTCAAATAGGTCAATGAGCCTCACTAATGCGAGCTCAAGTAATGTTATTGGCTCCTTTCGGTGTTCCCTTGCACCTCCTGGGGCAATTGCTAGTAATAAAATTTACAACTACATTCCGAAACAGGCTCACAACCCTTTTCTTTTATATGCAATGCATATATTAAAAACATTACAAAACTATGCAAATAACAAATCTATTAAAATTCTCTTGGGGTCCACAATTTATAAATGTTTTAATATATATATGAAATATATATATATATATATAACATATATATGTCGCATTTAAAACAAAATATTACCAAAACCAGTGTGGGACCTTAACAAACAATAAAACTATTCCACCACGCGTTATATAAAATAAAATATATAACAAAACCTTTGTCAAAACTTCAAACGAACCCTTTAGCCGTGGAGCCCGCCAGACTTCAAACGATGATAAACCATAATTCAAACCAAATTCACGTTCCAAAATAGCCTGCTGACGTCGGCCAATTTTGTGACGCGAAAACCAAATGAATTCCGCCCTATTATTTTTCGGGTTTGAATTTGGGCTGGCGTACGGAGAGAGAGTTGTGACGCGAATTTCTTATCAAATTCACCCTAATCTTTTTCGAGTCCGGATTTCCACTGCCCGAGCGGCCCAAACAAAGATCCGCTCCAATCAATTTCTGCGACGTGTCCTCAATCAAAATTTTCCCTATTCCCGGATGCGGGTGCATTGAATGGCGTTTAAGACGATGGGACATGGATGTGGCGATTTCATATCAATCGCATTAAGTTTTAACGTTGTTCAATCAGCGGATATTTAAGTTCCAAGGTTTTCACATCAAATCACATTAAGTTTTAATGATGTTCAAGATCAAACCTCCACTCTTGTTAGCGATTCCGCATACTCCAATATGATTTGGCCTTCGGCTCTCATCAATGAGAGATTAATTATGACGGGCGTTCTTCGATGTCATTGCAGTCGGGACGATAAAATGGCGTTTCGCTATCGTTTTTTAGACGAGCCGCAACCTTTGAATTGCAGATGCTTTCCAGTTGCTAGCTTACACTGCCTGCTCACTATGACGAGAAGGAGAAGTGGCCAGCTGAACTGCTGCTTAGACCTTGGTGAAAATCTACATTTCTCTTGGTCTGGTTTGTGTCTGTCTTCCTCGGTTTCTTGGAATCCTGCTTCTCCGTCTTGTCTTGTGCCCACTGCTAATACTGCACCCATGCCTCGCCTGCGTCAAAGGATGCGTTGTTGTAGGGGGAGCACTAGAGGTCAACCTCTGCACGCTCCCTCCAACCCCTCAACCGAGTCGTCTTCCAGCCAGTCCAGTGATTATTACGCAGGTCGCTATCCAAACACTAGAAGTGGGTGGGGTCGGGTTCTAGGATCTGGCCACCGTATGGGCTCCCTTGCTCCTCATTTCCCCACCGCTTCACCGGCTTCTCCCACGACGCGCACTGCGCTTTTTTCCTTTAATTTCTCTCTGAACCACCCACGAATCACAGCTTCAATCACCATGGTTTTCCGTGAGGAGGCCCAAGTGGAGGAACAATGCACCCGTCCAGTAGGTTTGAGCTCAGAAAAAGCCGGCCAACATTCGGGCCTTCAGGAGGGGAGCGGTGGCGTGAATGTGGAGATAGCACCTAGAAATCCTGGACCTTCCGAAGGATGGTGTTGAATTGTCGAGGAACCACCAGAGGAGTAGTTTGGTTAATTTGGTTTTCTTGCTTCGCGGCCCACTTAATTGGGCATGTTTTAGATTATATTACTGTGCTAGTCCTCTATAATATTTTTGAATTCTGTAAACGTTCAAGACTGGTTTCCCCGTATGAGGGCAGTCTTCTTTTTTGATTTTTTGATGACAAATTTGCCATAAGTCTGGGCAATGTTTTTGACTTCGGTCATGCTGTAATTTTATTCCCACTGTTAATAGATTAACTTTACTTAGAAAAAAAATGTTGCCCTGTTTCTATTTTAAACCTGTTTTTTGAAATACAGAGCCATGTTTATATGATTTTTTATAGTCAAAGCGCTGCGGGGTGGTTTATTATATTAATATTTCACGGTCGAATTATGTTCATAACAATTGGAAAAAAAAATGTTGCCCTGTTTCTATTTTAAACCTATTTTTTGAAATACAGAGCCATGTTTATATGATTGTTTATAGTCGAAGTGTTGCGGGGTGGTTTATTATATTAATATTTCATGGTCGAATTATGTTCATAACAATTGGAAAAAAAAAATGTTGCCCTGTTTCTATTTTAAACCTGTTTTTTGAAATACAGAGCCATGTTTATATGGTCTACATATTATACTCTTTCTCTGTATATCTACAGGAACCTTTTTGCTATGAACAGGGTGGATGCTGTAGCGGGATACTAATGGAAACAAGCGAGCCTGAACCTTACATCTCGGATGCAACAGATGGTTACCAATTTTGGAATCAAGCGAGCCTGATCTTACAAGCGAGCCTGGGTTTCTGCAGATGGTTTTTATTTCCGGGAACAAGCGAGCCAGAACATACAATCGACCCTGGGTTTATACATATTTTTGCTCTATCATGGATTCTTTCTGTGTGAGGCGTATATCAATAGTACATGTCTCTGCACATTTCATGTATCCGCTTTATGATACTATTTTATGTGTTGACAGGTTATCACTCTACCTTCAAAACTAGCGATGCTGGTCTATGTTGCTGGTTTATTGATATGGTTTGATGGTCTTTTTATATTTTGGACATATCACACTCCTCACATGATTAGCGTTTTTCTCTGTTCAAGGATTTTTGGTACTTTAATTTGTATTTGGAACAATGGACGTCGGTACTCTATCTGTTGCTTTACTATTCTACATACTGCTATTTCACTTTCTTATAGATGCCTCGGGCATATTTGGATGCTTTCTCAGATTGTCGATAATCTCCATGTGGACCGTTACTGGGTTTTATATCATGTCCTTGTATGTGACATGGGGTATTTTCTATCATTGTCTGGGGTGGGACTTCCACTTTTCTGGATGGATATTTGGGTTCCAATCTTCAGATGTGAAAATGTAATGACTTCATGGACTATTTTTCTTCATATAATATATTCAAAACAACGTTTTTTCTCTTGTGAAAAAAAAATGATTGTTTATAGTCGAAGCGCTGCGGGGTGGTTTATTATATTAATATTTCACGGTCAAATTATGTTCATAACAATTGGAAAAAAAAAATGTTGCCCTGTTTCTATTTTAAACCTGTTTTTTGAAATACAGAGCTACGTTTATATGATTTTTTATAGTCGAAGCACTGCGGGGTGGTTTATTATATTAATATTTCACAGTCATTGGAACGCCCACAATTCATAACAAATATTGGAGATTTACTGTCCTATTTTAAAGTTTCATTTTTTTTTTTTAAATTGAACCCGCCGTCAGTATACCGACGCTTTGTCAGCGTCGGTTTTCTGACGTCTTGAACGATTTCCGTCGGTCTTGTGACGTCCATCAATATTGCAACAGTTCTTCCTAGGGTCAGTATTGCGACGCTTTTGGAATGCGTCGGTATTGTGACGCCTATGGGACACGTCGGTCTTGCGACACTTTTGCAATGCGTCGGTCTTGCGAAAATTTTGTATGGCGTCGGAATTGTGACAGCTTAAAAACGTCGGAAGAGCGACAGTATAAAAACGTCGAAAGAGCGACGTTCAAAACGTCAGACCACATTTCGTCAGAATTGCGACAGTTTACAAATGTCGGAAGAGCGACGTTCAAAACGTCGGACCACATTTCGTCGGAATTGCGACAGTTTACAAACGTCGGAAGCGCAACGGTTTGGGAAACATCAGAAGAGCGACGCTTGTTTGGAAGCGACGGAAAAAGTGTTAGTAGTGAGACACTTTGTCAGTGCGTCAGAATTGCAACATTATGTCAAACCACGTTTTGCCCGTCCTTGAACTGTCACTCTTGCGACGAATATGTGTTGGAATAGTGACGAAGTGGTCGTCGGAAATTGTGCCAAATTTTCTAGTGGTTAAACCAAAGTTTCAACTGGCTGGAAATATAACATATACACCGAAACCTTACCATAAAAATTAACCAAAGTCTGATTAGAGGATGGTTTGGGAACCAACGATAATTTTTGCGGTCATGCTTAACTCATGTGATCCATGGAATATGCAGTGGTTACTGCCAATATAGTTAAGTCGATGGGAGGGAAGTGGAACTCGCCTTGGGCGGGGTTCTCGCTAACCCCAACCCACAAAAAACTCAATTGGCGCTCAACCGACAGTCAATCAGAGTCAGCACCACTGGCGGGAAAAGTTAAACGAGCTCTGAATTCAATGGAAAATAACTTGCCTCTTGGTGCATTTTTAGGCGGATAAAGGTTGACGAAGAGCATTTAACCATTCAAAATTTTTCACCCATCGCGATAGGAATCTAGTCAGCGCAGGGCGAAATTGTCGCTCCACGCGGCTGCAAAAGGTAGAAATTGTAGAACATATTGTAGGGAAGTGCGAATTATATGACATTTAGCAGAAAAATTCATTGGAGCATAACTGAGTCTTGTTTTCACATTTTTGATTGTACAAAGAGCCCAACTAATGTATTTTTAATATTTTTGAGACATTCTAGGCATTTTTTTAGCATTCTGAGCATTGTAACTTGATGTAAACACATTTTTTTGAGCATAATTAAAGAGCCCCAACATTGGAAGCTAGACTAGGAGATGTAACCCAGGATGGGTGAACTCCTTCATCATTTGTTGTCTTTTGTGTATTGTTATGTTATTGATGTCTTCTTTGTTTTCTACAAAAATGAGTTTTAAATCATGTTAATGTGTTAATGAAATTTAAATAAATGTTTAAAAACACTAATCATTTCACATGCAAATTTCACCATAAAATATCAAGCTTTTAAATACATATCAGTTTGGTATCAGAGATTTGGTTCTTAGTTTCTTTGAGGTTTTAATTTTGTTGCAAGTGTTTCTGATACTTACAATGTTGAAGCTCAAAATAGGAGAAGGAAAGCTTATGGTTGCAAGTCCTCAAGTTAGGTCAAGGACAAGGAGAGAACATTTTCCACAATCTACACCACAAATTTCACCTCAAGTTGCACCTGAAGCTTTAGTAGTCATGGCACATGAAGGAGAGCCTGAAAATATATCAGAGGATGAAAAGGCTTTCAAAAAAGCATTCTCTGACATGACACAAATGGTGAAATTTCACTATGAAGAGATAAACACAAGGTTTCAAGGTGAGAGCTCCAATCCTCCAAAGGCAGATAAGTCTCCAAGAGGAGATGGAGGAGATGGCGAAAAGCCTCAAAGGGAATGGTGAAAAACAACCTTTGAATCCACCATTATTTTCACCTCCATCCTCACCACCATATTCACCATCATCATCTTCTACAACAAACCCTTCACAAACATCTCCACATTATCCAAAGGGACATGGTAAAACTTCATTTTTAAAACTTGACATAAACTTTGATTTTCCTATGTATTATAGAGAGGTAAATGTTAAGAGATTATATAATTGGGTTCATCATCTTGAAGTGTATTTCATGATACAAAGGATCATGGATGATGAGACCAAGATTCAACTTGCTTCATTAAGGTTGGAAAGTGCAACACTTATTTGGTGGGAAGCCAAAACTTAAGAGGACATGAAGAAACATGGTAAGGTCTTATCCTCTTGGAATGACTTTGTTGCTGCATTGAGAAGACAATTTTATCCATTAGCTTTAATTTATCATACATGCGAAATGCTATAATGGATTGCAAAAAAATTAGGCAAGGAAAGGGAAAAAGTGTGCAAAGCTATACTCAAGAGTTTATAAGAAGAGCATTGATATTGGGTGTAGATTTTTCATCTCAAGATACTTTGCTGAAATACATTGGAGGTTTTCATAGTTATTTGAGACATAAAATTCTCATGTTTAACCCACAATTTTAGATCACATTTGTGTACAATACACACATTTAGAGGCAAGAGGGAAACATGTTTATGATGAAACAAGTGAAAACACCTTTGAATCAGGAGAAAAATGAAAGGGTAAGTTCAAGGGAAAAGGAAAGAATAATTCTTCCATCAATATGGAGAAATAAATCTCACACGTAAACATTGTTCCAAGGATGGCAATGATGAAGATCATTGTTGGAAACTTCATCTAGAGATGAGACTCAAAAATTTTAAAAACAAGGAGAAGAAGAAAACAATTTCAACTACACAACATGATTTCGGTTATGATTCCGGATATGAAACAAATATCACAACCATGGTTTTGAAAGGTAAGGAAATTGAAAATTCTAGTTCTTCAAGTTGTCTTAATGATACTCAAGATGAAAAAAAAATAATTGAGCTTTTTCATATTAGAGTTATTTCAAAGCATACTAAGACAGACACGCTATTTGATAGTGGTTCACAAGCAAATTTTATCTCTCAAGACATTGTCAAGAAGTTTAATTTAGAGACCATTCCTCATCCTAAACCTTATCCTTTAGGTTGGGTATGTGAGAATTCAAAATGGTAGGTGACAAGGAAGTGCATACTTAGATTTCAATCACTGCATACTTTCTTGATGAAGTTGAACTTGATGTAGTTTTGCTTGATATATGTGGTATAGTTTTTGGAAGACCGTATCTTTATGATAGGAGAGCCATATTTCATCGCCATGAGAATAAGTATCACTTGTTTAAGGATGGGATTGAGTACATTGTTAGAGCGCATAGTAAGAAAATTAGTTTGTCTCTTATGAATGCTGGACAAATGAAGAGAATTGTTAATGCTAGTCAGAATTTTGCATTGTTAATGTTCAAGCATAAAGATGTTGAGAATGAAGCCTTTCAAGGATATTATTCAAATTTGAAATTTGATTTCATTGAGGTTGCTAATGAATTTGATAATATTTTTCAAGATTCTAACATGTTTCCTCCTAAAATAGGTAAACAAAATGAAGTAAATTTGCAGCAGGATGCATCATTGTTGAACATTGGTGTGAACAATATGCGAGTGTTAAATAATGGAGGGTTCACAGAGAAAATGAAAAAGAAATTAAATAAAGAGGGAATTGGTTCCAAAACTCCTTCTTGTGGGTTTCATAATGTGTTGGCTTTGAAAATGGATGGTGCATGGCGATGGAGATCACATTTGGTCAAGTTTCGAGCCAAGCACAAGGCCAAACATGCTAAGAATAATCATGATGACAATTTTCAAGGTAAGAAGAATTTGAGATTCTTTAAGTTTCATTTTATTGAAGACCAAGGAGGGGATTTTCTTATTCATTCAAATGCAGTTTTTTGTTTTGCATTTCTGGGAAATTGTAGCAAGATGTCATTTATGAAAGCAAGACAAGGACTCCAAAATCAGGGAAAATGATTTATTCTCGTGTAAAGATCAAAGTGATAAATTAAAAAAAAAATTAGTGAATTGAGACTAGAAGGGTGAGGGAGATGTACCCTCATCTATTTTTTGATTGATAAAGAGCTTTTTTAGGTCGAAAATCTTCCAATGGGGAGGAATGCTCTGATGGATTAGTTTAATGCTCAAAATTCAAACTTCTCGGATTGCCTCAAAACTAGCACCAAAGTGTAGATATAGTCTCCCTGAATCCAACCCAAATCGTTTCACTAAAATATGGCATCAGATGCTCCTAATATCATGTTATATTTAATTTGGAAATAGCTAAAAAAATTGAAATTGAGTTTTCAGGGATGCCCAGTCAGCATTCCATACGCTGACAGGGCCATGAATGGGCAAGTTTAATGGGTCCTCCATCAACCTGTGGGTGATTGAAACTTGGAATATTTTTATTGGTTTGAACTTGGTTTGATTTTATTGGTGGTTAGAATGGTGTGGTGGCCCAATGAGGGAGAGCCACGTGGGCCAATCAGTGGCTACCACGTGGCCTCCTCTTGGTCGAGTAAAGTTTTGTTATGTAGGTTGAGCAACCCAAAGGAGTCGAACTCGTGACCTCTCACCAAGAAACCATAGGCCTAACCAGTAGACCGCACATGTTTCTTATTATATATAGTTTGCAAGTGTTATTTAATGGTTAATAGTTGCAAGGTCAGAGGTGGGGACCAGGGTTAACCCTAGACCCTGGTCCACCAACCAGAGTTAAGGGTTAACCCCGATCCCAAATTTTATGTATGTGTTATTCAAAGTCATACACCAAACATAAACCATATCGGCGATGATATATGTATGTCAAACAATATATAATATGTGTTAAACCAAATTTTCAACTGACATCAATATAAAATATACACCAAAACCTTACCATAAAAAATTAATCGACGGTAAGTTCGGTGGTCATGGTTAAGTCATGTAAGCCATGCCATATGTAGTGTTTAATTCCACATTTAAGGTGATAGGAGGGGAACGAAACCCACCTTGGTTAGGGTTCCCGCTAACCCCAACCCACAACAAAATCAACGGGCGCTAAAACCACAGTCAACCGAAGTCCACACCACCAGCGGGAAAATTTCAACAAGCTCCGTAATCAATAGCAGAGAACTTGCCAATTGGCACAATTTTATATGAATAAAGGTCAATTGAGCGTATTTAACCATTCAAAAATTTGCACCTGGTGCGACAGGAACCTCGTCGGTGCAGGGCGAAATTGTCACTCCATGTGGTCGGAAAAGACAAAAATTGTAGAACAGATTGCAGGGAAGTGTGAATTGTAGGGCAGATAGAAGAAAACATCATTATAGCATAACTCAGTCATTTTTTTACCTTTTTGAGTGCATAAAGATCCCAGCTAAGGGTTTTTTACTGTTATGGATCCATTGGAGAAGTTTTTTTATCGTTTTAAGCACTGTAATTTGATGCAAACAATTATATTTTAGCATAATGAAATATGCCCAACATTGGAAGTTGGACTAGGAGATGTATCCCAGAAGGGGTGAACTCCTTCATCATTTGATGTCTTGTGTGTATTGTTATGGTATTGATGTCTTCTTTATTTTATGAAAAACTAAGTTTTAAAGCATGTTAATGTGTTAATGAAATTGAAGCAAGTATTTAAAAACCATAATCATCTCACTTGAAAATTTCACCATAAAATCTCAAGCTTTCAAATGCAGATTAGTTTGATCGATGTAGACAACTGCAAATATCGCTAAATGTGAAGAAGTGTATCTTTTTTGTTCCTTTCGAAACATTACTGAGCCATATTGTATGTCAATATGGGGGGGGGTGTGTGGAACCTACAAAGGTTGTGGCAATTATAAATATGGACCCACCAACAAATGTCAAGAAGCTCAGGTCTACGTTGGGGCATACTAGTTATTATCGGAGGTTTATCCACAACTACACTGTCATCATTGCTTCGATGGAAAAATTAATTAAGAAAAGAAAACAATACACATGGACTGAAGAATGTAATGTGGAATTAAACAATTTAAAGGAGAAGTTGGCTGGTGCACCAATCTTAATTTATCCTGATTGGAACAAACAATTTCATGTAAATATTGATGCATCAGGGATCACATTGGGGGCAGTGTTAGCTCATCCAGGTAAAGGAAACCTTGACCACCCAATCTACTTCACCAGTAGGAAATTTTCAAAAACATAAAAGAATTACACAAAAGCAAAATGGGAGGCACTTGTGATGGTGTATTCTCTTCAAAAGTTTTGCCACTATCTTTTGGGAGGTCCCTTCAAATTCCTTATAGACCACTTTGCGTTGAAATAATTAGTGAACAAGCCTATTCTAGAGGGAAGACTTTGTATATGCCTACTAATGTTTTAAGAGTTCACATTCAAAGAAATTTTAAAGCCAGGTCGTCTAAATGTAGTACCTAACCACTTATCACGACTTGAGTCAGGGGAAAGTTGAGGTTCTCTCGATGATCAACTACTAGATGTAGACCTATTTAGAATAGAGGAAATACTAGAATATTTATAGGACATTGCAACTTTTTTAGCTAGTGGAAAGTGCCCAGCAAATTAAATCACAATATAGAAGAGGCACATGGTCATCAAGGCAGCTGATTATCAATTAATTGCAGGTCAACTATACAAGTTGGAACTAGATCACAAACTGTGGAGATACGTATTAGGCCATGAAAGGGAGGAGGCGTTATGGGAATTCCACTCAGGTTTTGTGGGAGGACATGTTGGAGGGAAATGCACCACAAGGAATATTCTACAGGTAGGTTTGTGGTGGCCCACTATCTATAGAGATGCAAAGGAATATGTCAGGAAGTGTGAAATATTCCAGAGGGTTGGAAAACCATCACATCGTGACAAGTTACCATTGCAACCAATATGGGTGCTACAAGCATTTTAAAATTGGCAATCGATTTCATAGGACCCATTAACCTGTTTGCATGCCATTCCAAAACATGATACATTATAACTGCAACAAAATACCTGACAAGATGGGCTAAAGCAACACTAGTAAAGGATTCTATAGCTGACACAACAACCATATTTATCTTTGAAAATATCATTACAAAATTTGGATGTCATCGAAGCTTAACTAGTGACCAGGGAATCCACTTCATCAATGAAACAGTCACGTTGTTGATGTGAAACTTTATGACCCAGCATTATAAGAGTAGTTTGTCTCACCCGCAGGAAAATGGAATAGTTGAAGCATTCAATAAGATATTAGAGAAGGGTTTGAAAAAGGTGTGTTCATCCAACATGGATGAGTGGGATGAAAGAGTCCCAATTACAGTATGGGCTTATCGAACAACTATCAAGAGATTACATAAACAGATGCCTTTCCAATTGGTATATGGTCGAGAAGCAATTGTACCAGCAGAATTATTAGTCCCTAGTTTATTTATTGCACAAGAGATGCATATGGCAGATGATCAGTCAATTGCAAAAAGGATAGAGGAATTATGGGAACTGGACGAGGCCAGGTTTCTAGAAAAATTTCATAAAACAATGGAAAATCAAATACAAAAGGCTTGGCATGACAGGAACATAAATAAAAATACATTCATAGTCAGAGGTTGTGTCCTACTGTATGAAAATAAGTTCTTAAAGTTCCTGGGTAAGTTGCGAATGCATTGGATGGGCCCTTTTATGGTTGCAGAAATCCGAGAATCGGGAGTTGTAAAGATCGCACAACTTGATGGAATTTTACTACCGGGATGGGTGAATGGTGCATACCTGAAACCCTTCTATGAGTAAATAATATTTTTTTCATTCAAGTAGGTAGTTATGGGTCGAATCAGTTATGTTAGTCTGTCAGTAATTGGGCAATTTTCCATTTCAGAAATAATTTGTTCAAATTGCATAACAATTCTTTCAATCATAAGTTATATACCACAATAAGTCTAGTTGTGGAAGCATGTACACCTCACCGCAATTGTTTGTGGTTGGGGTTTCACATGTGTTGGAAATCATAATCATAATAATTACTACACAATTTCGTTGTTAGTCCACATTTAAAATAAATATTTCCCGTAATAGAAATATTATAACCTCATAAACCACACCCATCACTTCATAATTATTTCCCATCACCTCCACAGGCTTATCCAGAATCGCGTTAGCCAAGTCAGGTCCAACTCAACCACCATCAAAAAGTCACACAACTGAAGCCGAGTGGGGAAAATTTCCTTAATAACTAGTTAGTAGGTCTCATCAAAATAAGTCATGTCAAATATTTATACTTAATACGCATGTCTATGTCGAATTCTTCAGAGTCGAAAACCAGGGTGGTGAAAGAAAAAATTTTAGAGTCTGTGTTTGAGTCCAATTGTCCTAAGTTGAATTACAGACCTGTTGTATCCATCTTCTACCAAAGATGCTACAGAATGACGAAATGCATTGTATTTGTTTTTGAACCATAGTTTGATGGGAGGATTGAGAAAGTAGAAACAAAAACAAGGAAATATGACAAAGAACGCTTGATTGATAATGACCTAAGTGATTCGTTTCAATTTTCAGCATTGAAACAAGAAGTATATACATAGAAATTCAAAAAAGAATATGGTAGCCAGTCAATTCGATTCCTCACTGATTTTAGAGGAATTCAGAGGTCCACATTGTTGAATCTCATAATATTTCCCATGTTCGGTACCACCGGGGAGGAAATGCAATGCACTAAGCTTCTTAGTTGAGTGCATGGGGGTTCCCTATGGATGGATAAGGAGATTCAAATTCATTCCATTGACATACAAAATCTAACAGGACTCTCAGTAGCGGGAAATACAGTGTCCTTTTCCTTCAAGACGTCCTCCAAAAGAGAAAAGAGATGGGCGAAGACAACTACTATGAGCAGTACTATACCAAGAGAGGGGGAAAGGGCGCTCAGATTGAGCCAATAAACAAATAAAAAATAAATTTTTCCTGCCACATCATTGTAGGTAAGATCACGTGGAACTACACAAGAAATTAATGCACATTGGATACCATTTATGTTGCGGAGCATTGCGTGCAAGGAGCACAGCTCAACTGGTGCAGTTATCTGCTGCATGATTTATTCAAGGCCTGTGAAGATAATTTCAAAAGGGACACATATTTTATATATGTATATTTGATTATGGCATTGGTCATGTGGAATTGGTGTCCTCCAGAAGGAATACCACTAGAAGAAGTTACCAAAGAACAATCGCTTGTGCTGAGATAAATGCCATGGAGAACATCAGGAGATCCGAGCAGCAAGGAAATAAATGAAGCTTGTTTCATAGGATGGTATGGAACAATGATGGGTTTCATTAGCACCATATAGAGGATACCAAGAGTACTACTGGATGAATACACAAAAAAATTTGGTTTCAGGTCAACCATGCTCACACATGGATAAGGTCGAGGTGCATGCATCCAGAAACATTCCACAAAAGAGTGGTCATAGAATTTCATGACAACAAAAAAATATATTTTTTTCAAGCAATGACGCCACAACGTTTACCAGGAGAGAGACTAGAAGATTCAAGAAAATGGATTGTGGAGATTCAACTACAAGCCGTCATCAAACAACTAGAGACTTAAATGAGATCAATCAACCAGAAAATGGCAAGTATATGGGTTGCAACAAGTAAATTTCCATCCTTTTCTCAATTTCAATATTTAAGGAAATAGATCCCCACTGAAATTACCCCCCATTCGTTTCGCTCCCAGTGGTCGAACCCCATTCACAATCCTCGCCCACCATCCCAGCACTAAAAAATCAGAAGGCATCCAAACCCCATATTCCAGCAATGAAGAAGAAGAAACAAAAATTTACCCAAGTTTTCACTCAGCTAGTGAACCTCACACAGGATGACCATTAATTGCAATCCACTTCCCCAATCATTGATGGAAACCCCCCATCCACTTCAATCATTTCACCTCTCTTTGAAGAACACGAGGCTTGCATCTCTATGTTATTGCCCACTTCACAAAATCCAACACTACAAACAACGTCCACTTCCGCAACCATCTCCGACATCATCCCAATTGGCACACTGGTAGCGATCGAAATAGACATATAAGTTGACTCGGAGGTCCAATTTGTCACTACCGTTCCCAACACTATAATCAAACTAGGACCGATGTTTTCACTCTTATTAAACACAAAACCCATAACGGTAAAAAATATGGTCATTAATACCCCACTCACTGCCACCTCATCACACTTATCTCTTCCACTCCAGAATTTTAGTTCCATCCCCCCCATTCTAGAACTTGTTTATCACAACCCGCCTTTTACCGAACATTCTCAGCAACCCATATCACTATAAAGATGCTCAGAGAAGTCCATTGCCATCGGGAAACCACTGCAACAAGATTTATGAACCCAACACTAATGAATCATGATAGTATTCAAGATTGGAGAGTGGCAGCAAGGCTCCAAGAATTTCTAGATCTGACATCAACATATGAGTTAGAAATAGAAAACAAGATAGACGAGGTGATCACACTCTGATACACCTTGCAAAAATCTACGGAGAAGCCACATGCACTGCTAGAGAAAGTTCATGATTGTTCAGTATTCTTGGCCACCAAGAATAATTCTTTCTACCAACTCTAGACATGGGATTAGAAATTAATCACGGAAGAAAAGGGGGAAAATGACAAAAAGGTGCGGAAACAAGTGTATGATGAAGTTGACGTGCTGGAGGCACATATACATGTCATCAAAGACAAATATCTAAGACGAAACAACTACTTCACGATCTCAAGCCTCCAGTGAAAACATAGGTGGAGGCTCTGCACCAACTCAGCTATGAATTAGATGCTAAGTGGGTTCCATCCTCATCACTCGACCCCAACAGGAAGAAGTAGAAAATACTACCCAGTTCCTCGCACATGCATCCGCGATTATGGAAACATGGTAGGTTTCGATTACAAAGTTCAACCAATTTAAGGAAGGGGTCATTAAGACAGTACCAGAATTGGGGCCTTCATTTGAGGAAAATAACCAGAAGAAAGTAATGGAGGAACCATAATCAATAGTATCAGCAATAGGAGAAGTGTCAGTAGGAGCGACACCAGTGGGAGAAGTACCAACAGGGACGAGTCAATGAACTATGGTTAGGACTTGTTGGGGCCTTTGTTTTTGAAAAGGCTGAAGCATTTTTTAAATGGATAAAATGGGGACAGGTTGCGAACAGTCGTTATGAATTTTCGGATGGGACAGAAAGTGAAATAAAAGATAAATTTGAGTTGTGGAAGGCCAGTAAGAAGAAGACAAGGCAACCAAGTAGGAAAAATGAAAATACAACCAAGAAGTAGAGGAAAAGGAGCGAGAAAAGAGGGAATATTGACAGTTCAGTTTGGTAGGATGGCATAATGGAATAAACGAAAATAAGTGAGACATAGGTTAGAGGAGGCACGACTAAAGGGTTGTTGCGGAGTGAGGAGAAATCCCATTAAGGGAATATTGAGGTTTAAAATGGGCCTCCTAAGAAAAATTTACAACCAAAATAAACTTTGTAAGAACCACTAGGATTCAAGATGATGGTGTCAACCATGAGGGATGATTCACCATTTTTGGAGTAAAAAAGTAAAAATATTATAGAATAATAAAATAATAAAACTAATTTTTAAACTCGTATTTTCAAAGTATCTCCCTAAGTTTTTACTCAAATTTCGACTGGGAGTACTTGTTGGATACAAAATGTAATTCTTCGTCCAAGGAGTACCCATGTTGCATACTTTTGATAGACCCTGCTACACGAAAAATGAGAAATACATGAAATAGCGTGATGGAAATCACGTTTTTCATGTATTTCTCATTTTTCGTGTAGAAGGCGCCATCTAAAGTATGCAACATGGGTACTCCTTGGATGAGGAATCAAATTGTACATCCAACGAGGGTTAACACTAGAATTTTGAGTAAACCCATATGGAAATAAGTTGAAAATACGAGTTGAAAAAATAGTTTTTTTCTTTTTTCCCTCTAAAATTTGATGATGTAATCTAATCTTATTTTATATTTCCACTATTATCTTATAATTTCATTAGGAGGCACATTTTAGACCTCAAAATTACCCTAATGTTTGTAGCGAAGGTTATCATGGAATTTTGTATTATTCTAGCTATGTGATATTTTGTATGAAAGACCTTTGTGCCTAATGTAATGTACTCTGATGAAGTTAATGGAAGAAGACAGTCTTTGGACTATGTGATGTGCATGAATATACTGAGTTGTTATGTTATGGTTACTTATGTACTCAGTTGTTAATTTTTTTTTTAATATTTCTCTTTCATTACTTTTTGCTTAATGATAGTGCCTAGCTTCTTGTGGATAATTAATGCTTATCTGATAATGATGGGAATGCATGCTCTAAGGATGTGTTGATAGATGTTTTCTTTTACGATACTAGATATCAACTACCTCATCTAACTAGGGTTTCAATGCACCTCGGGTGAGACTCCTTACCCATCTCTAGGTAAGGTGAAAATGTCGGTGTTGTCCTAGACGACAACGGATCCTTGTTTGCCTCTGTGCATGAACCTAGGTGTCCACGCGGATATTATTTTTAGCAAACAAGGGGACCACCCCTCGAGTACATATCATTGGTGTCCCCCTGCCTAACTAAATATTTCATCAAGATCAACTTCAATGGTGCCTCTAAGGGTAGTCCCAAACCAACAAGTTATGTAGGTGTTTTTCACAACATTCAAGGTCAAATCTTGCACATCTTTGCTAGGGAAATTGGTCACAGAACAGATAATGTAGCATAAATATGGGTGCTAGAACAAGTAATTCTCATTTCCAACTAGAAGCACTACAACAAGCTTATCATCAAGGGTGATTCAAAAACCATTATCAATATGTTTCACAGAATCCAATGTGGATCAAATCCAAGCAAGGTCACCAAAAGTTGGAGGCTATAAGCATGAGTCTCACATACAACAAAAATTTTGGCTCAAAACTTTGCTCCTATTGTTTCCCAAGTCTATCGAGAAGGTAACACATTGGTAGATAAACTCACCAATTATGGTTTAAAATTCACAAACACCTCTCTAGGCATGAGTTGGGAGTAGTCCATTCCAGAACCTCTCCTATTTTCAATGTCAATTGCAAGCCACTACTAATCTCACTCCCCTGGGTTGGTGTCATAAGGTGGACCCCAATACTCTGCAATGACTCAATGAGCATGCACAAATAAGTGGAAATTGACATCTCTACCATCCGCTTCATATTTTCCTAACGAATCACCCTTGCATGGCTCACTCCAGTGGTTTCCCAAAACCATCAAGCTCTCACGCGCTATATAGCCTCAAACTCAAGCTACACCACCACTCAGTGAGGAATGGCCACTCTTCTTCATCATTTGGAAATGACTATATATCATCATAATAAAAAAAATCCATCCGCCTTCTAGGAAAATACTCCCATCAGCACCTCCAACAATTATAATCCTGGTACTAGAAAAAATCACATCAGCAAATAAACTCATGCAAGGATCTCCTTAAAACTTGACCAGTGTACCCTGACAACAGATCAAAAGCCTACTCTCAATATTGAAAAAATTCTCCTTATAGAGGTGCCTTTGTACCCTTATCAGGACCACACAACACCATTCCCACACTCCATTCACTCCATTCCCGCACTCCATACTTCAGACATTACCAGATTTACAAGAAATAGCAACCTTGATCATTCGTCTCTTCATAATGCAATCCTCAAACAACAAGGTAAGATCGCACTCTCTACAATTCAACTCCTTTCACCTAAAATTCTTGCTAATTAGACAATTCTTTAGACTTTTTGGTATGTGGATTGGCACTTATTCACTAAGTGGCCTATTTCAGATTGAAATTATCATACTCTTTGGGCCCTCCCAATTCTCTTGACTCGACTCCCCTATTTTCATAGAGCTCCTCTCAAGCCCTCATTCCAAAAATCCACCTATTTATCCCTATCGTTAGGCTATCGTCCTTTCAAATTTTTTCTCCTTGTTCTCCTCCTCAAATTAATTTATTATAAAAAAAATGACTCACTGAACTCCCTCAACTTCTCACCAAGGAAGGGGTAGAGGCTACCCCCCCCCCCCTCAAATTAATTTATTATCAAAAAAATGACTCACTGAACTCCCTCAACTTCTCACCAAGGAAGGGGTAGAGGCTACCCCCCCCCCTCCTCTCTCTTGTCTAGAAACACTCTCCGAGTCACACAAAAATGTGCCTAGACTCAAGCCAAGCAGTCGCAAGCTCATTATTAGCAAATAATTCCTAAATTATTGTGTCAGGAAATAGCCCACTATGAAACTAAATTATCATGTCTCTCTTCAACCTCTTTAGTAAATTATCTATGTATCTTCTCTTTCAATCCATTCTCAATCTAAGTTTGTCTAGTCCTCCTATACTATGGCCTTTTTCACTAACGGATGCTCTTATCAAGCAAAGACATAATAATCAAAAGTTCTCAATTTTCAATCTCTTGTATGACCTTCCTAAAAGTCAACAAGAGCATGGAATCTTTAAGATGTATGTAACTTTTTGACGTTGGTAATACAAAGTGTATAATTTAAAATAAAAATAAAAATAAAGTCTCCACAAGGGATTAATAAATTATGCACATAAGAAAGTTTATAAAGAATTATTGGTTTGATACAACCATATATGTAATCCATTATTGAACTTATACATGGTGTACATTATACATTATAGTATCTCTATGGACATTATAAATTTATAATATCTAGCAAAAAGATACCTATTTTTTAATTAATGAAAATTTTCTTAAATTTTCTTACAAATACATATATATATATATATATATATATATATATATATATATATATATATATATATATATGGGGGGGGAAATATAAAAAAAATTATTTTGAATTTTTTAAAAATTAAAATATAAAGAAAAATATATATGTGAATTGAGATTATCTTTGGTGGTTGTTAGAAATGATTGGGATCATTTCCACCTAAATTTAATTTTGGGACCCCCAATTGGGGAAGATGAAAAAATTGAAATATAGCTTCGGGGAATGCCTCCCTCTTCATTGAATAAGGGGGTGGCATGGCCTACGCACCGCATGCAAGAGCATGCAAACTTATTTTCCCTCATCATTTAATGGAATTCTTGTATCCTTTCACTTGTCATTCATATAAGTCAGAGGTCAATGGGAATTGATGTTGGATTTGGTTTCCCTCCCCACTGCAGGTAAGGATATTATCTTGGAAAATGTTCAGCGATAACTTGATGATAGGAGGATGCTTCAATTTAGAATGACATAATATTCATCCTCTTTTTGTGCCTGGTTCACCTATCTCCAGCTTCGGGGTGGTTGAGGCCTAGGCATTCATGCACCTCATTATGACCCATGTGCTCAGAAGGTCTTGTAGTGTGATTTTGAAGGTGTTAGTTGGGTCGATGACTGGTCTGGATTTCCTTGTGCATCAATGCAATACTTTGTTGCGAACACTCTGGGGTTAATACTACTCTCTAGTGGTGGCACCTCCTTGCATGCTACATCAGAGTCAAAGGTGGCTTGGGATAAAAGGTACAATGGTTTCAAGCTCCTGCCTTTCCTTTCCAATCATGTAGTCTCTTTTATTGTTGAGTCTTGTGGTTTTCATGCTAGTGTACTCTTCATAATTCTTTCTTAAGAGCTCTGGGTTTGGTTCTATGAAATCTACCAAAAGTGGTGGTTGCTGCTTGGTTGGTGGTGTGTTGTGTTTTCACTTCAAAGGAATTTTATCTTTTTTTATCCTGGGCTTCCTCGTTTCTACTACCCCTCTTTTTTTATCTTTGGCTTTGGGTTTGATCATTCTCTTTCTCTTTGACCAGGGTCGGAATTTTCTTTTAATCTTACCTTGTTATTTTCCTTTGGAGGCACTACGCCTCGACAACACATGCATAGTCGAAGGAGTAGCAGGGGCAAAGGCCAGTAGGGTCATCTAAGGGCCCAAGCTCAAGCTCAAGAAGCTGCAACCGTGTTTCACTCAGTAAAAATTGTGAACATATGTGTTAAAATATGCCAACTAGAATCTCATGTTGTCAATGATCATTAGGAATTTTTTGATTTTGAGATTGTGGAGGGAGTTTCTAAATGGTTTCTTGACCTTATACATACAAAGGGAAGAAAGAACGAGTATCTAAACTCAATCACCTTACATTGGTAGCTAAAAAATCTTTTAGGCAGAGTCCTAAATGAGAAACATGAGGATTGGAATGACATTATAGCTTCCTTGAGTGAGATCCAAAGGGTGCAGCGTCATCAACATTCCTATTTGGCCAATTTTATGCTTTTTGGGCTCATGTAGAGAGCCACCTCCAATGTGAGCTCAAGCCTTCTACCCCTCTTAGTTCTAGTGCAAAGGACTTTGCTCCAGTGATCTCATCAAATTGTTGAGATCTTGGCATGTTCTGTTATAGTTTTCTATTCTTTTATGTTTCACTTTCATGGTCATATATAATTATTATTGGTCATAGACTATATATTTTGTCTCCTGCTAGTATATTTTCGGTCAAAATATATAGTTTCTCTTGTGGCATATTGAGACTGATAATAAATTGAAATGCATTGATATGAGATAGATGGAGTAATATAATTTGTTATTTTGATGTAATACAATTTAACTTTAAAAAAAAAAGAGAAATCATGTGATAAGTATTAATGTAAATGAAGCCTTATTATTAAGAATAAATAATCCGTTAAAAACTCCCGGATGCTGGTGACTGATTTGTTTAATGTAGGATGCCACCTGGTCATTCAACGCAGTGGCACCTGGACGCACCACATCGTGACACCCGCCTCTCGCGTGAAGACCATAAATATGTAGTACAGGGGAGGATGTCGGTACTTCGCGACATTCACCCCCCCCCCCCTCGACCTTCACTCCTGCAAGCTAGCCATTTATGGTTGATGGCTCCCGTCAATTTCATTCTCCGCAGACCTCCTATGTCACGCCTCTACTCGTTGCTTTGCTCCTTGCTTATTTCCCTTTGTGCATTCTACCTCAGCCCTTCAGACCCTCCACCCTGCCGATTCCATGCCGAGACGCCACAGAATGCGTTGTCGTCAAGGAGACGGCAAAGGCACTCCCTCCCACGCTCTGGCTCTTGGATTGTCTTCGGGCTCTTTTTCCCTCTGTATCGCTCTAGAAGAACTGGAGGTTCTTGACCCCCAAATGCTCTCTGCCTAGCTTTTTTTTCACCTCCCGGAGGAGCAGCATCACCTCTCTGGATCGAGAAGCAGGAAAAGGTCGTGCAAGTCAAAAATCTCGTGCTCATCTTCCCCTCTGCCTCGAAAATCCGTTGGAATCCCTGTCAAACACTTGGCGGACGACTCGGACAGTGGTTGGAGCAGCCCATTGGAGGACACCCGGAAAAGAGAAGCAACGGCGGGCAATGCGGCTCGCTCAACTTTGGCCAAGCAGACCAATACGGTCTCCACTTCGACTTTATAGCTGGCCCCCGAGCTCTCAAAGAAGGATATCAAGACCATGTCTGATTATGGTTGTTTCATAATTAAGGAAAATCCTCAACGAGAGAACAATGAAGCCCAGAACCAGTAGCTACAGCTCCTTGGCCCTCCTTTCTTTCAATTCATATATGCTCCTTTATGGTTTTTATGACTATCTTTGTCTCTTCCTGCAAACTATGTTACTCTTGAATATGTTAATGGTTGGTTTGCCCTTGAAGAGCGACCCATTTTTTGAATTTATGAACTCGTTAAGCGCTGGTTTCCCCTTCAACGACAACCCATTTTTTTATTTTTGAACAATCTTCATCGAACAAGGGTTGGCTAGTCCAACAACCCCTATCCTGAAGTATGATTATAACGTTGTACATTATAATATAAATTAGCATAATTTAAAAAAAAAATCCCTTAAAAACTAAAATAACATATATGCTCTTTAAATTATATATAATATTTAAAATTTATTATTTTATAAAATAAAAATTAAATATATATAAAAATCAAAACAAAATATTTAAATTTGTATTCTAATAGTAGAAAATTCATTCATTATATATAAGAACTTACGTGCATGTTTACGGAAGAAAAAAAAAACCATAAGACCTTTCCAATTAAGACAATATTGTCAGCGAATAATTTGATTATCCTCCAACTTTATTGAACCCCTTAATTTTTATTATTTCAAATTATATTAATATTTTTCATTATCAAAGTATCATTTGATTGTTATTTGATTTTCGAATTAACATTTCACCATTCAATTATGAAAATATAATTTTATCATTATTTGGTTTACGTAATTGCATACAAACTTTGTTATATATCAAATAAATTAAACATTAAAAAAAATATGTTTACATTTTCATCTGAATTTTTAATATTATCATTATTGATTTACTGATTACATACACACTTTTTATATTAAATAAATTAAGTATTTTAAAATATATATGTTTATATTTTCAACTTAATTTTAATTTAATAGTATTTTGTATGGTCTCTTGAATTTAATATGAAAATAAAATATTAAACTAAAAATAAATAAAATATCCATAACAAGTTTTATGACTATTTTCACAAATAATTAAATAAAAAAACAGCAAATAATTAATTAATTCCAAATTATAACCCTTACAATTAATTTTATATCCATAACAAAGTTTTATGACTTCTTATATTAAAAAAACAAAACAAAGCGACAAACCATTAAACTAAAATTAAAAACAAAACCATCCTAATTATAATGATGACAAAATTATTGTCTTTAAATAAGCCAACCCTATTTAATAAAGTATCTGACTACACATTTAATTAATCTTTTAAAAATTAATATAAAACTATAATTAAAATAAATTTTATATTTATATATATAATTAACAATTTATGTCACCCATTACCTCACTCCCTCGTAGATGTTTCCATTTCATTACCTCTCTCCCCGATTGTATCCCCTTCCTATCACCCAAGTCTATAGTATAGCCAAACGAATGCCTCTTTTCATATCCAAAATATTAAATTCTCATTTTTAATATCAAATTTAACATATGTATAGGCAAACTTTCCTTTTAACGTTAATTAAAATTAACGTTTATATTATAAAATTTTAATAAAATTAATATGTTTAAAATTTAAAATTAATATTAGTATATATATTTTGTAAAATAAAATCTTAAAAGGATAAGTATATTTGTAATATAAAAATTATTTTTATATATTTTTAGTGTTTGAAGATTGTTAGAATACGGTTTTGTTTATTGTGGCTAGAAATTTTGTTTATTGGGTGGGTTTCTCATTATCTGCATGTTGACTCATAGTTAAATTCTTGGCAGAATTTATTGAATGGTTGCTTAGGAATTAGTTTTTGCTATGTTTATTTGCAGGTCCACAACAATTTCACATTCTCTGCCCTTGCTGATTTTCTTCAAAATGACATATGAGTTAAGCCAGATATAGATGCACTGGGAGCATTGGATGATGCAGGATGGTATTGCATTAGGGCAATCATGTGGGCTAATGACTACCAAATGCCCCAGACTGTAACTGCACTCCTTGGATGTGTTGTGAATGATGCAGGAGTCATTCTGGCTTGTTGGGCTACTTTTCTATGGCAAGATGGGAGGGTTGCAACTTTTAGTTTTTCTCAAGCAACCTTGCTCTATCGAGTTTTGTTTTATTATATAGTGAAAACGGTTTAGCATTTGGGTTCCTCAAAGGCTCAAATTTTAACCATTATGTAACTTTGTGTAGAGATTCTTGAGAATGGTGTTGTTGGTTTTTGGCTATGGGTCCATATTGTCCAATTCAAGCTTTGAAGCGGACGAACAATATGTTGGATATATCAAGGGCTACCAAAGAGTTTTCAATTTAGGTCCGAATTTCTTTGTTGAAAGCGATTTAATCACATCATTCAATATGTAAATTTTGGGTACTCCTGCAATGGTTGTTTAATGACGTTTTCCCCTTGTGGTTTTTGCAGCTTGTACTGAACAGCGTGGGACTCCACAGTTTCCAGTTCAGACCTGCACATTGGAAGCATAGGAGGGAGAAATTTGTGTAAGAACATAGAATATTTTAAGACTGACATATAACTTATGAGTATATACCATCTTTACATAGTAGAAAATACTAGGTACTATTGCAATAAGCAGGAAATGCAAAGGGTGTTTGAACACTTTAAATTATTTGTCACTTAAAAGGAAGAGTTCTGCATTTCCATTGTTTTTTTCTGCATGTACTTACACTAGTTTTTGGTCCATATCCTTAGTGGGGTAGAGTCTACTGTGTGAGAGGAGGACCAGAGAAGGAAAAGTTAGTTGTGGAGGTGAGGTAGCAGAGGGAGACAACTCTTTTGCTTTGCATGTTTTTCTTTGTCAATTTATGGGCTAAAGGATTATGGATTTTGACTAAAATATGTGATGCTCAGTATTTGGAAAGGAGGGAATGTGAATATGATCTCAAGGGCTATATATATTTCTACACAGTATGTTACTCTGCACTACTCCATTTATATAAATCACAACTGTGTGACATTTTTGGATAGATATAAAAGCTAGCTATGAATTTTTCATAGTTTTTGAGATTTTAAGTTGTGTTTTATTTGTGCTTTAGGCATTGTCTTCACATGTATTATATGATGCAATTTTCTTCCGTTGTTAAATATGGTTAGAGATAACAATATAGATTTATACTAAAATGAAATTTAGATTTCTAGCTGCTAATAAGATCACATGTCCAGGATTCTTTGGCATCCTCTATATGATCGGATTTCATAGTTGTTTATTCTCTTTTTCGACTATGCTCATTTTTGCAATGTTTCTTTTTCAATAATGATTCAGATTGGACACTTAGTCCATTTCACATAGTTGTGTCACTTTTCTGGTTATCACAGTCTTCATAGATCAGTTATTTGACACACAGTTCTGTAATTAGCAACACATTTATATTAATTCTACATAGCATTGTTTGGTGTCGTTAGCATGGTTATAGTGCTTCCAAATCCTGGTTTACCGAGTGATTCAGTTGTCAATAGTTGTTTCAAAGAATTGTTTTATGTATCTTGCATTTGGAGAGAAAATTATTGTAGATTGAACATGCTTTTTTCTATAACTTTGCTTTTAATTACAAATAAAAATTGGGACAGGGCACAATATTTTCTTGCCTTTACTAAAACTGACCAAAATCATTACAAATATCTTACTTAACAACTATTGGATCTCTTTAAGGATCTTATGATGTTTCCTTTGCAACATCTGGTGATGGTGCAATTGCTAGTTAATATCAAATTTAACATATGTATAAGGAAAAATTTCCTTTTAATGTTAATTAAAATTAACGTTATATTATAAAATTTTAATAAAATTAATATGTTTAAAATTTAAAATTAATATTAGTATATATATTTTGTAAAATAAAATCTTAAAAGAATAAGTATATTTGTAATATAAAAATTATTTTTATATATTTTTAGTGTTTGAAGATTGTTAGAGTACGGTTTTGTTTATTGTGGCTAGAAATCTTCCTTAGTCTAGCCGGTAGTCCCTCTTCTGCTTTAATTTGGCTTTGTATGGTCTCTCTTTTCTTTGGAGTCATTTCTCCCTACTTTTTCTTCTAGGTCTTCAATTCAATGTAGCTCTTTCATCCCTAGTGATTTAGTTCCAAGCATGGTGGTATCTATATCTTTGTTTCATCAGTTCCTCCCTCCCCTACTTCGTGTAGTTCGCTCGGAAGCCCATATTAGTGACTTTAGGAAGTCTAGAGCAGAAAATTTGCATGTAAATCATGTTCTTTGATCGTCAATATGGACAAAAATTGCAAATATAATTCTCTTCCTCCTATTGGTAATATGTAGAAAGCTTCTTTCAATGATATTGTCAAGAATGTTCCTAACTCTCCTCATATCCTCGTTTAGGAATCTCTTGCAATCACACTATTCCCATAGTGGATGGTGTTGTTTTTTACGAGGTCTTCTATTGTTCAAATGGGATTGATTTTTGTTTCAATGGCATTTGGCCTCATTTAGCTGATTTGTATAAATGGGTTTTAGTCTCGTGGAAGCCTTACGTTAAATGAAGAGGCCTCCATTTACCCATGTGAAAAGGGTTACTTCATTGTTTAGTTTGATCTTGCTAAATATAGGGACTTAATTTTAAACTCAAGTCCTTGGTTTTGGGGAAGCTCTAGTCTATGCATAAAAAATTGGACTCCTTCCTTCAATCCTCTAACTAGTTTTCTCTCATCAAATTCTATGTGGATTAGACTTTTGGATCAATCTTTGTGTTTATGGGGTTCTTCATCTCTTCAATCCATTCAGGAAGCTCTTAAAATATATTATCAAGAAGCACTAAAACAAAGAGATGGAGCACCAACACATATGCTTGCTTATGTGTTCATATGGACTTCAATAAATAATTTATTGCAAAAATAACTTTGCTAGGTGAGAACTAATCCTAGACCCAAAAAATAAATTATAAACATGTTTCTTTTCATTGTAGATCATGCTTTGAAATAGGGCACCTAGCAAAAATTTTCCCAAAAGTTCTGAGTATAGCTAAGAAGCAATGGTAAATCCAAGTTGGTGGGTTGAAGCCAAGGAAGAACATCAATTAATTTTGAAGGAAGATCCACCTAAACTATACCCTCATATACAAAAAAAAAAAAACAAAACAAAACAAAACAAAACTAGATTAAGATGAAATGGGGATACCTCAGTGGATATTGAGTAGTCAAAGGGTATCACCTCAAATGAAAAGCCTTCATCTCTACAAGTATTGACACAAAAGTCTCAATGGAATCTCAATGTAGAACCTCTTAAGGCAAGTTGTGTAGATTAGGCTAAAGAAGAAGAGATACATCATCAATTAAAACTCATAGGTCTAGACAAATTGGGAAAGGAAATAACAAGAAGGACCTCATCAAAGGAAAATGAAATTTGGACAACAATAGTAAAGAAGAAAAATCCCCTTCAATGACACATCTAATGGTGACAAAAAATTGAGCCCATAATCCAACTTAGTTACTCTATTTTTTTGTTCTTTATGATGTGAGCAATTTTTTAGAATTTACTCATGTAAGAAACATAGGGATGAAGAATTTGTGGTCATAATTATTTTAATTTTCTTGGAAAATAAGGTAGTGGGAATTTGTCTTGAAACACAAGGCCAACGATACCACTTGATGTGCATTCTTACCACGAATGTTTGCTTAATACAATTATTTATTAGTTATTATCTCTCTCACACAAATGCACACATATCAAATTTAATATATTAGAGTGTTTAGATTATAATATTTTCATATAATTAATATATTTAAAATTTAAAATTTTCATGAAATATTAGAATCAATATATATACAATATAAAATTCAATAGAATTAGTATATTTTTGGTGAATATGAGTGGATATTTTCTATGTTATGGTTTTCAATGTAGAAATAGTGGTAGGAAAGATAGTGGTTATATTGATTTTAAATATTTGGTTGTGATTGAGTCTAGGGTTATACTCAGTGACTCATAAATCAAGAGCATAGTTACATGTATTATTTATTCTCTTATTTCAACTTTGAACACTTCACCATTTATGTAAAAACATCAACTTGGTAAGGGAGACCTAACAAAGTCACCCTAGATAATATTTATGATTATATAGAATTATTAGAAAAAAAATGTGAGAAGAAAGAGAATTAGAAAGTCAAAAGAGTTAGAAATTAGATAACAAATTTATATTTTTAGGAGACAAGGTAGAGAATAAAATATTAGGGATCAAGACTCAACTAGAAAAATGGAGGCTTGATTATAGGAAATGGAAAAACAAAAGAAATCAACCCAAGGAGAGTTTGAAGAAAATCAAAACTTGAGAGACAATATTAAAGAGTTAGAAAAAAAACTAAATAGCAATTTGGCACTAAGTAATATGAAATATGTTAGCAAAGATTGTGTAAAGTGAGAAAAATCACCTTTCTTCTACCAGTGACTAAGATAATCTAACACCATTGAAATTTATACAAACCCTAGGCTAAAATTATGTGTATTCATTATTAATAGATTTGTAATAGTTTAATAGAGCATCAGATATAGAAACACAAATTTTAAAATAAGAAAGACAATAATAATAACCATATACCCAAATGGCATCAAGGCTTTTTATTATAAACTAAATGGAAATGGATACACCTGTGTAGTAGAATACACTGACTTGGGTCACTACGTGCTCCTCCATGGGACGTTTCTTCTTTGTCCCTTGGTTGTCTATTGCAATGGTTTTCCATTCTCCTAGTATGTGAGTGAGAAAATGATAAGGATGAACTCATGTGGAGAGCCCAAATGTCTTATGATCAAAGTTTTTACAATGAAAATTGGTCATGGGATAAATGATGGAGAAAAAACCTTTCCCTATATAATAAAATGCTAGAATATTCTTTGATATGGTCAAATAATAAAATATTTGGTAAACCAAATTCAAATATAAATGTCATGTGTATTTTATTATTTTTGGGAGGAAAAGATCAATGAAATAGTCAATCATATTTATTTATTTAAGTAACTCAAAAAATAATGATTAATTGAGTTAATTAAGAAAAGTGGGTGAAATAATAAATTAATTAATTAATAATTTTTTTTGGGTGATATGGTTAAATGAGTTAGAAATAATGATTTAATAATTATTTCGTAAGAGAAAGGTGAAAATATTAAGGAAAAATAAATAAATAATGATTTATTTAATTATTAGTATGGAAATGGTAAAAGTGGGTGAAAATCTTTTTAATTTTTTTCACAATAAATGGGTAAATATGAAAGTAACTTGAAATTAAATGATTTTTTGGTTTATTTTCACGTGGGTAAATATATGAGAATAATGTGAAATTAAATAAATTTCTGGGTTATCCTCATATATGTAAATAAATAAATAGAAATAATTTAGGAAAAGTGGTTCACCAAATAACTTCCTAAGATGAAATTGGATTTTAATGTGTAAAACCCATACCACATGGTGTATCTTGAATAACCTAGTAAAATATGGCTAGTTGGTCTCCTTTTAGGTGATAACATATTTCCCCCAATGTATGAGTGTTAGGAGAACGTCGTATAATGACGGAAATACATTGTAGTTTCCTTTCACGAGATACAAGAGAAAGTCACTGCAGCAAAGGGAAGAACCATGTGAGCAGTAAGGAAGACCTACTTGTGAGACAAGAGTCTCTAGGTGGTGTGTACATGGTCTCGATGAGGCAAGGGAGGCATACCCATACCCACCAACATAATTGAGTACAAAGAATAATTTTGTGCCTAGAAATGTGGGTATGAAAAAAAGGATATATAGTATATAAAGTGATACCATAAATGGGCTAGAAAAGGATATAATCTGTAACATCCATTGCTATCATCATAAAACAAAAAAAACAAAAAAACAAAAAAAAAATCATCCTACCACACATTTATAGTTTCATTAAAACATATAACACAATCATTTATCCATCCAACTCAACTTAAACTCGGTAATTATAACTTTATATTTTATCTATTCAACTCAACTTATACTCGGCAATTATAACTTTATATTCTAACTTTGTTATTTCAATTTTCAAGAAACGGAATTACACATAATAAACATATATTCTTGATACATTACTCAACATCTAAATCTGTAGTCAGGATTTGATTCTCTCCATTACCCGATGTATAACACCTATCTGCCATTGGAGGTCATGGCTATACCTTGCATTTTTGGCTCATCTAGAAATCTGGATTATTGTTTTTTTTTAATATGCTAGCACAGTTGGTTTAATTGAAGTTATGGTACAATTTTGGTGCTCGGGATATCTACCACTTAATGGTTGGTACTCAAGGGTACAATTGTTGGATTTTAAACCGTTGATCTGCCTAACCTAGATCTAACAGTGATGGAGAAACTAGGGTTATGAGGTTGACCTCCCCACATTAACCGCTTTTCCTTTTGGCATTTCGGCATTCTGTCACCAACTCTCCGGAGCAAGAACCTTGGCCTCTATGGCAAAAGGAGCCATTATCATTTTCATTTTCTGCCGCTCAAATGTAAGGCATTTCTCCATCATGACGCATTCCACTCGGATGCATGCTTAAAAGAAAACAGTTCTATGCATCCTGAATGGTAAGCGAATTTCTGTTTTCTGAGAACTCTTAAGCAATTACGTTTTTCTGTACATGAATGGTTTTACTCTCGTGTTTCTTCTGCAAGGTTAATTCCTTGTCTTATTTTCTAAATCCTTGGCACTAACAACCAACCCCACTTTCGGTTGCGAGGATTTGTCTAGGATATCAGTGAATAACCTCGACTCTGTTGGTCCAGCTTCCGCATTTTCACCACTGTTGGGCCCAAATTAAGGTATGTTCTCACCCGATAATTACTTCAAATTATGTTATAATTTTGGGGAATTCTCCTTCATCTTAATAATAAAGAAATAAAATATCTATGAAAACGAGAACAACTAAGCTAACGACAAAAAATATGTTTTTATAACAGAAAACTGACTTCTTTTATCTCCGCATGCAGGAAGGCAGAGTAGCCAGACTGGCAGGAAACTAAAGCTAATCAACAAACACAAACATTTGAGATCTCGGTAACGCCCAGCAGTCGACAGAAGGCAAACAGACGAATGCGAACCCAAGAACTCAAACGACAGCCAAGTGCAGCGGGCTGTCGTTTGGAGAATACCTTCTCATTTTGTAAAATCACCTTTAAAAGGATGAGGGAAATCCATTCTGAGGGGAATCAACTTGTCTAATTGTATTTTTGTAATATCACTGGAAGTAGTATAGAGTTGAACAACGATTTGTTGAATTTTTTATTGCGCTAGAGCTTTTTGTGGTATGGGCCCAACCCCTAGAAATTCCTCGCAAATTCCCATACTGTGTGTAGTCACAAAACCAATGTCTAAGTATCTGATGCAGTTGTAAAGTATACTCCATTCACTAAAATTCTAGTTAATTTTCCTTCAGAACTATTAGCAATTGTGTTCTTTGAGTTATATTAATCGCATTTATATTTTCTGAGTCGTCATAATGCTTCTGGTTTCTTTCAATATCATTACAATTGGTTCACAGATCGTAGAATAGTTGCTTTCAATGTTACTCTCCCTTGTGGATTTCATTCCCCTTTCAACATAGTGAAGCATTCGATCATTGATTAATGTCAATTAATTAGTTTACAAGATAATTCCATTGCAAAATTATCTAAGTAATTATTGTTGTTCAATTCAATTTAATTGTTGCTCAGTTCATTTAGACTGCTATTCAATTCAGTTTGATTTATGTTGTTCGATGTAATTCAATCATTGTTCGGTCTATTTAGATTGTTGTCCAATTCGATTAGACTACTATTCAGTTCATCTAGATTGATGTTCAATTCAGTTAGACCGTTGTTTAATTCAATTAGATAGATTTTCACTCCATTCAACTTGTTGTTCAAATCGTTGTTCTGTTGTTCAACCGTAGGCTAGAGAGAAGAATCAACTAAGCCAATCCTCGTTAGGTTAATTGAATTCAGAAGGCTAGCTCATCCTTCCTCATAAGTAACATAGAGTAACTATTAATCAATTTCACTCGCATATACCATGCCAACGCTCTTGAAATAAGAAGACTTACCTTGGGTTGATAATTAAATGAGAAGCATTAGAGTTGTCTATAATAAGCCACCTCTAGAAACCAACATTTTGGCGTCGTTTCCGGGGAGAGTGTTAAGAGTGATCTCCTTCATTCATATTTATCCATTGCTGTGAAGAATTGGGTATTTAAAATGAGAGGTAAGAACTGCGTGCTGGCAAGAAACATGCTTGCCCTTTAGCCTGCTTCCCAGCAAGTCGTACAAAGACTAGTAGAATAGGTGCTCTTGTTTTATGACTAGGAAGAAAAAGATAGAAAAAATTTGAAATCATTCACAAACATCCTCGCAATCCAAAGGACCGGTGACCCTTGGAAGAACAACATCTATAGATGAAATCATTAGGAAAGCTAAATCTCAGGCATCTATATGACCTAGAACTGTTTCCATTCAAAGTCCTATCATACTCCCTCAGGCGGCAGCCTCACCATCTGTAGCCTACGCCGAGATTCACTATGAGATAGAAGGGTCTGAGCGAAGCCTTGAGACTACCAATCATATAGGCATTGACCCTTCAAAACAGGGAGGTTCTTGCAACTTACAGGAAGGGGGGGGAGAGACTAGTGGAGGAATTCACATAGAAATATCATAACTTAAGGGAGTGGTCAAAACATAAGTACTTAGGATCCTAGATCAGGGAAGTGCTGTAAAACTGCTACCGCATTCACCTCCCAAACCCATTGGAATTACTCCTCTAGATCAGGAAATTCCCGAAGATTTCTGGCACCTCTTTGATCAGATGGAAAATAATCAAAACCAGAATCAGAGGTAGACATTAACATTAGAATACCCCATTGTTGATCATGCTGCCAACGCCCCTATGAAATCCATTCCCTTACACAACATTCCCACCTTTCATGGATTAACCACATAGGACGTTGATGCATTCCTATTTGAATTTGATGTCTTATGTAGGGGATATGACTACACCACTGATCCGAAAAAACTAAAACTATTTCCCTCTACCTTGAAAGGATCTGCTCTACGCTGGTTCATGGGATTAGGTGGGGGAACTATAAATAACTGGGACCAAATGAAGAACATTTTTCTTACCAAATACCAAGACTATTGCCGAACCCAAGATCTAAAAGATGAAATCTTCAATATGTTCGCAAAAGACAGTGAAACATTAGAAGAATACATAGAAATATTTCAATACAATTTACAAAGGTCTCCATATACAACGTTATCCAAGGACATATTAAAAGCCACAATGATTAAAGGAATGAAAGAAGAATGGGTGGAAACACTTAACATAATGGGAAAAGGAGATATTTACCAGGAGGAATATGATGATATTATTTCCCTATGCATTAGATGCTCCTAGGGTAGTGTGCCAAATCGACCAAGTGGGTGGGATTCTATAAAAAAGAACCTTAAAGATGGCAATGTAACTAGAATAGGATTTGGCAATCTGTTAGAGGATTTCAAAACTGACATCTTAGGTACTTTGAAAATGCAGCTCAATGTTTTACAAGCCAAGCAGAAGCAAGCTATAGCGGAACATAACTTATTTGTCTTTTGCCCAAGATGTCGAAAGAAGCACAGCAAGAGGGAATGTCCATTAGACATGGTTCAGACTAGTGCCATCTGCACTAAGGATCATGCTATGGACCAATGTCCTTCACTTCCCGGGTTGAAAGCAGTCTATAAGGAAGCAGAGGAAGAAACTGAACCAATCTATTTAATGAATCAGCGTCGACAATGGCAGGCACGACCAGTTATGCCATTAAACTTGCCTCAGTTCTTTCCTTCTTCGCAGTTTAACCCGAAAAACCCAACAACAGCATGGCAGACTCAAAATCCTTTTCCTGCTTGGCCAAACCAGTCATTTCCTATGCCACCCTGGCCTACACAACCTTCGTCAGGGAATAATTGGCCGAACTTCCCTTATTCTCCCCCTCATTGGCAAAATTTTCCATATCAAATCTAGTGGCCAAACCCCCCTCCTCAAAACAATAACTGGAATTGGCAGCGACCCATGGGAATGACCAACCTGCCAATAGGAGCAGGGACCCAAAATCAACCTACGCTACCAGCGCCATACCCTATCCAACACAACCAACAACCTCTCATACACCCCCAATTTCCAGGTCAGCCCAATCCTAATCCCAACAACAGACCAGTTCAACTAATTCAGATCATAGAAAATCCAAATTCCGACACCGAACAGAAGCAGTGCAATGAACTAAGGTTGAGGTCAAGACGTACCATCTTACCTACAGAAGCTACGACTCCACCTCATCCCCGAATTGAAACCCCAACAGAACCTAGCCTAATAAACATAATGGGGCAAGAAACAGGTAAAGATAAGGAAACAGTTGATCAACAAAGACCTGAAGAACTTAGGGTGACTCTGCCACCATTCCCTGAAATATTAACTCTGCCCAAACCTATAATCGCTCTAGATTTTGACATCCTGGGGGAATTAAGAAACCTTTGTATCAAAATTCCTCTTCTTCAAGCTATCCAAGACATCCCTATTTATGCAAAAACAATTAAAGAGCTATGTCAAAAAAAAAAATCCAAGAAGACAAAGGTTGCACCCACCGTTCATGTAGTAGGAACGATATCTGACTTGTTATTAGGTAGGAAATCGCCAGTAAAATATGACCTAGGAAACCCCATTGTAATAGTACAAATCTCTGGCCACTCATTTCCAAACACATTGGTCGACTTGGGGGCAGCCATTAACATCCTCACTACTGGGGCTTGTGAAAAGCTGGGCATATCAACTTTAGAACCGACGACTACCCTATTGGAATTGGCTGACAAATCTGTTATTAAACTAGAAGGGATATTACAGGACATCCTGGTCTCCGTGGACTCATGGGAATACCCAGCTAATTTTTTAGTTACTAACCCAAAAAACAGGATGGAAGGGCACCCAGTGATTCTTGGGCGGCCTTGGCTGGCCACAGCAGATGCTTACATAGGCTACCGAGTAGGTAGCATGACTATCACAAGAGGAGATTCCATAAAAAACATCATTATTTATCCGCGTGCCAAACCAAGCCTACCCACGGTAAAAATTCACAAGCATCCATGTACATATTGGGAGAAAAACATTCGCCCACCTCTGACACTAGTAGATCTCGAATTTAAGGATCAGACTGAAGATGACGTAATAAATAAATTTATGAATCAGTCACCCACAGTTGGAAATTTAAAATGCCAGATGTTGAAAAAATTACTTGAAAACGAAGATTAAGAAAACCCTGTGACAGATATTGAAGATCATCATGTTTCCACAACTACTATATGTAACAACATACACATTGAGATTGAGCCAGGAAAAGTTTTGAATATTAATGGAAATTTGGATAATGACCAAAAACAAAGGCTCATAGAAATCCTGTGGAAGCATCAAGGGGAATTTTCTTGGGATTACCAAGACATGAAGGGTTTAGAACCACAGCTATGCACCCACCACATCGATACCGATAGGGATGCACACCCCATTAGGCAACCTTAGTGAAGGCTAAACCTGCACTTAAAAGATATCGTAAAAGAGGAACTATAGAAACTGTTAGACGCAAATTTCATTTATCCTATTTTAGACAACAAATGGGTCTCCCCCCTAGTAGTCGTCCCTAAAAGAATGGGAAATGGATAATCTGTGTAGATTACAGAGAACTGAATAAAGCAACCCAGAAAGACCATTTCCCCCTTCCCTTCATTGACCAATTCCTTGAGTTACTAGCAGGGAAGCGGTTCTTTTCCTTCCTTGACGGGTTCAGCGGCTACAACCAAATCCAAATAGCTCCCGAAGATAAGGATAAGTCAACCTTTACCTACCCATGGGGTACTTTTTCTTACCGATTTTTACCATTCGGATTATGTAATGCCCCAACAACATTCCAGAGGGCCATAATTAGCATTTCTTCTGATTTAATGAACGAAGGGCTTGAAATCTATATGGATGACTTCACACTGTATGGGGAGGGCTTCGATCAAGCCTTAGAAATGCTAGAGAAGGTGCTGGAACGATGTATTATTACTAGGCTATGTATAAGCAATGCGAAATGTCACATGATGATAACAGAAGGAGTGATCCTAGGTCACTACATTTCTGCGACTGGGATACAGGTAGATCCGGCTAAAATAGAGGTAATCCTTCTGTTACCTACACCTCGTACACAGACTAAGGTATGCATTTATTTGGGATATGAAGGGTATTACTGTAGATTTATAAAAAAATTCTCACAAATAGCCGCACCTCTGTATGCATTAACTGGAAATGTTGAATTTCATTGGACTGATAAATGTGATACTGCTTTTGCAAATTTGAAGAAACTGGTCTCGATAGCACCAATCCTACGGGGGCCTAACTGGAAACTTCCTTTTCACATTTCTTCAGGTGCCTCCGACACAACAATCGGAGCAGTTCTTGGACAAGAAGAAGACAGAAAACCTTATGCCATTTACTATATTAGCAAAAACCTCACTCCAGTTGAATTGAAATACACTGTGACCGAGAAAGAATTCCTAGCTGTCATTTATGCTATTAATAAATTTAGGCACTATATAGTCGGTTATCAAGTATTCTTGTATACTGATCACTCTGTTATTAGATATCTAGCCATTAAACCAATCATGAATGGGAGAATAACTTGTTGGTTGTTGTTGTTGCAGGAATTCGATATAACAATCAAAGACCGTACAGGAAAGGAAAACATGGTCGCAAACTTCCTGTCTAGAGTTCCCAAAATAGATGACACACTAGAAGTCGATAATCAGTTCCCTGACGAACATTTTTTTGTTGTAACAACAAAAACACCATGGTATGCAGACGTCACAAATTACTTGGCAGTCGGGAAGCTACCCAGACATTTAACACCAAAGGAACGAAAATTGATTGTACAACGTAGCGCAAGGTTATCCTGGATCGACAGTTACCTCTTCCACACAGGGGTTGATATGCACATACGCAGATGCATCAAAGAAGACGAAATCTATGACATTCTACAAGCCTGTCACGATGAACCTTCTGGCAGCCATTTCACATAATGAAAAATGGGGCATAAAGTGCTGCAATTAGGATATTGCTGGCCTATGATTTTCAAAGATGCAAAAAAATATGTCCAGGCCTGCGATAGCTACTAAAGTATGGGCTGCCCAGGCCAATCTAATGAAATTCCGCTAAAACCACAACTGGTGGTAGAACCATTCAAACGATGGGTGCTGGAATTTGTTGGGCCATTCAGCCCACCATCAAACCAAAAAGTCCACATATTAGTTGCTACATATTATGTAACCAAATGGATAGAAACAGTGGCCTTGTCAAGAGCCACGAAAGAATCAGTAATTAAGTTTCTTTTTGAACTATTCGTACAATATGGCTTGCCACGAGAAGTGATAACGGATGGAGGGGCACAATTCATAGGTAATCAAATTTGAGCCACTCTAAGAAATCAGCATATCACCCATAGGATTACGTCTCCTTACCACCCTCAGGAAAATGGGCAAGTTGAAAGCACCAACAAAGTTCTGGAAGCAATACTTACTAAAATTGTAGTAGCACATCGCCAGGATTGGGCCAATAGATTGCTAGAAGCCTTATGGGCTTATCGTACAACCTGGTGAAACACCACTGGATACTCGCCATATCAGCTAGTATTTGGGAGAGAACCTATCTTCCCTATTGAATTTGAAATAAAAAATTTAAGAACAGTCCAGGAAGTAGGACTGGACTTAACAGAAGCCAAAGTTAGAAGACTCCAAAAAATAAATGAATTAGACGAAATACAACTACTAGCCCTACAACGCACAATGATCATCCAACAACAGTGGGATAAATGGCATGATAACCTTATCAAGAAGAAAGTATTTCAAAAAGGAGATTGGGCCCTCCTTTATGACTCCAGATTCCAATTTTTTTTGGGAAAACTACAAACAAGGTGGCTCTGTCCATACGATATTCAAGAAGTACACGACAACGGCACACTCACCCTGACCACCATAGATGGGTCTGGTTCAACATACCGAGTTAACGGACATAGAGTACGCCTCTATCGTAAGCCTCTGACAAGAGAATATTTTTGCCAACAGATACGAAACGATCCCACCATCCAAGTTGTGGCACAAGGGGGTGACAACCCCACAAACTCAAGTACATGAGAGGTTTGCTGCTATCATTTGTAAATATTGTACATAGATGTCTTATTTTCTTGTACATTCTTCATGTTTGAAATTTCTTCTCCTTGTGAGTTGCGTTTTTATTTTTGCTATTCAATTTGTGAACGGTTGTTGTTCTGTCAAATTGAACAGTCGTTTCTGGCATTTTTATTGTTTTGCTGTTCAATTTGTGAACAAATTTTTTTCAATCTTTGAACATCTTCCCATCAATCGAATTGAACAACCATTTTTTTGTGTTTTTTATTTTTGCTGTTCAATTTGTGAACGGTTGTTGTTCAATATTTGAATGGCTGCTGTTCAGTCGAATTGAACAAACCATTTCTGATGTTTCCATTTTTGTTGTTCAATTTGTGAACAGTTGTTGTTCAATCTTTGAACGACTGCTGGTCAATCGAATTGAACAACCATTTTTTTTTGCATTTTTATTTTTTCTATTCAATTTGTGAACAGCTGTTGTTCAATCTTTGAATGGCTATTGTTCTGTTGAATTGAACAACCGTTTTTGGCGTTTTCATTTTTTATGTTCACTTTGTGAACAACTGTTGTTCAATATTTGAACGACTACTGGTTAATCGAGCTGAATAGCTGTTTTTATTGTGTTATTTATTTTTGTTGTTCATTTTGTGAACAGCTGTTGTCCAATCTTGGAACGGCTGCTGGTCAATCAAATTGAACGACTGTTTTTTTTGTGTTCTTTATTTTTTTTTTTCAATTTGTGAACAATTGTTGAACAATATTTGAACGGTTGTTGGTCAATCGAATTGAACGGCCGTTTTCTGGGCGTTTTTTGTTTTTGCTGATCAATTCGTGAACAACTTCTGTTCAATATTTGAATGGTTGCTGTTCAAATGAATGAAACAACCATTTCTCGTGTTCTTTATTGTTACTGTTCAATTCTCGAACAACTGTTGTTCAATATTTGAAAAACTTCTGATCAATCGAATTGAAAAGCCACTCTTGGGAATTTTTCTTGCTGTTCAATTTGTGAACAACTGATGCTCCATCTTTGAACGGCTGCAGTTCAATCAAATTAAATGGCACCCCTCCTTTACACTGCATTTGCGCTAAAAAAAGCATCTCTGAGTAGACAATGGAAGTTGAAAAAGAGAGGGAAATGGTAAAATCACGAATATGATGACTCCCTAACACCATAATCCGTAAACAAGAAGCTGACATCAGGCATACATGAAATGAAAGGCTAAGTCATCCCCAGTTCAAATATGTTATCATACGATATATGACCTTATGATGGTATATCTTCCTACACTATTCGAGTAATATTTCCCTCCAACATGAAGGAATCAGAATGAGGGGTATTAATTGTATTAGCATTCTTTTGCTTCTTTCACCATCCCTCACTCTTAAGCAGTTAATGAGCCTCCCTTCATGTATAAATAATAACTATTATGTGTTCATGCAAATTTTTAAGAGGATAGGGGGTCTCATCACGAGCCAGCCTACCATGATCATAGGGATTTAACAAGTGACATGCCCACAATGGCCACCACATTAGGGTAATGACCTTCTTAAGTGCTTGAAAGACAAGAGGTCTCATCATGAGCCAGCCTGATCACTCTATTACAATCCTATTGAATGGCACAATGACTATCTGGCTATCACACCAACGCAGTGACCTCCTTATAAATCAAGATATTATAATTAAAAAAGAAGTACTATGCTTATATGAAGATTTTTAAGAGAGGATAGGGTGTCTCATCACAAGGCAACCTACCACGCTCATAAGAGCGTAGCAAGTGACATGCCCACAATGGCAACCACACCAAGGTAATGACCTTCTTAACTGATTGAAGGATAGGAGGCCTCATCACGAGCCGGCCTAATCACTTTGCTACAACTCTAGTGAGTGGAACCATGGTTATCTGGCCACCATACCAGTATGGTGATCTCTCCATAAAATTGGCAGAATAAATGCTTGTACATAAGGCTCCTGTCTCATTCTTTTAGGTTAAAATAGCAACCCTGTCGAGGCTATGAACGCCTGCTGGCAGTAGTGGCTCTGCTTATGGTATGAAAGTATGCTGTTTCAATAGCCAATTTATTTTATATACACCTTATCCTCAATCCTTCTTCCACAAGATATTACTCGAATCAGTGATAAATACAACCTATCACAAGAATAACTATCAAGAGATATGCTTACATATGCAAAATCGAGGATGACAACAGCAATCATTACTTGACTTAGTGATGCTTCCATCATTACTTTTCATTGAAGGAGGAAAACATATCGTAATAATGATTATACCATTCCCTCTCCCTTTCCGGTCACTTCCGCACAAGATGCAATTATGACAAACTTCCAAAACTGACCTTTACATTTCATATGCTAGTAATTACTCAGCTACCTGAAGCTCAACTTGCTCATTCATGTACAGATCATTATTACCAAATACTGACATTCCCTTGCCTGCATTCATCATTGGCCAAATCTCTTCTGTACTTGATGGCGTGGGTGCCCTTTCTTCGATGGAGGAGGTGTAATTGGTCTTAAATTGGAAAGCATGTGAAATATCTACACAAATCCCATTAGACACATCGATAAGACCAGAGGAACACTGCAATTAAGGCATGAAGTTACTAGCGCAGAACTTCAATTTCTCTTTCGCTTACATACAATAGTCAGTCCTAATGACACAACCGAGGAGAAATACAATCAGAAGAAGAAAGCATATCAGCTATGGGTGGGAATTCCCTTCGAAACGAGCCTGTGAACTTTCCAATTTCAGATACAGCCAGTGCCATCCTCCAACAAGTCAGTTGGATGACATATGTACATTGATTACAGAGATTCGACACAGAAATCACAATTGAATTTCTGCAAAATTTGCAAGAAGGTCAAACCAGAGTTAAAGGTCGAATTATACCAGTCATAGAGGAGATTATTGCTGAAATTTCCAGAATACCAGCAGAAGGAGAAAGATGGGAAGAGAAGCATCTCCTCCTACTAGAGGTAGTAGCAGCATATCAGGACCCGGAGGAGCCGTTGGAACGAAAAGGGAGAGGGATTAACCCTACCTCTCTACACCAGCCATGGCAGGAGCTGGAGGCATTCATCCAAAAGTTTATTACATGCGAAGGATGGCAGAATGTGGTAAAACCTCGACAACTCAAAGTCTTACTTGTGCTTAAGAAAAATATTTTTATTAATCTGCCTGCCTTCTTGAATTCCATATTGCATGATATTATTGTTCAATTGAGAAAATCCAAAAATCGCCAAGCAGTGGTCATCCATCAGGGGTTAATTAAACTAATCACCATTCATGATCTGGATAGGTAGCAAATAGTCTTGGAAATTTTCGTTAACCCTGAGGTGCAGGAACCAGAAATAAACCCCGACGGAGTTGAAATTGAACCCCCCAGGGTAAATACACCAAGGAGAAAAAGGAATCAAACCAAAAATTTAGAACCAAGCAGGAAAAAACGGTCCAAAACACTCCAAGGAACATCGGACCTCATGGAGGAAGCAGGACCATCCCATGCACCCTTGCAAGATTTTGAGGAAGAAATGGCTCGAGTCCTAGGGAAAATAAGGACAGACTACGAATCTAGAAACCCATTGGGAGCAGAAGAGCACGAGGAACTTGTTGATAAATCCATCACCCCTAGTAGTTCTGGTCACACCAACATCCTACCCGACCAAGAGGAACCACAAGATGAGGAGGCTCTGTCCCCTCTTGAGAATTATGAGGTGTATAGTGAAGGGCAGACAAAGCAGATAATGGAATCAGAAACCCAGTCAGGTGACGTTTTCCTTGTGGAGAAAAGCACACACACAGAAACAACCCCTTTGACACCTGGAGGTAGCACCGCTCCTCCCAATCAGGAACCTCACATTGAGGTAAACTCTGAATATTTAATGAGAAACACCATTCTAGACAACCCTGAAGATGGAAACACGATCCCTGAAAAGGGGAATTTCGCTCCCCCACCACCTGCTGAAATTAGGACAGGTGAAAGTTCAGAGGAAAAGAGAAGTAAGAGACTAAGCAAGGCCTGCAAGAGATTAAATAAATTGGTAAAATATCTGAGAAAATAATTGAAGGAGGAAAGAAGGGCCCGGAAACCAAAGAAGGAAACCACCACTACAGGAACCCAAACAGAATTGGTAAATATTGTTGAATACAAGATGCAAACTGACTTAGCTAGAATCATTGAGACTGGAACCCAAACTAACTTGGTAACCACTTCAGAAGATGAGGTGCATACCAACTTAGCAGACACCACTGAGGCTAGAATTCAGATAGAACTAGCAACCACCAGTGAAGCCTCTACTCAAACCAGGCAGAAATTTATAGAAGAAAAGGGGACCCAAACAGAGGAAGCACCTGCCTATGCCCATCTGGTAGAAAAAGTTGTCAATCAGAAACTACGCAATGAACTGGTGCAAAGAGAACATGAACTGGCATAGTGTAGGAAGGAAGTGGTGCCATTACAAGAATATCAAGCACTACTAAAAAAGTTTACAGACCTTTCCTCCACAGAAGATGAAACATTTGCCCAACTTAGAGGAGAACAAGAAAAGGTACAAAGGGCACAAGAGTAGGTGAAGCAAGCTAAGAAACAAATCTCTACAATTTGCTCTCTATATAATGATGTGCTATCATGCAGAGCCCCAGAAACCAACTATGCCTTGTTCCTAACAGAATGGTATTTACTCTTGAAATTCAAAGCTGACAGGGTAGGAAAATCCACTACTTTCATGACTATAAAAGAATTTTTCCACTGTTGTAACAATCAAGAAGAATAGGTCCAACGCCTCCTATGTGAACTACACATGCATAATTTCTTTTTAGAAGAAGACACAGACAACAATCCTAGTCCCTTCATAGGGGATGTTCATTTATAAGCCTTCCTTTCATTTGCTAAAAACCAGATCAGGTGGGCCAAGGCCTACAACATCTTCTAGAAAAGAGAGCATGACCTATATTTATGGATCAGAGGGAAACCTACAAAACCCCTGCAACTGTTCATTCAGCACAAAAACTTCATGAGAAGGTGAGGTGTAAGGACTAGGCTTGGGCCCATCCATAAAGACATCATAGAGAATGGGCGAGAATACTTTGGAGAAATTAGGGACACGGCCTTGGCAACAACTAAGCAAAGGAGGATGGCCTCCACAAGAAACGTGAAGAATCGAGAGCCATTCGGCTATAGTAATTTCAAGGCTGCTGCCTCCAGATGCCTCTCATACAGTAGCCTAGTCTACAGCATGGGGCCTGTGTGGTTATGGTGTAGATACATAAGTCCTCTCCTCTGGTATCCTCCCGAAGACTATAATCACAATTACAAATTACCAGAGGGATCCACCAATGCTGCCTTTGCAATCATGAAACAAAAACAGGGCTTCGGAGCCTACAAAGAAAAGGTCTACCCTGCCTACTCCTTGACTCAATTACATCTCAACCATCTGTTTGCCTGAGGACATGTAATTAGGTAAGCAGGGGAGTATATTGGGCCCAAATTAACGTATGTTATCACCCGGTAATTACTTCAAATTATGTTATAATTTTGGGGAATTCTCCTTCATCTTAACAATAAAGAAAGAAAAGATCTATGAAAACTAGAAAAACTAAGCTAACGACAAAAAGGATGTTTTTATAACAGAAAAATGACTTCTTTTATCTCCGCATGCAGGAAGGAAGATTAGTCACACCGGCAAGAAACGAAAGCTAATCAACAAACACAAACATGTGAGAATTCGGTAATGCCCAACAGCCAGCAGAAGGCAGACAGACGAATGTGAACCCAAGAACTCAAACAACAGCCACGTGCAGTGGGCTGTCGTTTGGAGAATACCTTCTCATTTTGTAAAATCACCTTTAAAAGGACGAGGGAAATCTATTCTGAGGGGAATCAACTTGTCTAATTATATTTTTTTAATATCACTGGAAGTAGTATAGAGTTTAACAACGATCTGTTGAAGTTTTTACTGTGCTAGAGCTTCTGATGGTCTGGGCCCAACCCCTGGAATTTCCTCGCAAATTCCCATACTGTGTGTAGTCGCAGAACCAATGTCTAAGTATCTGATGCAGTTGTAAAGTATACTCTATTCAATAAAATTCCATTTACTTTTCCTTCAGAACTATTAGCAATTGTGTTCTTTGAGTTAGATTAATCGCATTTATATTTTCTGAGTCGTCATAATGCTTCCCATTTCTTTCAATATCATTGCAATTGGTTCAGAGATCGTAGAATAGTTTCTTTTAATGTTACTTTCCCTTGCATATTTCATTCCCCTTTCAGTATAGCGAAGCGTTCGATCATTGATTAATGTCAATTAATTAGTTTACAAGAGAATTCCATTGCAAAATTATCTAAGTAATTATTGTTGTTCAATTCAATTTAATTGATGCCCAGTTCATTTAGACTATTATTCAAATCAGTTTGATTGTTGTTGTTCAATGTAATTTAATCACTATTCAGTATATTTAGATTGCTGTCCAATTCGATTAGACTGTTGTTCAGTTCATCTAGATTGTTGTTCAATTCAGTTAGACCGTTGTTTAATTCAATTAGATAGTTGTTCACTCCATTCAACTTGTTGTTCAAACCGTTGTTCTGTTGTTCGGCCGTAGGCTAGAGAGAAGAATCAACTAAGCCAATCCTCGTTAGGTTAATTTAATTCAGAAGGCTTGCTCATCCTTCCTCATAAGTAACATAGAGTAACTATTAATCAATTTCACTCGCATGTACCGTGCCAACGCTCTTGAAATAAGAAGACTTACCTCAGGTTGATAATTAAATGAGAAGCACTAGAGTTGTCTATAATAAGCCACCTCTGGAAACCAACAACCACTGTTATGGAAGGGTTGGTAGAAGGTAACCTAATTCACCATCTCTTAGCACTTCTTTTCTTTGAGTTTTTCTTGCGTTTTTCTTCTTCTCTATGTTATTCACACATAGTTCATATGGTACCATTGCAGGCTAGCTCGACCCAACTATGTTGATAAGAGTGAACAGAGGTAAGTTATAAACTATACGATTTCTGCTATAAGGTTTTCCTCTTGGTACTTATCCTTATGACTTAATATATTTTACTTTTATTGGCAAGTAATTATTCTTAAAAGAAATCTGCAGAAGGGTAAGGTTCCCAGAACCACCGCTAATCATCTTCATCTAGTCTTACACAGGTACTCTTTTATAAATATGGTTCGGAAAATCCAATCCCCAGTTTGCAGTATTAGGTCTTTACGGAGTCAAGACTGCTAGACTTCCTATGGTCTTGCATAGCACACAACTTATTGAATTCGAACCATCCTTTTGTAAATTTTATAAGGTTTATTTCTGGTTTCCAATGTAATTACTGTGTGGCTTGTCCACCTATCTATGCCTCGGTTTAACAGTGCTGAGCAGAGTAATTGTACATAACATTATGGTACTATTTTAAATTATGGAGATTTCCTCGTCTTTCATCTCAACATTTCCGCTTTCTTGATTAAGCACAAAACTGTATGAACAGTTCTCTTCTAGTGACATTTTATATACAAAAGTGTTATTGTTGATAGTGGTAGTTTTTCTACAACAGTTGTCTATTTATCTAGTTGTTTTTCCACTATATAAAATTAACCATCCTGCTTTCTGGGTTGTCGAATGGTTCAATAACTTATTCATTGTTCTTAGCGAAATGTCAACATTTGGTTTCCAGAAAATAGATTTATTATTGTACCTGCATCTTAGTGAAATTTAATGTCTGTTTTAAAGTTTTACATAATGACGGAGACAATTATATTTCACAGTTCTTGTTTTTTCAGTAATCCATGTCTTATCATCTTTATTAGCTTCATGGATTTTCTTTCTGTTACTTTGTTTCATCTATAAATATGGTTATAGGGGTCGACCGGACCGACTGGTAGTCCGTGTATAGTTGTAAAAATAGAATAAACATCCAGTATTCTGGAACCCTATGAGTTCTGGAATTTGGAAAAGTTTCTATATCAACTTACATACTGGCTCACACAATTAGTTGTACCTTATCTCCATAACATTTGGCTATTAACATATACCACCTCATCCTTAGGTTTCTAAAGGAGTCATTATCTAGGTATTCCAATGAGACGTAATGGTTGTTTTTACTTCTTTCTTTTTCTATTTTAGTTAAAAAAAATATCAGCACACAGAGTTTTCTTTTTCTTCTACTGTGATGAAATTCTATGTTGTAAACATAATAACCCACTTAACAGTTTTACATTATAATCTCTCTTCTGTTCCTAACTATAAATTTCTTATACTTACTACTTATACTCAATAATTACCAGAATTCTATTATTTCCAAATAACAGTAACATTCTACTACATTTTGTATTTTCATACAAGACAATTAACCAAAACTCTATTCAGAACAATTAACGAGAACTCTATTATTTCTGGATAGCAGTAGAATTTACTTATCTGTGATTGACTGTGGTTATCTTCCCTACCGTGGATGAGGTTATTACATCCTCACCCCCCGTGCTCCAACTCCTGAGCCATGTAGACATAAAACAATGCATGGAAGGGATCTCGAGACTCCGGTCCAATCCACCTTCCAGAAAGTGCAGGTTAACTGAGAGTTTTTTCCACTGGTTATATCAGCGCAAGAAAAAATACAACTCCCTCTCCTTCCTCACTTCTTAGCACATAAGTCAGAACCCCTCTTCCTCACAAGGATGTTGCTTTTATCCACAGAGGAAGAGTAACTGACTAAAACTATTTTCATTCAACTACTTCTCAGTTGGAATAAATATCTTTTTACCATCAGTATTTCACTCTATGAAACCAATTCATAACCAATTTAATTAATCCAAATTTAATTTCTATTTATAATGTGTTATTTCAACGTAATAGTGAGAAATGTTTTAAAGTCTTAACAAATAACTTTAACCAACAATTAACAATTAAGCCAGTGGTTACAACTTCCCCCCTGGAAGTGAACACCGTCCCTGGTGTTCTCATTCTGCTCCAGCAAAAAGTTCAGGGTAGGATTCCCAAACAAAAACTTCATCCTCCTAAGTAGCTTCATCTGGGCTGAAGTGCTTCCATTGCACTTTAACCTTGGTGATTGCTCGCTTCTGGAGCATGATTTCTCTCCGATCGATTATATATTGAGGCTCGACCAGGAACTTGCCATCCGGTTCGACCTACAAACAATGAGTTTGGAATTAGTTTATTCATAAATTTAACATTTTCAATCAAGCCAGGTATTCATATCCTACCTGAATACTCTGCTAGTGGATTATGTGTTTCAGATTGTGCATGTATCGTTTCAATAATGATACATGGAAGATGTTGTGTACACGGGTATGACTGGGTAGTGCCAATCGGTAAGCTACGGGTCCTACCCTTTCCAATATTTGGAAAGGCCCACAAAACCTAGGAGCTAACTTGGCACAATATGCCCATCTCAAAGTGATTTTCTTTGGTTTGATCCTCATGTACATGTGGTCCCCCACCTCAAATTCACAATAAGTCATTTTCTTATCTGCATAAACTTTTTGCCTATCCTGGGCTGCCTTCAAATTTTTTTGGATCTTCTTTACCTTTGTCTCCATTTCAACTAGCATATTCGGTCCAAGCATCAAATTGGTTTATGGGCTACTCCAATTAATAGGAGTTCTGCATTGTTGTCCATACAAGGCTTCAAACAGACTCATATTAAGAGATTCTTGATAGTCGTTATTGTAAGCAAACTCCACTAGGTGCAGATATTCTTCCCACCTAGTTGGCTGTTGCATCACGTACATATGTAACATATCCTCCAGGATCTGATTCACTTGTTCCATTTTTCCGTCGGTATATGGATGGTAAGAAGTACTTAAATTAATTTGGGTCCTCAATCCTGTAAACAAAGTTTTCCAGAATGCTGAAGTGAACTTGACATCCTTGTCAGATATGACAGTCTTTGGGATGCCATGCAGTCTAAATATCTCTCTCATGAATATGTCCGCTATCTACACCGTCTTATAAGTGGATTGCATTGGTATAAAGTGTGTTGATTTTCTTAATCGATTCACCACTACCATTATAGAATCATTATGCTTCTTTGACTTTGGTAGTCTAGTGATAAAGTCTAACTATATCACTTCCCACTTCCACTCAGGTACTGGTATAGGTTGCATCAACCCGGCTAGGTGTCGGTGCTCTACTTTCACTTGCTGGCATTCTAAACACTTGTTTAGATATTCCGTAATATCCCTCCTCATACTTGGCTAGAAATAACTCTTCCTTATTGCTGTTAAAATTTTCTGATATTCAGGATGTCCAGAGTAATTACTTCGATGATGTTCATTCAAAATCAGTTCCTTCAACTCCATTCTGTTTGGAACAAAAAATCTCTTTTTGAAAATTAGCAACCCATCCTTATCAATTTCGTAATTAGTAGATTTTCCTTGGTCTTTGAACTCCTTTTCTTGCTGCCACATAAACTTATATTCAAGATCTTTCTCAACTTCTGTTTTTATCTGCTCCAAAAATCCGCACTCAACCTGATTATAATACAGCTCATATACACCATGCAATTTTCTTCTTAACGCATTAGCTACTCTATTCTCCTTACCTTTTACATGCTGCATATCAATGTCAAATTTTCTCATGAAGACATTCCACCTTGCCTGGCGAGAATTGAGATCAACTTGCTTGAAATAGTTGGTTAAGCTACTATGATCAGTTTTGAGTACAAATATTTTCCCAAGCAAGTAGTGCCTCCATACCCGGAGTGCATGCACTACTGCTGTCAGCTCCAAATCGTAGGCGGAATAACACTGCTCATGATCCTTTAATTTTCGTGACTCATAGGCAACCACTTTACCCTCTTGTGATAGAATCGCCGCAACTCCTTCTTTGCACGCATCTATGCAGACCTCAAATTCTTTATTAGGATCAGCTACCCTTAATACTAGAGCTGTAGTCAATAATTGTTTCAATTTTTCAAAACTGTCCTAACATTCCTTTGTCCATTTAAATATTTTTCCTTTCCTTTGTAAGGAAGTAATTGGAAAATAAATCTTTGAAAAACCTTCAATAAACCTCCGATAATAACCAGCCAATCCCATAAAGGATCGGATTTCTGCCACATTTTGAGGTACTTTCCATTCCATAATCATCCTCATTTTCTTAGGGTCAACTGAAATACCTTCAACAGAAATAACGTGACCAAGGTACTGTATCTATTCCTTGAAGAAATCACACTTGCTGAACTCAGCGTACAACTGGTGCTTTCTTAACATTCCAACACTATCCGCAGGTGTTGTTTGTGTTCCTCTGCATTCTTAGAATAAACTAAAATGTCATCAATAAATATTAACACAAAATTATCCAGATAGGGGTGAAATACACCATGCATTAACCTCATAAATGTTGTTGGTGCATTAGTCAACCCGAAAGGTAGCACCACAAATTCATAGTGTTCGTACCTTGTACAAAAAGCAGTTTTATATATGTCTTCGTCTTTTATTTGGATCTGATGGTATCCTGACCTTAGATCTATCTTTGAAAATATTTTCGCTCCCTTCACCTGATCAAACAGATCATCGATTCGCGGTAGAGGATATATTTTTTTAACAGTCAGTTTATTAAGCTGGCGTTAATCCATGCACATTCACATGGTCTCATATTTCTTCTTCACAAATTGCGCAGGTTCTCCCCAAGGGGATACACTTGGTTGGGTGTACCCTTTATCTAATCATTCCTGTAACTGCATCTTCAATTCAGTTAATTCAGGTACACTCATTCGATGGGTGTCCCTTGAAATTGGTGATGCTCAAGGTATCAATTCGATGGTAAAACCTATGTCCCTTCTAGGCGGTAAGCCTGGTATTCCTCTGGAAATACATCCATAAAATCCTACATTATTGGTATATTTTCCAACATTGGAGCCTTTTCTTTATAATTGGTAAAACCCACTTGTATGGCATATAAATGGCATCCCTTCCTCATGCACTTTCCCATTTGAGATGCTATGATTGGATGCAGTTGTAAAGGTTTCTTTATGCCTTGAATTTCCTGGCAGGTTCCATCCTGCATTCTGTAGTAGATAATATTTTCTTTACAGTCTACTAACGTCCAGTGCTTCTCCAACCAGTCCATGCCAAGTAGCACATCATAAGAACCCAGAGGTAATATATTTAGATCCACAGTTAGCTTCTGTTCACTAATTTTTAGTGCACAGTTTGGTATTTTGGCACTAACTTTCCTCGTTGCTCCAGTGGCTAACTGTAACAGCCATGGGTTTCTAAATTTTTGACTCTGTAATTTAAAAATTTCTACTACTTTTGGACTTACATAGCTTAAACTTGCACCTGGATATACCAAAATAGAAACTGGTTGAGATAGAAATTTACCTTCCAGTTCTATCATTGCCGGCTGGTAATCCGCTTGTCGATCTTCCAGTGCTGCATTAATTCTGGGTATGTTTCTGGCGACATCGCCCACTGTTGAGGCCTCTTGCAAATTGGTAATTGCCTCAATCCTACCTCGTTGTGGGCAGTTTCTGTAGTAATGTGCCTCACCACACCCCCAACATTGTAAAGGAAGCTTTTGGTTCTAGTTTTGTTCTGGTTTTTTGGAGGCTTCTGTGAGTTTATCTTCTGTAGGGCATCTTGTTCTTTGATGATTCCTTCCAAATTGTTTGCTAACTGAGCTTTTGATAGCACCTTTGAAATTTTTGGTTCTGTTTCTCTTAAAACCATAACTACCCTTATGCTCTTTCTTTGCCTGCCAGCCTTTACCTTGATCATCTTTTACTTAGCTTGCTGGTAACACATTCTGGCCTTTCTGATTGCCTCGTCCATAGTCTTAGGATTCACAAACTCAATACGTTCTTTCATGTGAATTGGAAAGCTACTCAGGAACCGTTGTACTTTGGCCTTTTCATCTCTTAAATAGGGAACATAACGAAGTAAGGAAGTAAACTTAGTGATGTACTCGTCCATCGTCATTTGTCCCAGCTTCAAGTCATGTAACTCTCTATATTTTTCATCATAGAAGCATTCAGTTAAGTATTTATCTTTAAAATATTGTTGGAATGAGTCCCAAGTCACATCTTGGTCTTCTATACTGCGGACGTTTTTTACCTCCTCCCACCATAATGTGGCTTTCTCCCTTAGCTAATAAATAGCTAACCTGGCTTTAAGATTACTGTTGTATTCATACACTTGAAAATATTTGTTCATGTTTATCAGCCATTCCTTAGCCACTTCCTCTTCTACTCCATCAAACGTAGGAGGCTTTACTTTTCGAAATTCTCCTTGTAGCTCCACCCTCTGTCTTTTAACTTCTTTCTGATCTGATACATTATCTGACTCAACTTCATTGTAGTTTTTATTTCGGTTACTACGCTGAGACTAACTTCTTTCCATTATTTTAGTGTCATGCTCTCTTGTCTGTTGCTCATGTCCTTCTTGGAACTCCCTATCAGTGATTGGCTTCGCATTACGTTGATTCTGTTTGTCTGAGAGGATTTTTAATATCCTCTCTTGTTCTTGCATCAAACACACATTATTGTTTCACACCCTCTCCATCTCCTCTTGTAACTTTTTTACTGTATTTATCAGAATGTGGGTTTGATGCTGCTGCTCCTCCAACAATCTGCTTGTTTGCTGGTGCTGATCCACACTTAGCTGCACCCACATCTCTGGATTCACTTTTGGTCGAGGTTTTGGTTCCCTGGTGTTCTGAGGTGGTTGTTGCGTTTGACCCCATATATATTGTCTCATATTATAATTTTCTCCTCTCTGTGCATCGGTTAGACACAAATTGAAAATTTTAGTTGACCCTAGGGTCCCAGCGTTACAACACTGCTCTGATACCACTTGTAATGTCAATTGCTATCATCATAAAAAAAAATTAATTTTCATCCTACCACACATTTATAGTTTCATTAAAACATATAACACAATAATTTATCTATCTAACTCAACTTAAACTTAGCAATTATAACTTTATATTCTATCTATCCAACTCAACTTATACTCAGCAATTATAACTTTATATTCTAACTCTGTTATTTCAATTTTCAAGAAATGGAATTACATATAATAAACATATGTTCTTGATACATTACTCCACATCTAAATCTGTAGTCAAGATTTTATTCTCTCCATTACCCGATGTATAACACCTGTCCACCATTGGAGGTCATGGTTGTACCTTGCATTTATGGCTCATCTAGAAATCTGGGTTATTGTTTTTTTTTTAATACGCTAGCACAGTTGGTTTAATTGAAGTTATGGTACAGTTGTGGTGCTCGAGATATCTACCACTTAATGTTTGGTACTCAAGGGTAAATTTGTTGGATTTTAAACCGTTGATCTGCCTAACCTAGATCTAACAGTGATGGAGAAACTAGGGTTCTGAGGTTGACCTCCCCACACTAACCTCTTTTCCTTTTGGCATTCCAGAATTCTTTCACTAGCTCTCTAGAGCAAGAACCTCAGCCTTTGTGGAAAAAGGAGCCATTAGCCATTTCATTGTCTGTCACTCAACTGTAAGGCATTTCTCCATCGTGACGCATTTCGCTCAGAAGCATGCTGAAAAGAAAACAGTTCTATGCATCCTGAATGGTAAGCGAATTTATGTTTTTTGAGAACTCTTAAGCAATTACGTTTTTCTGTACATGAATGGTTTTACCCTCGTGGTTCTTGTAGAAATTATATGCACTAAGCATGCATATGTACAAGATCCACCTGATCTCACACTATTTAACTTTATGCAAGATACTGAATCTATTCCACTTGTTAATCTTTTGCAGAAAAATTAATTGCACACACATGTGAAGCATAAACAAAAATTATCAATCACACATAAGACAGTTTTTAACCGGGAAAGCCTGAAGCTGAAAACCCCAACTATATATTATTTAACATGGAGATAATATGACAATCTCATACAAACATAAAAAGCTTATCACAAGCTCTCAGTACAGTACAATCGTCACACACTAATCAGGCCTAATCTTGCAAATCCATGCACCGATCTTTGCCACCTACTAGCCTGCCTCCATTGCGCAATCCCTGCTCAAGAATAGCTCTGAATGAATTCGAATTACTCTTGGATTGACTACGCAATCCTCATTGGCATCTCCATTGTGTGTTTGATGCAATCAGTGCATCACTAATAGTCACAACAGATAGTCTATCTTTCCCTTTCACCTATCTCTCCACTGGTCTCCACTGAAACTGCCATGCACTGTAGTTAACTGTTGTATTGTTCAGTTGATTAATGAGTTATTATTTATGCATTAATTAACTAATTAATTCACTCCACTCTCACTAGTGTATCAATCAGTTAGACTAGATACAACTAGCTCAACTGAGTCTAACTGAGTTAAACTGAATACAACTCCATAACTACTTACTCCAACTGTGTCATAATTATGCCACTTGAGTTCTAACTGAGTCCTCCATGAAATAGCTCCAGTAAACCCTTAGGAATAGTGTAATTCCTTCTGTCAGCTACTGTGCCACATCTGTGCATTGAACTGAAGTGCTCCAAGAGAATAAGTTGTTGTTTAGAGTCTGATTATTATTAAGAGCTAATAATAATCAACATGCATCTATTTTTAGATTGATGATCTATAAATAGAATTCACCCAATATTCTAAAAATATAATTTCATCTATTTTTCCAACTTGATCAACCATCCACAAATAGCATCCTGCAACTTCTGAAAAATGATCATCATGTCTAAAAATAGACATAGTCTAAAAATAGACTTGCACCAAAAATAGCCTGTGGGCCCACTTAGTGAAGGCGACTCTTTTCAGTAAGCTCATCATGTTGTTGAATCTCAACACTCCCTCTCAACAAGATAGGGATTATCTTTCACCCTGATCCTACCTCTATGGTATTCGAATTTGCTCCTGGTGAGCGCCTTCGTCAGAATATTTGCATCCTGATCCTCTGTGGAAATGTACTGAAGCAACATGATCTTCCGCTGCACAAAATCTCTGATATAATACTACTAGATATCAATATGTTTAGATCTATCATGAAACATAGGATTAACCGAGAGTTTAATGCAACTCTGATTTTATCACAATGAATCACCGTGGGATCTAAATGTGAACCGAACAAACCAACTAGAATCTTCCTCATCCAGATAGCCTCACATGCAGCTAAACTTGCTACCATGTATTCCGCTTCCGCTGAACTGAGTGCCACAAATATTTGTTTCCTGTTGTACCAAGAAACTGTCGTAGATCCAATATTGAAAATCCCTCCTGATGTGCTCTTTCTGTCTATTGGGCTTCCTGCCCAATCTGCATCCATGAAGCCATGCAACTTCACCTCATCCGTCTGTCTGTACCATAAACCATACTCAGATGTGCCCCTGAGATATCTCAAGACATTCTTGCCCGCCTTCCAAAAGAGCAAAGTAGGCTTAACCATCGCTTGTGAAAGTTGGTTCACCGCATATCATATGTCCGGTTTTGTATTGACTAAATACATGAGCGAACCCACCAACTGTCGATAAACAGTGGCATCCACTACCTCTGCCGATGTAGCATCCTCTTTCTTCCAATTTCTTGGAAGAGGAGTGTCGATAGGCTTGCAGCCTTGCATGTGAAACTTCTCCAGTATCTCCTGGGCATACTTTCCTTGAGACACAAACAGTTCACCTTCCCGCTGCCATATTTCCAATCCAAGGAAATAATGAAGGAAGCCCAAATCCTTCATCTCAAACTCCTTTGCAAGATCTGCCTTGCATGAGTGTATCAACTGCTCATCACCTGTTAGTATTAAATCATCAACATAAAGTACAATGATTAAAAGCTTACCCTCAACCACAATCTGGTACAGGTTTGCATCTGCCTCACTCTTGGTGAAGCCAAGTCCAGTGAAATAGTTGTCGATTCAAGTGTACCAAGCACGTGGTGCTTGTTTCAGCCCACACAGTGTTCTTTTGAGTCTGCACACATGCGACTCGCTGTTGAAGATCTCAAATCCTTCAGGCTACTAAATTTACATCTCTTCATCAATGATCCCATTAAGGAATGTAGTCTTCACATCTATCTGATGAATGTGCCAACCCATCTGCACTGAGAGAGCAAGGATGGTCTATATGGAAGAATACCGTGTGATAGGTGCAAAGGTTTCTTCATAGTCAATCCCCTCGATTTGTGAGAATCCCCGGGCAACAAATCTTTCCTTATACTTCTTGACGCTCCCATCAGCAGCTTGCTTTACCTTGTAGATCCATCTTGATCCTACAATTGATTTTCCCATCGGCCTTGGAACAATCTCCCAAGCACTGTTTCTGACAATGGAGTCATACTCCTCCACCATGGCATCTACCCATGTGGGCTCCTGCACTGCTTCTTCAAAAGAAGATGGCTCTATCACAATACACTTGCTCATAAGAGCCATGTATCCAGTATATCGGTCAGGTGACTGTCTCTGTCTGTGCTGTGATGTAGGAACTCCTACATTCTGTGCTTCATCCACCTTCAGTATCTCAGCTTCTGTGGTACGCTTCCTGCCTTGTCTTATGTTTGGTTCTTCATGAGTGGAATCCTCCACTCCATGAATCTCCTCCTGTGGCTGATCCACATCCAGAGGCTCATCTTTGGGAACAAGAAGTTTCTCCTCCGCATGTAAGTGTAGCTCTCTCTCAAGCGACAAATTCATGGCTTTCACCTCATTGAATTTTATATCCCGTCGCATAACAATAATCCGACTGTTTGGAAAATACACATGATAGTTATGGGGTGTTCTGTATACCCCACAAATATCCCAACTTCTGTAGTCAGCTCCAGCTTCTTCCTGGCATCCTTCGTCACATGAATGTAAACAGGTGAGCCAAAAATCTTCAAATGAGAAATATCAGGCTTCTTACCAGTGAAAGCTTCCTCGGGTGTACTCATGCCAAGTACTCTATGAGGACAACGGTTTTGCACATAAAACACAATGTTGCATGCTTCCGCCCACAAGTCCATCGGTAGGCCCTGGTCATGCAACATCGCTCGTGCAACACCCACGATCGTTCTATTCTTTCTCTCCGCGACCCCATTTTGCTGTGGGTTATGAGGTGCTATGAGTTCTCTTCGAATTCCTTCTTTGCTACAGAAGTCTTTGAATTCACCCGAGATGTATTCACCACCATTATCGCTCCTTAGAGCTTTCACCCGCTTCCCTGACTCCTTCTCCACCAATGCCTTGAACTCACAGAACCTTGAGAACGTTTCACTCTTCTTCTACATGAAGAAGATCCAACATCTACGAGAAAATTCATCAACAAATATCACATAATACCTGTGTTTCACTGTTGAAGCAACCGAGAATGGTCCACACACGTCTGTGTGAATTCTCTCCATGATCACCGAAGCACGACTCTCCTTCTCATGAAAAGTGGTCTTCACAAACTTACCCATTGTACATCCTTTGCACTGACCTGACTGCGCAAGAGTACCCTTGGGAAGTCCAGTAGAAATTTGCTGCAAAATTTTCAAAGCGCCATGGTGAAGATGGCCCAATCTCCTGTGCCATAACTCGCCCTCATCCCGGCTCACCACTTCTTCTACTTTGCCCACCATTGTAGCGCAACCATCTACCTCCAGCTTGTAGAGTTTCTTAATTCGAACCCCTATCTTCTTGGTTTGAACCGTTGTTTTATGTTGAAGGAAAGCTTTTCCCTCACTGAAAACAACATCATAACCCCTGTCTTCCAGCATTGCGACCGAGACCAAGTTCTTCTTCAGACCTGGAACATGCATGACATTCTTCAACAAGAATGGATTACCGGACTCCCTCTCAAAGGTAATGGTCCCAATTCCATTCGCACTGTACCGACCATCGTTGCCCATCTCTATATGCATCTGGAGGTCCTTCTCCTCCAAGTCACTAAACAACTCTTTGTCTCTCGTCATATGGAAAGACGCACCACTGTCAAGATACCACACCGATCCCATGCAACTTGAAACCAAGCATGCGATCAAGGAAAAATCTAGCTCAAATTGCGATGCTAAGGCCTCTCTAACTGCAAATCCAGCAGCCTGCTTATTCTTCTTCTTCTGTGGATAGTTAGTGGCGAAATGTCTAGGCTCGTGACAGTGAAAACACTTCACTTTGGACAAGTCCTGCTTCTTGCCTTTCGCACAGGATTTAGAAGGATTTTTCTTCCCCTTCCCTTTCCTTGCTTTGGTAGCCAAAGCACAATTCTATTCATCTTCATTCTTCGATGAAGATCCATCCCTGGTACCCCGCCTTGTCTCCTCCTGCACAAAATCCGACCAAAGTTGCTCCCATCTCGGTAGTTTCTCCTGTCCATTGACAGAGTCTTCGTAGCTATGCCAACTCTTCAGAAGCCCAAGGAGATCCAAGCTCACCAAGTCTTCTTCATCAATAGTAACCCCCACACTTCCCAACTCATCCTTGCAGTGGACAAACTTCGTGAGGTATTTTGGAATACTGTCGCCCTTCTCCATTTTTATTTTTCTAAGCTTGTCTTTAAGCGCCAACTTCCTCTAGTTAGTTATGCTTTGGAACAAGTCTGTCAAAGCCTTCCACATTAAGAATGGATTGGCTTTCCCGTGAAGGCTGGACACAATGTGGTCCTTCACACCTTCCAACAGAATCCTCCTCGTCTTTGTAGTCTTCTTTTTCCATGCATCGAGTAACGCAGCATCGCTAGATCCCGACTTAGGAACATCGCTATCGATGAACTCCTCAGCCCATTATCCTCCAGAACCGCCTCCATCCTGTCCTTCCAGGCTATGTAATTCAAGCTCCCATAAAGGGAATACTCCAATCTCAACCCGTTGAAAGACATTTCAATGTATACTCGATTTTTGCACCAAGAATCTTCTGTAGCAAATTCAAATTGTCCACCAGCACAAACTCACTTCACAATTGCCATATTCAATCAACAATGCTCTGATACCATGTAGAAATTATATGCACTAAGCATGAATATGTCCAATATCCACCTGATATCACACTATTTAACTTTATGCAAGATACTGAATCTATTCCACTTGTTAATCTTTTGCGGAAAAATTAATTGCACACACATTTGAAGAATAAACAAAAATTATCAATTGCACATAACACAGTTTTTAACTGGGAAAGCCTGAAGCTGAAAACCCCAACTATATATTATGTAACATGGATATCATATGACAATATCATACAAACATACAAATCTTATCACAAGCTCTCAGTACAGTATAATCGTCATACACTAATCAGGCCTAATCTTTCAAATCCATGCACCGATCTTTGCCACCTGCTAGCCTGCCTCCACTACACAATCCCTGCTCAAGAATAGCTTTGAATGAATTCTAATTACTCTTGGATTGACTGTGCAATCCTCATTGGCATATCCACTGTGTGTTTGATGCAATCAATGCATCACTAATAGTCACAACAGATAGTCTATCTTGCCCTTTCACCTATCTCTCCACTGGTCTCCACTGAAACTGCCATGCACTGTAGTTAACTGTTGTATTGTTCAGTTGATTAATGATTTATTATTTATGAATTAATTAACTAATTAATTCACTCCACTCTCACTAGTGTATCAATCAGTTAGACTAGATACAACTATCTCAACTGAGTCTAACTGAGTTAAACTGAATACAACTCCATAACATTAACTACTTCTTCCAACTGTGTCATAACTCTGCCACTTGAGTTCTAACTGAGTCCTCCATGCAATAGCTCCAGTAAACCCTTAAGAATAGCATAATTCCTTCTGTCAACTGTTGTGCCACATCTGTGCACTGAACTGAAGTGCTCCAAGAGAATAAGTTGTTGTTTAGAGTTTGATTATTATTAAGAGCTAATAATAATCGACATGCATCTATTTTTAGATTGAAGATCTATAAATAGACTTCGCCCAATATTCTAAAAATAGAATTTCATCTATTTTTCCAACTTGATCAACCATCCACAAATAGCATCCTACAACTTCTGAAATATGATCATCATGTCTAAAAGTAGACATAGTCTAAAAATAGACTTGCGCCAAAAATAGCCTGCGGGCCCACTTAGTGAAGGCGACTCTTTTCACTAAGATCATCATCTTGTTGAATCTAAAAAGTTATTCTGCAAGGTTAATGCCTTGTCGTATTTTCTAAATCCTTGACTCTGTTGGTCCAGCTTTCGCATTTTTGCCCATCCACTGCTATGGAAGGGTTGGTAGAAGGTAACCTAGTTCACCATCTCTTAGCACTTCTTTTCTTTGATTTTTTTTTTGCGTTTTAATTCTTCTCTATGTTATTCACACATAGTTCATATGGTACCATTGCAGTCTAGCTCGAACCAACTATGTTGATAAGAGTGAACAGAGGTAAGTTATAAACTATACGATTTCTGCTCTAAGGTTTTCCTCTTGTTACTTATCCTTACGACAGTCATCACTTAACATATTTTACTTTTATTGGCAGGTAATTATTCTTAAAATAAATCTGTTGAAGGGTAAGGTTCCCGGAACCACTGCTAATCATCTTCATCTTGTCTTACACAGGTACTCTTTTATAAATATGGTTCGGAAAATCCAATCCCCGATTTGCAGTATTAGGTCTTTACGGAGTCAACACTACTCGACTTCCTATGGTCTTGCATAACACACATCTTATTGAATTCGAACCATCATTTTGTAAATTTTATAGGGTTTATCTCTGGTTTCCAATGTAATTACTGTGTGGCTTGTCCACCTATCTATGCCTCGATTTAACAGTGCTAAGCAGAGTAATTGTAAATAACATTAAGGTACTGTTTTAAATTCTGGATATTTCCTCGTCTTTCATCTTAAAATTTCCGCTTTCTTGATTAAGTACAAAACTGTATGAACAGTTCTCTTCTAGTGAAATTTTATATACAAAAGTGTTATTTTTGATAGTGGTATTTTTTCTACAGCAGTTGTCTATTTATCTAGTTTTTTTCCCACTATATAAAATTAACCTTCCTGCTTTCTGGGTTGTCGAATGGTTCAGAAACTTATTCATTGTTCTTAGCGAAATGTCAACATTTTGTTTCCAGAAAATATATTTATTATTTTACCTACATCTTAGTGAAATTTAAGTCTGTTTTAAAGTTTTACATAACGACGGAGACAGTTATATTTCACAATTCTTGTTTTTTCAGTAATATATGTCTTATCGTCTTTATTAGCTTCATGAATTTTCTTTCTGTTACTTTGTTTCGTCTATAAATATGGTTATAGGGGTCGAATGGACCGACTGGTAGTTTGTGTATAGTTGTAAAAATAGAAGAAACATCCAGTATTCCAGAACCCTTTGAGTTCTAGAAAATGTACAAGTTTCTATATCAACTTACATACCGGCTTGTACAGTTAGTTGTACCTTATCTCCATAACATTTGGCTATTAAAATATACTGCCTCATCCTTAGGTTTCTAAAGGAGTCATTATCTGGGTATTCTAATGAGATGTAATGGTTGTCTGTACTTCTTTATTTTTCTATTTTAGTTAAAACATGTTTCAGCACACAGGGTTTTCTTTTTCTTCTATTGTGATGAAATTCTATGATGTAAAGATAATAACCCACTTAACAGTTTTACACAGTAATCTCTCTTCCATTCCCAACTATAAATTTATTATACTTCCTACTTATAATAGATAATTACCAGAATTCTATTCTTTCCAAATAACAGTAACATTCTACTACATTTTGTATTTTCATACAAGACAATTAACCAAAACTCTATTCAGAATAATTAACCAAAACTCTATAATTTCTGGATAGCAGTATAATGTACTTATCTGTGATTGACTGTTGTTGTCCTCCCTACCGTGGATGAGGCAGTTACATCCTCACACCGCCCCCCCCCCCCTTGTGCTCCAACTCCTGAGCCACGTAGACAAAAAGCAATGCGCGGAAGGGATCTCGGGACTCCGGTCCAATCCACCTTCCAGAAAGTATAGGTTAACTGAGAGTTTTTTCCACTGGTTCTACCAGCTCGGGAAAAAGTACAACTCACTCTCCTTCCTCATTTCTTAGCACATAAGTCAAAACCCCTCTTCCTCACAGGGATGTTACTTTTATCCATAGAGGAAGAGTAACTGACCAAAATTGTTTTCATTCAACTACTTCTAAGTTGGAATAAATATCTTTTTACCATCAGTATTTCACTCTATGAAACCAATTCATAACCAATTTAATTAATCCAAATTTAATTTCTATTTATAATGTATTATTTCAACATAATAACAAGAAATGTTTTAAAGTCTTAACAAACAACTTTAACTAATAGTTAACAATTAAGTCAGTGGTTACATAATCATATAGAGAGCCCCATATGCATGTTCCTAGAATAAAAAGTGAAGGTCTTATACATAAATTAATGTTGATGAGTTGAGTACATAGGACCAAATTCCGCCAAGCTAATGAGAGGGGAATATCTCAACCAGAGAATACTTGTCGAATAGGAAATGGCTATGAAGATATGAATGAGCCAACTAAAGGGGACCTCATGCAGTGGGCTCTTCGATCATCGGAAAGTGATCTTGTCAAATATATCAATCTGCATCTAAGGACAGATCATGAACTATTGATGGTCAACCATTCAGGGGACTACTTGAAGGGAAATCCCCTCTTGATGTCTAGGAATATCTCACACATGCCTGATTAATGATGATACAATCTGCCAAAACACTAGCCTGTACATGCAAGATTCTCTATCGTGTGATAATGAGTTGGAATTGAGCATGCAAGAAAAAACCAAGTCAAAGGGTAATAATGGTTCCCTTTTATTGATTTGAGGCAATTGGTAATAAAGGAAATAGATCCATGGTACAATGTCCTCTAATCCACTCTCCTGGAATAAATGTGTTGAAGTCATTTGGGGAGGGCTCGCAAAATCTAAGGCAACGATGAGTCCTCAAAAAAGGCATGAGGAATATAGTAATGTGATTGAGGGAGACTGGCACTAAGGGTGGGAAAGAAAGTGGTCTGATGGGTGGGCTTATAACTTCCGTTTTCAAAGCATAAGATGCAAGGTTGAACTGGAAGCAACTAAAATTTTTTCAAAGGGGATGGTAAATTACTCAAAAAAAATAATTCAAAGACAAATCAAGATATTTGGAGGTTAAATATCAGTAATACAGGACATATACAACACAAAAATGTTCTTACATATTGAAACATGACTCAATGTGGTTCTGAACAAACTCCATTGGACATAATGGTGACTCATCTCTAATGATTTGGATAAGGGTGACTCAATGGTGAGACCACTGATAGAGTCGAGTACAAGTGGTATAATTCCCTCTTGCGATAAACGAAGAGGTTATAGACAAGGGGGGGAGTCTGGGGGCACATGGGTTGTGATCATAAAAATAATAAATGCAAATGAAGTTGGTACTTATTATTGAAACAAATTGGACTCCTAAAGTGAAGGGGATCGAACAACATGGGAACCAAAATGAAAAGTGTTAAGGGTGTTGGAGTACCCATGTTAGGTAGGATCTAACACTCGATAGGTGGAAAATGAAAGAGATGGATGGGGTGATTCACCTATTGAATTTTCTAGTTCCTTAAGGTTATATTGGATGAATGATATGAAAATACAAGGAACAGAGTGATGTTACTGATATCAAAAGGCCACAGGGAATGGGCCTAAAGGAGACCCTGAAAACATGAGAAAATAGTGGTTAATCATGATGAAAATTGACACATAAGTCAACAATTGAAAATAATAGATGGTGTCAGAGTATGAGTGACAAATATGAAGAAATTAAATTTTAACAAGAGGAGACTTGACACTTCGAGGAAAAAATGGATTCCAGACGAAGTATCAAATAAAAAAAACCTAATACATACCCTTTATCGAGATCGGAAAGAGATTTACAATGGTTTTAATGGTTCATCAAACAGTGTTACTTTGAGCTTGTAATGTTCAACAAAAAAATGGTGATTTTTCCTTTATAAATAGTTTTCCCTCCAAAGTCTAATTCATTTGTTTATTGGGTTGTTGGTGAAGTTGGAGAGCAGTAGAAGACCATAAATCTTGGAAATATTGGGGTAGACAAGTAAATCATTGTGATTTTGATGTGTGAACTTTAGGTAGGTGCTCATATTTATCTAAAAGTAGCCTTAATGCTTCATGGAAAATGATATCCTAGTGATGAATAAATGTAAGAAAGAATATGAGAATGAATAATTAAAGGAGGTTTAGAGTCATCCCTCCCACCAAGCCAGACATGAGGACCAAGTGGTTAGTGTGGCATCACATAGATTATAATGTTTTAATATATGGTTTCAATTATCTTTTATATGTGGAGTGTAGATGGCTTGTCGGAGAGGCTTGTATGGAAAACTACCCAAAGGATGAAAGGATAATCGACCTTACCTAAACCTTTGGGGCCTAGGATGAAAGTGGATAATAATCAAGTGAGGAAGTGGCCACGGGGACCATCATGCCCCCAAGCATGAGATATTTCCCCCCAGTGTATGATGCCAGGGGGGGGACTGATCAGGTATGAAAAGGTGGGAATGATTCCCCCCTGTTGGATGTGTATGTAGCATGTTATGGACATTTCGAGTGTATTCAAAATGTTATATTCCAAATAATACTTATATATAATATGTTTATGTATGATATGTATGGTCTGTTATCACCCTAGTAATTCTCAGGTTGTGGGATGGGGATTTTTGTAGTTAAGAAAACCAGGGGTAGCCAAGAACCGCTTTGGGAATTCAGGATCTAGCCTTCCTGAACTCTGGAGAGGGATCTCTCCTAAAGATTTGACTTTGTTTTGGTAAAGGGTTTTAGGTTAGCTATGAGTGAAAAGTAGGACTTGTTTTGAAAGAGTGGTGGGAATAAAAAAAATTTCAAGGTAAACCAAAAGGATCTACCAGAACATTGGGCTATGGAGTCAACTCTCTAGGCAAGCAGAGCTAGGAAATAAGACTTAAAGATGCAAATGTACTAAGGGCAGGATAGATGACCTTCTAAGGCTTTGAATAGGCTTTGTTGATGGATTGGGTGAAATCTGAACAAAAGGGCACTTAAGAATCCTTAAGTTACAGAAAAGAGGATTGAAGAAGGGAAATCAAACTGGGACCTAGAGCAATTAAGAATTCTATAGTCCGGTTATCAAGCAGAAAACATAAAAATGCCAACTAGTTTAAAACAGGGAGCTTATTATCACTAATCCTGTTTAAATTCTCCTTAGTTGATCATTACAGAATAGAAACACATTAAATGAATGTATGTAAACTTTTAAATGAAAACACTAAAAATAGGAAAAATACGAGACTTATCTTGTCACCACGAGAATCCTTAGTTATGATGTCTCTAATCTCATTTCTAGTCTGCTGCTTCGCTAATTGACTCACACGAACTTCAATATGTCCAGAAAAATGACTATAGTAGTCTTGAGAAATTTTATTCCACCCTGAATACTTCAAATAATGAAGTATTTATACACATAAATTGCTTACAAAATATCTCAAAGTTTGAGATAATGTTTTAAAGAAAATAGGAAATGTAACATAAGAAGAGGGACAACAGCAAAACAGTTTGCAAGCTATCCTCTTTTACAAGAAAAAATAGAACTGTTTATCTTATCTAAATTGATTTTTGATGTGCTGTGAGCATAGTTGCCATTAGGTGCATCTTCTCGTGGAAGGTGGTTGTAGAACATTCCTTTCTTTGAATTTCGACTCTGATATTCTTTATCTTTGCTTTTCACTATTTCACTACTGTAATTGAAAAATGACCAGTAGTAACAATTTGATTTCACTGATACACTTTGACCCTGATACACTTTGACACTGATTTTTTCACCATAAAGTAACAGTAGAATATGACTTTTTTATGTGATTTTCTTACCTTTACTTGTCAAATTCACATCAGGTCTGTGAATTCTTGCCACTGTTCAGCAATGGGGATCTTCATATTATTTAGTTTCCTATAACTTTCATCAGCCTCTGTATATTTGGCAAAGTTTGGCTTTACTGTGAACATATGCATGATTTCATTTTCCAAAAAGAATATATTTTCAAAATATTGAAGTAGTACTTTGCCACTAGGAGATCCTTGAGGAAAATGCTGTTTAGCTTGCTCCTTAGCATGAGCTCTGATTTTCTGATCATAATCCTTTTGTGGCATTAATTTGTCATTCAATGCATGAATGTCTGGTAAACCTGCTTCTGATAATACTTTGTATTTAGCCCAAAATCTTGTGATGGCCAAGTTCATATCTTTACACCTGTCTTCCAAATTATTCATCATTTTTCTCTTATTCAGGACTTTCTTAATTTGAAGGATGGCCTCTGTTCTGTCAGCAATTTTCAACTCTTCTAATTCTTCTCTGTTTTTGCTGTTCAAAAATGCTATGATTTGAACTGCTTATGGTGACTTATTTTCAATTTCTTTCTTGGTTTTATCAATTTCTGCATTTGCATCCTGTAGCAACTCTTTCTGCTCATATATAATCTGAATAGAAGGCCATTGTGAGTGAATGCCTTCAATAATTTTTATCCATAAATGATTTTTTATGTATGCAACCTGATCTATAAGATTCACCTGTTGTTGAAGAATTTTTACTTGTTCTTGTAATCTATCAGCCCTCTGTTCATTCCCTTTAGAACTAATTAAGGTATCTCTTTTAGAAGTTTCCAGATTTTTAATGATGCCTTTCAAATTGAGTATTTCTTTATCTTTTAAAGACATATCTTCCATGGCTCTGATTATTGCAGCTTTGTCCTCTACTGTGTTTATCTGTGAGGTTGATGAAGAAGAGGCAGAAATGTCATAAGAAGTGATTGGTACTGCAGTTGCCAATGCTCCTTGTGGTGCCAAGTGTTCTGCCAATGTAGATGGAACAACTGTACTTACAGTTGGGATCACTGTAGGAATGAAAACCTGTTGATTTTTCTTTAGATTTTCATTTTCTTTCATGAAAGCTTCTATTTGGCTTTCCACTTCCTTTATCTGGGTTGTCATCTTTAGAACAAGTTGTTTTAGTTCATCATTTTCTGTCTTCTTCTGAAGGATTTATTTTGCCTGAGGATTTTCACTTTGAGGCAATTTTAGCTGTTTTCTGAGGGCAGCTATATCTTCATTTTTCTGTTTGATTAAAGCCTTTGCAACTTCAATGTTAGCTGGATCAACTCCTGCTTCAATCACCAAGTCTTCTAATGCTTTGATCTTCAAGTTATTGGCATATAATGAGGCTTTATCCAATTTCATTTAAGTTTGAAGGTTTATCAAAGTTTTCTCAAGCCTGATAGAATTCATAGTCTTATTGACTATTTTAGAATACAACATCTCTGTATTGCTTCTATGGAATTCTATCTGGTCCAATTCATGGACAACATATGCATCAACTTCAAGGTCTGTCTTTGAATAATCTGCAATTGATTTTGGATCAACCACTATGGGCTTGAGAAATGACATAACCAATTTGTTTAAAGAATAATCAAAAGCTGAGAGGAGTCTATCTTTATTCCTGGGTTTTTCTTTAAGGAACTTGGAATATGCTTCACTTTTTATCTCTTCATTCTTTTCTTTGATTTTTCTGAACCTGATTTGAATATTTGACTCTGTGTTGTCAGGTTCTTTAGAAGAAGAAGACATATCAACCTTTGTTTGTTTATTAACCATGACAGTGTCTTTTTGCTGTGCTCCAAGTTGGACATTTTGAAGCTCTTTGAGTGTTTCAGTTACTATCCTTGTTACTTCATAATCGGTTTAATGCCCATTGTTATCTTCAACATTGATAGCTTTATCCCTTTCTTCATTAGTCAATTTAATTTTCTTAATGTAGGGAATTATGAATCTCTTATCTTGAATAGTTTCAGTAGTGAAACTATCTTCCTTTCTGCTTCTTTTATGAATAATTTTAGTTTCTTTGTTCACTGTAACCATCTGTGTTTGATCAACCTGTTTATCTTTTCCACTGTTTCCCTGCATGCTCTGTGAGTCATCATCAAGTAAAGTATTTGGCTCCCACACAATTTTATTGGCATATTTTTCAATTTGGGGCTTGGGATCATGCAAGAAAACAAACAATTTGCATCTCCATCTGATTTGATTTAAAATACCCCGAGGATCATAATTCTACATAAAGATATATGGGAATTTATATTCTTTCAACTTGACATCAATCTCGTTTGCTGCTTCTCTGTTGTTCACAATGAATGGCCCAACTTGATTTTTCAATTTGAACTGAGGCTTTTTTCTAGAGGCTATGAAATTGACTTCATCTGCATTCAATAGCTGCCTCAAATATTCTAAAGCAAATATCCTTGTTTTCACAAATCTAGGAAATTTATATGGGGCCAAGAGTGCACCATATACTCTAATATTTGTGTAATTCTTGTATAAGTACCAATCCCCCTTTTTACAGCTCTCATATAGTTGTAAGATCCTCTTTATTTCTTCATTAATTCTATGGGTCTGTTCTTTATTCAATAAATTCATTGCAGGTACTAAAAAAAAGTTATTGAAGTCTGCATAGTTGTATTCTCTGTTCCATTTTCTCAGAATTGTTGATCAAAACACAACTGAAAGTACATTCCCTTCTGGACCTATCTTATGAAACTCAATAGGAAACTTATCTTCTTGATAATACAAAAAGAGATGAAGTAGATATGACGTATATCTAAAGACTCCTTATTTTGACAATCTGGACAATTGGTAGTGCATGTTTTCTGCAATGAACTTGGAAAAATTGTACACAATGGATGGAGACTGTCCTGGACTCAAAGTAGATAGAAAACCTAGGATAGCAACATCAGTGAATTCATCATTGTTATATCCCAGTATGAATGATAGCATGGAGACAATCTGTCTGGTTTCATTTGGAAAATCAAAAGTATTAAATGGAGGATTGAGCTTAGGGATATCAACCTGTTTGGGACAAAAATTCTGGAAGACTTTGAACTTAGAAGCAAAATCAAGGTCTAAGTAAAGCTGAGTTAAATCCTCTATTGACAATGAAGCAACATTGGGGTCAGGGTTTAGTTGCAGCATAGAGTTTATGGATTCTACATTGATGTAAAATATGACCTCTCTATCTTTATTGACAATACATCTTTGGTCTGGAAGATAATAGAACTGACACAATCTGACAAAATCAGGGGCTAAATGAGTAAGAGGAACAATGTACTTTGGTAGATTGGAATCCCATATTGGTATATCTTTATCACCTTTCTCTACAGATTTGCCAAAACACCAGTTATAGACATCAAGCAAATTGAACTCTACTGAAGGGTCCAATATTCCGTAATCAAGGTTAATCAAAGGACTATTTTCTTGTGGAGTAATTGGAGGTTGGACAGGCCTGAAAACTTCTGTGGAATCAACAGTGAGTGCAGGGGTGGGTTTATCAAGTTTAGAAGACTCAGGCTGAGGGATTTTAGCAGAGGATTTCTTCTAAGGTTTTGGGCCTCCTGATTTGGGAGTTACTTGTTTCTTTGTCATTTTTTAACTGAACAGAGCAAGCTTAGACTATTTGTTGAGTTCTTATGTTGGAAACAAGGGAATTTTGGAGAATTTCTCTAGTAGAATAGGGTTCTGAGCGGAGTTTTAGATGGAAAGAGGATTTTAATGCTCAGAAGAAAGGCTATGATCAATTCTAGCAGTGAAAATGACCAGGGAATGGATAAAACTTGCAAAAACAGAAATGAGGGATTCTGGGGAAAATTTGACAGCATTTCCCCTGTATTATGGATGTTTTTTTGCAATTTCCGTATAGGTAATTCAGATAATTAAAGACAATAATTGAAAAATTGATGCTTTTTCTTTTGGAATTGAAGTTTTTGTGGACAAGTTGGACGAAAAATACCTTTAAAAGGTATAATTGTGGTCGAATAAGTTTCACGGTTGCGCGCAGTCCTCAATTCTGCTGAATTGGTCTATTAGAGGGTACTTTGGCTCTTCGTAGTTGAATTGCAAGGAAACTGGCTTGAAAATGGCATTGGTAGGTTTGAAAATGGTGAAAAGGGCTCTACGTAGGCTCTCAAAGGTGTAATGGCGCACAATGGTGAAAATTTGATGAAAATAGGCTTAGCGGAGGTTTCACAGGTTTAAAGTGCGAATAGGTGAAAAATTCAATGAAAATTATGATTTTTATGAATAAACCATAGTTCAAACCATAGTTAAATCATATGTTGGGCGGGAGTGGTTTCGGAATACCACTGGGGCAGTATTCGCGCAGCTCCAGAGCAGTAAGCGGTAAATTGCTTTTCGAACGCGATCCAATCATATCAGGACACGTCGACATAGGGTGGTTTCGGAAAACAACCCATATCGCGCGAATTTTCCAAAACATCAGTCGATTACTTTATGGGCGTGAAAGTGAGCTAGCGCCGTCGGATCTGGCTTCAACAAGCGAACGGTCACGATCAAAAGGAAAGGTGCGGGGAAAGGTAAGTCATCGAGTTGATTTTGGGCCATAGGATCTTGGAAATAAAAGAAGATCGGACGGTTGTTATTTTACGCGATGGGGGAGGGATGGAGATGTTTTAGACTGTCGCATTGATTTGCAACCGTTGGATTAAATGGGATTTGGAGATTGGAGGTTTGAAATTCAATTCGATGGAGAAAGGGATATGGTTAAGTTTTATATACAAACAGACTTTGTATATAAGAAACATTGTCGGGAGGGGTATAAAAGGGCTTTAACCCAAGTTAACAATTGGGGTATGGGATATGTATCGGGGAGAAAAGGGTTAGGTTAGGGTTTAACCTTGGGTTAGATGAGTCAGATAAGGGAAAATGAACAAATGAATGGGTTTTTTGCTTTGAAGTTTAGTTTAAATGAAACTTCGATATTTTTGCTTAAAACATATATAAAACATGTTTTAAAGGTTTTTTTCATATATTTTTATTATACGGTTAATTAAACCAAGGTGATTTAATTACCATAGGGGCGGGACACTATATAAAGATATATTTTAGCCAAAGGGGGTTATAATGTGGGTTTTTATTAAACATGTGGGAATTATAAACTTCGGCTAAAATTATAATAAGTGGGTTTTTGGGTTTATTATATAAAAAGGAGTTATATATAATAGGAGAAGGTAATTTCTATAGGGAGTTAATACATAAGTTAAAATTAATATGAAAATAGGACAAGGTATACTCAAAACACATAAACATAACAAGTAAAGTGAGGTTTTAAAAGATAATTTGCATTGATCTTATCACTCAACTTTTGATATAATGTTATTTTGAGGGCTTAATGTTTTCAAATGATGTAGGAAGTTAATTAAATGGGAATTATAATGCCTTTAAGTAAAAATAGAGTTTTACTTAGGATTATTCAGGGGGATGAATGCATGAATGGTAAATGAAGTGAGTTTAGGGATTTAATATAGACATTTTACACTTTCAACTGATCAGTCATAGAGCCTTGGGTCCGGTCCCAAAAAAAGTCAAGGAAATGCCTTGAGCCTTTCTGAATAATAGTTTAGAGTGTTTCATGACTTATGGGAAGGGGAAGTTAGTTATTTTGCATGATATTTACATTGAGACTTTTCACCTTCTTCTACCTACCCAGCTTACCATGCTAACATTTTTTCTTCCTTTGTGATCAGGTGCATTTGAGCTAGTAACCTTCACAGCATTTATTCTTTCAGAAAGCAAGTAAAACTATCTAATTCTACACTTATTTCACCCATGAATCTAGGTTAAACTGTTGGATTCACTTTATTTCTCTACCTAACTACTGAATTGTCATGATTAAACTGTATGACAACTCATTATTCTCTATCTACAACAAGTGAAATTGAAAAATGATAAGTTAAGATTGAACTGTTTAACTCATCATGGACTATGGCATTTATTGACACTCTGCCATAGTCAAAAAGTAAAAAGTAGTGGCTTTTATGCTTGCACACTTTCATGTTTTATTCATTTTTCTTTTTGGGGTCTTTTATTTTTTCTAAGGCTTTTGATTTTTCTTTTAGGACTTTTTACCCTCTTTTTTATTTTTTTTTATTTTTTTGATTTTTTTACAAAATATGTGAATACAACTTGCAGAAGGAAAAGTATGTACAGATTTACAAGATTATCAACAGTCAAGTCAAAATTATTACCCCTATATTATAGGTTGCTAACATGGTCGTCATTTTTTATGACTTGGTTATCTTCTTATGGAAAGAAGGGATGAAGGTTGTAGGAGAAACGAAATGGTTCATTTCCAATATCGCTTGGTACTTCTTATGTGATTCAAAGGGACTAAATGTCTAGGTTTGAAAATAGGTCTCACTATAACATAGAATGTCTTGGGATATAGTGACTTGACGTTCAATTAGACGAAACTAGGGTTGAACAATAATGTCAAAGGGACTTGGTTGTTGAATTAATATGTAGGATTTATTAAGCGGATCATCCCTAAGGTGATCTGGATTGATATGGGACCCTAGAAGTTCTTTAGTATGGGGAAGGGTAATGGTACTAGAGTCAAAAATACCATATTCAATATGAGGGTTTGGGAGAATTTCTTCTTTTGGATCCTCTAAAATGGATGCCCCCTTACCCAAACATTCTTCAACAATGCAATGGCCATAAGGTGGACGTGATTTGAATTTATGGGTTTGATAAGGGTTTATGGAACTAATCTACTTGATTATGAATAAATTATTTCGGTTCCACAACATATTAGTCAATATGACTTGGTTGTTGTGGGAGAAAATATGAGCAATTATGCATATCGTCCCATGGGTAATTTGGAATGGTCAATGATTCCATAATGTATTTATCTGAATGAAAGGACTAGAATGTGAGGTTGTGATGGACCACATGATGTAGATGATAAATAAGTATCTGGGGCATCTCTGTTGGAGACAAGGTTCACATGTGTAATGTCTAAAAAGGGAGACTGGTGACTAGTGGACTAAGGTTCCATTGATGTTGAATCTAAAGTGACTTCAGAGATAGAAGATGTTTTTGAATGTTCACAATCATATGCTCCTAAGGGGTTTGAAGATGTTGATCCCATGGATGATGTTAAATAAATGATATGTATTGTATTCTCTGCCATATCTACATTAGGAGGACCAATCACGATAGTGGTTTGACTAGTCTCCTGCATTGGTGAAGATGAAGTACTTTAGGTTGTAAGTAGAGGGGTAGAATCGGCACTACGAGCGGTATCCATATCATGAAGAATGATGAGAGTATCACAAAAATTGGAGAGATGAGGGAAGTGATGTGAATAATGATCGTATGCATCACACAAAGTGCAAGGGTGGTTTGTGCATAAGCCTTTGTTCTTCTTAGATGATTCAGGTAGAGGGAATTACTCCTCAAGAACCTTTAGTTTTGGTTGAAGCTCATCAAAGGAAAATAAACCCTTTAATTGAGGTAGAGTGGGAAAATTATTGGTGGTGTGTCCATATAGATCACACTAATCACATGGTGGAGTAGGCATAGGTGCAGAAGTTTGAGTGGTCACTTCCTTAGTTGTCTTATCCTTTCCCCTCTCCAGTTTCTTTCGCAGTAGGAGAATACTCTTGTTGAGGTTGCATTGGAACTGAAGCAACAAAAAGGGTGGTTGGAACTAGTTTAAAAAGTTTCAAATTCACATAGGGTTTAAGATGATCAGGAAGAGTATTGGCGAGAGGATCCATGTACCAAACTAGAATTCCCAATGTGAGTTTAACAAAATTATCATAGCCATCACAAGTGCAATGACTATTCTTGGCAGTGGAAATAATAATGGTATATGCTCGAATGGATGATGAACATGAGGAATCCCTCTTGAGAAATTAGCTGATTTCGGAGCAGCATATTGATGATGACCTAGTTGTTGGGATGAGGGACTAGGTTTTTAAGCATCACGAGACCCAGAAAACATGAAAACTTTTGAAGTGCTAGGTGTAGTTGGAAAAAGTGTCGAGCCATAATATGGTTCAAGCAATAAGTAATATTAATATACTCTAGGCCTAATATCAGTAAAGGAAGGAATTGTATCATTACCATCCTTCGAGGAAATGACATTCTCGAGATGAGCTTGAAGCTGAGGATCATAGTGAGTTAGTTGATCAATGGTGACGATCTTCCCATTTTAGGGGAAAATCATAGTATGATAAGAAGCAGAGAATATTTTCTTCATGGCGTAGATGAAATTATGTCATACCAAGAGGTTGTAGTCTAATGGGGCATTAATAACCTCAATGTAGACCAAGACTTGCTTATTGGCCAAAGCGATGGAGAAATTTTGGTAAAATCCTACAGGTTGTGAGGGGAAACTATCATGTGCATGAAGGGTGATGGTAGAGGGTAAGATATCCAAAGGTACGAGTTTTTTCCAAACTTGTGTGGACATCATGCATGTGGACGCCCCTTTATTAATGATACACTATTAAACAGTGGAATTCTTAAAGGAGAGTTTGTTCTAGAAAGCAAGAAATGGGGGGAGATGATAATTATCTAGAATATCAACATCAAAGATAATCATACGATCGTAAAAAGGATCCAAAGCACCTAAAGCAGAGCGTAGAGTCTTACGGTGTGAAGTACATGTTTGGAGGACTTCGAGCATTGACATGGCAGCACGAGACTATGTTGTGACAACCCCAATTAATTTACATTTATGTATGCAATGTAGACATTTTGATAAAATAAAAAATATGTTGAGTAATGGGATATAGATTCTAGAGGGATGGGGTGATTTCTTGTTGGGGATAATGTTAATTCATAGGAAAAATTTAAAATGAATAATTGAAGGTTTCTATCTAGCAAGAAATTATAGCCACTTACTATAGTAAAAAAAGTTGCATTTAAACAACCTAGGGAACCGATGGACAAGTGGAAAAATTGCATTAGTTGACAAGAAATTGCTGGTAGAAGTTACTATTAGAATAATGAAAGAGAGAGAAAAATAAAATTGTTGTAAATAAGGCAGATCAACAAGGAAATTGAAAATTCAATGGACAACACAACAAAGGAGGAGGAAGTCAAATTGTTGGGGGATAAATTTGAATAGCAAGAGAAAATAAAGGAGATATGAAAAAAAAGGAGGGACTTGGAAAACAAGGAAATGTAGGTATCAACAGGAAAGAGAGAAATGGAATGCCAAGAAAAGGTTGAATATAAAAATGAATGATATTTTAGTTAGCAAGGGAGCAAGAAGATATCGCCAGGTGAGTAATTAATTGCCTCTCGAGTCCCCATTGGCCAGGAGGGTGGAGGTGTGTTTCTTAGGAAATACCTAAGGGTTGGTATGGGGAAATTAGTCTTGGAAAATTCCTGGAGGATTTCTAGACGTTTCCTTGTTGTATCTTGATTTTATTGTGAGTTTTGGAATCCTCGATTTGGGTGGAACCATAGTGTTGAGCTTTGAAGGGTGGAGATAGTTGGTCTCTAGAAAACCTATGCATTTTGGTGAATTCAACTCAGTAAGTGGGTGGAGGGGAATGAATCTATAGAGTCCCTGGTTCAATTGATGGATGTGTTATCTATAGATATATGTATATTTACATTGCTAGTGTGAAATGATGTTATTGATGGAATGGTTTATGATTTCATTATCTATATGATAGACCAATGTGTTGTTGTAACTGTTTTAAAGGTATTGGAACAACTTTTGGTTTTAATGGATATGTTCATGCAATTTTAATCTTGTAAATATTTCTTAATGTAGTGATACGATTTTTTCTATTACAGGCTCTTACTAGCTGATCTGAAAATGGAAGTGTCTGTAAATGTTGTGCAAAGTATCAATTTCCATTTAATTTAGTGTGCAAAGTATTCTCCATGTCTTGCAGGTTAAACAAAGTGTTTTTGGTAAATTTTTATGAGTTTTTGTGTGAGGAAATGTTAATTAAGTTTATTGTTTAACATATTATATCATAGATACACAACAAGAAAAATTCACCATAGCATAACACAGCAAACTGATGAGGCAGTTCACCCCTCCTGGGCTACATCTGTCGGGTCCAAGGCTCCCAATGGGCATGTCCTGGCTCTATTAAGTTGCTCAAAATGGTTATACAGCCTAAACAGGAAAAAATAGTTGTGAAATTGACTTCAGAAGATAGAAATAAGCGAAAAATGGCTTTTGTTTCACCTTAAACAATGAAGTACAGTCCAAAACAGCTCCATTTCCCTGATGGCCCTAATGGCTCTCCAAGCTTCCCTGAAGAAAAAAATGGCTATAAAACACCTCTGTTCACTCTGCAACATGTCTCAAACTCTCCAGAATGCTGAAGAAAGCCAAAATTGACGAAAATTTCGTCCAAATTGGCTCAATATTGAGGAAGTTATGATCCAAACAAATTTCTGCCGAATGTCACTTGAAAACCCCACTAATTGTGGGCTAACTCTAGTTAATCTCGCCAAACTATCCAACTCTGACGAAAATGTCAGGCTGCTCTCTAATTAGGCGGAATCGTTTAATGTCAAGTTTAAATGTCAGTTTGAGGGCGGTCACATGACCCACCTCTCAAATCGACGGATAACGCGCTAACAACCAAATGGTGGCATTTAATTGTGTTTTGCGTTGTCACATGAGTTGTTAAGGCTAACTGTTAGCCGTTACCCAAATTTCCACCCAATTTTTTAGAGCCTTAGCTCCTAGTAGCCAGGGCATGGTCGCGTGGTGTTGGGTAACATGGGGCTAGCCCATAGGGGCTAGCCCTTCTTTCCACCAACGGATACCATTTTAAACCTTATATACAACTTAAGTTCTTTACATGTTAAGAACTATGACATAGTCAGGCTGTTCGAGCGCTTGTGCTTGTAACAGTGAGGTACGGGGTTCAAACCTCGCGAACTCATAAAAATTTTGATACACCACATAGACTCTGGCCTGGGGCCACGTGGCGGCCTCCGGGCCTGTCACATGGCAGCCACCGATTGGCCAATAAATTTACACAGTCAACCCACTATCAAATCCAAATCTGCCACTTGTTGATATATCATTCGTCTAGATGGAATATTCCATGAATATTCTAGGGAATATTCCAAGGATATTCTCAAAATATTCTTTTTTTTAATATTTCCAAAGTCAAAAGTCAACTTTGGTCAACTGGATTTTTGAAGGATACTGAAAAACTTCAAACCTGCATAACTTTCACATATGACGTCAGATTTGAGTGTCATTCACGGCACCAGAATTTCAGCGACGAGGCCTTTCCGATCGTTCAGATTGCAATCTATTCTGAGCACTTCCATTTTTGAGCATTTTTTTTAACTTGGACATGATCACCTGATCACACCTCCCAAATGGCCCAGCTTTTGGACCCCAAAAGCTCACTAAAATACTGAAACTGATCTGTACAACAACTAAGAGTACTGCACCCTCTTCTCTTTTGCCTCAAAACACTTTCCCTGCATGGCAGATGACTTTGAACCACAACTAGAAAGCAATTCACACTTCTCTTCCTCAATGCTTATCCTCCTGTCAAGAGCTGCCTTTCTTGCACTCACTCAGAAAATTTCTGGCAAGAAATTTGCAGAAGGAATCTAAACATCGCTGCCTTGATCAATGATCCAAGGTGGCTCATACATAAGTCATGCAACATGTGGCATCAACAACAAGTCGACATGAAATGTGCTATACAATTGACACAAAATCAATGTAAAAAGTGTGCAACGCAATCGACACAAGTCGACAAACATGTGCGACACAATCGACACAAGTTGATAAATAACATGATACATCTTGACAACCACATGTGCATGTATCAATGTACAATGAACCTATTTATAGTTCGCTATTTACACATACAACTTCCATGCATATGTACACCTTCAACTCTTCCTTTCAAGTACCAACAAGTACATAATCCCAAAAACATGTGGGTGACTAAAGAGCTGAACTAAAAGATATTGCTGCAATATAAGTGAGTATCATACTCATCTTTCACACCTCCACGGCGAAATTTTGCGACAACAAAGAAATTCCTTCAACTGAACCACATTTATATGCAATCTTGCATCAAGCTTTTCAAAAAAAATACATGCATACAACTGAAATGTGCATATGTACAAAGGAGTATTTCTTACTGTGTTAAGAAGTCCATCCACTTCTTTCCAAGCCACCTCCATGGCGATTTTTGCGGCTGCAACACTTCTTCATGTGAATCTTCCATTTTCACATCGATAATAGAATCCATAGTTCCACTTGTGCCAATCTTCCTGTCCTCTTGCTACATGTGCTTTGGATGACCAATTGGATGCAAAGTCCAACAATGGGAGACATCATGTCCCTTCTTTTGGAAATATGTGCAAAACTTATGCACCTTCTTTGAAAGTTGTCTTTGTCTCGTTTGCTTCCTGTATGCTTTCTTCTTCATCCAGCATCTCGAAACATGATGGTTAAATTGACCACAAAATGTAAAGAAAAACTTTCTTCCATTTAAGCATGTAAAATTATCATGCTTTGCAGAAACACAATCAAATTTATCATGAGAAGATTTATACCTCTTGTGCTGCTTCGAATGTTCATCCTTTTTGTCTTTATGAGAAGATGAGCTAGTAGAGGCTATAGCTTTCATTTGCAGACTAACATCATTGTTTTTGTCTTGAAAATTGTCTGAACTTGCATGCATGCCATAAGCTGCATGTTTACCACCTTCTTGCTACAACAAAGGCTTAAAGAAATGGAAATAATCTTTGAAACAAATTTGACATATTTGCATCTTAGAACTTGGAATAAAGGTTCTCTTTAAATTAGCATCACTTTCTTCCGTATTTTTTGAATCTTCGCCATTAAACTGCACATAACTAGGACCAAGATTCTTGGGTCGTTCCTCAACAAGAACAGGTTCAACCATGCATTGTGCATGCTTACCTAACCCCTTGCCTTCATAGCCCATTTTAATAATTAATTTGGACCCTATTCTCTTTGTATGATTTTCTAAAGAACCAACACATCTTTCTAAAGAGGAAACTGAAGACAAGTTAGAATGGATTACCTCTTCCTCATGCATTTTCTTGGTCAAAGCCTCTTGGGCTTGACGGAGTTTCCCTCCATATCATGAAATTTTGAAGAATCTCTTCCTTCTCTTCCTTCATGGCAAACAACTATTCACGACGTTTAGTACTTTCTCTTTTTTCCTCAAATAAAATTTGTACCATATCCTTCAATATAATAAAGTCATGCTTCATATCATCATTGAAGAATATTGTGAAGGAGGAAACTTCACTTGTAGAAGTTGTCATTATGATTTCAATGAACAAATTAACTTCAACAAAGTTCTGAAAGCTTTTCAAAACAAATGACAAAGCTTTTTAACCAAATGGCTGTAAAGACCAACTCTTATTCAAGCAACCAAACAACAAACAAAATCCAAGAGCTTCTTAACAAAATCGTCAAGAGGGTTTGTGTTCCAATGGAGACCTTAAGGTACTTTGGGGTAAGGAAGAAGCCTTCAACCCTTTCTTCCTTTTTTTTTCTCTCCAAGACTTATCTAATCAGAAGCTATCCCCAAAATTCAAGCAAAATCAAACAAAAATCAGTTTGCAAACAGTAAAACAGTCAATATTTTACACTGTTTAAACACCTTTTCTTGAAGACATGCTTAAGGGATTCTTCTCATCTCTTAAACTTCAGCCAAGTAAGCCTCAAAAACCTACAACAAATGCTGCCCCAAAATGGCTAAATACTGCTTGCAAGGGTTCTAATGCAGTCTTTTAAACAAATCCTTTTGCACAAGAACAATATAGAGAGAAACACTAGCTCTCCTAATTCTGAAAAACACCAGCTCTGATATCAACTGATCTAAAAATGGAAGTATTTTTAAATTCTATGCAAAGTATCCATTTCCATTTAATTTAGTGTGCAAAGTATTCTCCATGTCTTGCAGGTTAAACAAAGTGTTTTTGGTAAATGTTTCTGAGTTTTGTGTGAGGAAATGTTAATTAAGTTTACTGTTTAACATATTATATTAGAGATACACAACAAGAAAAATTCACCATAGCATAACACAGCAAATTGATGAGGCAATTCACCCCTCCTGGGCTACATTTTTCACGTCCAAGGCTCCCAATGGGCATGTCCTTACTCTATTAAGTTGCTGAAAATGGTTATACAGAGAAAAATATGCCTAAAAAGGAAAAAAAAACTGTGAAATTGACTTTAGAAGACATAAATAAGCTAAAAATGGCTTTTGTTTCACCTTAAACAGTGAAGTATAGCCCAAAATAGTTGCATTTCCTTGATGGCCCTAATGGCTCTCCAAGCTTCCCTGAAGTAAAAATGGTTGTAGAACACCTTTGTTCACTCTGGAAGCTATCCCAAACTCTCCAGAATGTTGAAGAAAGCCAAAATTGACTAAACGTTCATCCAAATTGGTTCAATATTGAGGAAGTTATGATCCAAACAAATTTCTGCCGAATCTCACTTGAAAACCCCACTAACTCTGGGATAACTCCAGTTAATCCCGCCAAACTATCCAACTCCACCGAAAATGTCGGACTGCTCTCAGATTAGGCGGAACCATTTAAATTCAAGTTTAAATTTCATTTTGAGGGCGGTCACATGACCCACCTCTCAAACCGACGGATAACGTGCTAACAACCAAATGGTGGCATTTAATCGTGTTTTGCGCTGTCACATGAGTTGTTAAGGCTAACTGTTAGCCATTACCTAAATTTTTGCCCAATTTTTTATATTCTTAGCTCTTGGTAGCCAGGGCATGGTCACGTGGTGTTGGGTAACATGGGTCTAGCCCTTCTTTCCGCCAACGGATAACATTTCAAACCATATATACAACTTAAGTTCTTTACATGTTAAGAGCTATGACATAGTCCGGCTAGTCGGGCGCTTTTGCTTGCAGCAGTGAGGTCCGGGGTTTGAACCTCGTAGACTCATAAAATTTTTGATACACCACATAGAATTTGGCCTAGGGCCATGTGGCGGCCTCCGGGCCTGCCACGTGGCAGCCACCAATTGGCCAATAAATTTACATAGTCAACCCACTGTCAAATCCAAATCTGCCACTTGTCGATATATCATTCATCCAGATGGAATATTCCATGGAATAGTCCAGGAAATATTCCAAGGAATATTCCTAGAATATTCCTTTTTTAATATTTCCAAAATCAAAAGTCAACTTTGGTCAACTAGATTTTTGATGGATACTGAAAACTTCAAACATGCATAACTTTCACATACGACGTCAGATTGGAGTGTCATTCACGGCGCCAGAATTGCAGTGACGAGGCCTTTTCGGTCGTTCAGATTGCAACCCATTCTAAGCACTTACATTTTTGAGCATTTTTTTTAACTTGGACATGATCACCTAATCACCAGCAATATGCATATTTGCTATGTGTAAATTTCTTATTACAAGCTACATGAAGATGTGAAAGCATGATTGCATGAGATACATGGTCTTATGCTAACATCATGTATGCGGGGATTCTTTCACTATGATGGTGTTGGGTTGCACTAGTAGAACTGATTGCTCGGTAGCATTAATGGACGTTGTGGAAATATTAGTAATTTTATGTTTATTTCATGTTTATGTTGCTATATAAGTTCTACCATACTTGCTGCATGCTAATTGTTACATTCATGATTGAAGGGAAGGAGCCTTGATGTCATCCCTTATGTATGCATTCTGTCATTTAATTAAGTATTCATGAAAAGAAGAGCTTGTTTCACTGATTTTATCAGCGAGTAAGTTTGTCAAGCCAAAGAGAGTGAGTTTTATGCTCTGTTAATGAGTTGCTACAACTATGTATATTTTTGAAGAAAATTCACTTGAAAGTGTTTTCGAATTCATATCATTACTACAAATGATTTTTTATCAACTTTAGTCATAAATTTCATATGAATTTGATGGCTATAAATTTTTGGAAGTAGTGCTTAAGAATCGTGAAAATTTAGAAAATTTTTAACTTTTTTGAAGCGTTGGAAGCTACTGAAAAATTGAGTTAAAATTGAAAATTTGTTAGTAGGTCGGCTAGGTCAGGGGTCGGGCAGTTGGCCAAAATGGTTGGAAATCTGATTGGTGTTGCCCCGACCTACCACGGGTTGGCCTGGCTCTTTGTGACATGCAGGTTGGAGGTCAGACAGGATCAGGAGGTCAATTGAGTCGGGGGTCAGATTGACCCCAACCCATTGTGTTATGGTACTAGACGGAACCGAGTCGACTTCGACCTAGGTTGGAGGTCAAGGGTCGGCCCAACTATTTAAAATAAAAATGTGTCTTTGGTGGAAGGAGGAACGACCCTGACTTCCTTTGGGATACGTTCTTACCACGTGGACCTGTCCATGGGGTTCATGTGTCAGGTGCAATGTGGTTCAGCCACTATAGGATATAGGTGCATCACCTGCCACGTGGGCCTCTATGGGGCTACCACATGGATGTCACAATGACATGGTGGCGTGGAATTGGTCCATTTTTAAATGGTCATAACTTTTGATCTGTAATTTAGATTGAGATGAAACTTATAACGTTGGAATCGTCTTGATGAGATGAATGCAACAATGGTATCCATTTGAAGTTCCAGAAAAGTTGAAAAAGTATAAAATTTTAAATCTTGTTCCCATGAGTAACCACCTCCTTCTAACTCTAGTTGGGTTTTGGGGTTAGGATGGGTGTGTTTACAAGTGGTATCAGAGAATCTAGGTTCAACACTTGGATTGGATGGGCTCTATCATGGGAAATTAATAAGAAAAGAATTTAGGTGTTAAATTTTGGTCTGTAATTAATTGGTTGCATGCATGATTGATATGTTTTTACTGTTATTGAGGAACTAATAATTTTGGTTGGCAGATATATATTTTTCTCATGATGAATGCATGTACATGGGTGCTAACATGGTTGTTTGTTACATTTGGCCTTACTATAACAACTTTGCAAAATCATATTAACGACATAATTTGTTGTCTTTTATTTACCTTATCATGTATCTAATAATTGCATTTGAATAAAAACACATCACAAGTAGAAAAATATAGGGAAATACAAAGAAATGAGGATAGGAATTGTACAATATAGCTCTGATCATACATAGCATGGATATGAAGAAGTAAGGATGAATAAATAAGAGAGATCAGTTGGTCGACGAGGAGGGGAAAAATATCTTGAGTGGATGGATATATTGAGAAGCATAAATGTTGATATTTTTAGCTTCAAATAAGATAATGGAAGGTTGGTAAAGGCCCAAGAGAGGCAAGTTGAGGTGAATGAATTCATACTGCAAATCCTCTCAGAATTGTAGAGACAAAGGTAGCATGAGTTTGGGACTAGTAATAGAGATTGATAGAACTCTTTGGGGTTAGAAGAGAAAACAAATGGGGTAGATAGTGGCAGGACCAAGAAGAGGCACAATAAGGAAAGTGAGGACACTGTGAGAGAAGATACACCATTGAGTTCCTCGGAAAGAAGAACCAACACTCATGGGAATCACTTTGGTATATATTCTAGCTCTGCTACTAGGAGGTGTCATCACCATTCTCAATGTCATAAAATAAAGAGAGAAAGGGACCATATGAATGAGGAATTTAAGAAGTCCAAACCACCCACATATGATGTAGATATGAATAAATCTAAATATGTAGAAGCATGGTTTCTTGGCATGAAGAAATTATTTAGAATCCATCATTATTCTGAGAACATGAAATCAAAAGTGGCCACCTATAATTTCAAAGGAAAAGAAAATATATGGTGGTAATATTTGAAGAATTTCAAAGGAATAACTAAAGAGAGACTAACATGCAGGAAGTTTGAGGGCTTATTCATAGAAAAATATTTATGAGAAAGATATCATGACAACAAGGAAAAGGAATTTATGAACTGAAAATGGGATAGTTGTCAGATGAAAAATACATTACCAGATTTATGGAATTGTTGAGATATATTCCATATCTCAAGGAGGATAAGGCAAAAGTTCAATGATTTATCAATGGGTTTCCCTTTTATTTTAAATATCACATTGAGTTTTATGAGCCTAGGACTTTAGATGATTCCATAAAGAAATTAAAACACTGATATGTAGTGGATATGAACAAGAAAAGCAGAGGCCATAATTTAAAAGTGATTGGAATGAAAGGACCGACATTAAGGATAAGAATAAATGGCCCAAGAATATTGTGGACAAAAAGGAATGAATGCACATAACCAGTGAAAATAGATCTTAGCAAAAATTCAGTCCAATTTCCAAGGGTAGTGGGCATCAGCTAGAAGGAGAGCAACACAAGTATGCGATTAAAGAGTTATTGAAATGTTGGACTTGTGGGGAAAATCATCAAAAGAGGGGATTGCCCACACCAGAAAAATGCAGGTCTAAAAATTTAGAGTGTCCAAGAATTATGTATTGTGGGGGATGTAGCAAAAAGTCTACCCAAAATCTACGCAGTTGTGGATAATCATTACACAGACCACAAGGCATCCATAATTGAGATGGAAGGTAAGCTATGTAATCAAATTATTTCTATTTTAATTGATATTGGTCTAATTACATTTATATCAGTATGGAGCTCATGGAAAAATGTGAATTGGCTAAATAATTACACGCAGAACCATGTTTAGTTCAGTTGAAAATATGAACAAAGAGAAAAATCAGTTATTGGGTGAAATCATGTGCATTTGAGCTCAACGACATGCCAACTACAACACATTTAAATTTTCTGACATTGGGTGTGTACAACATATTATTGCGCATGGACTGGTTGTACATGAATAGAGCTAAAGTTAACTATTTTGAAAAGGAAATTGAATGCTTTATGTTGGAGAAATAAAGGTTTTACAGGGTAAGCAGAATCCAACTATAGTGAGGTTGATCACAGCCATACAAGCCAATTGTAGTTGCCGAAAATACTACAAATTATCTGTTGTACAAATTTTTAGTGATGGAAAAGCTAATGAGAGCACTGAGAAAGAGGAAATCGAAGTGTTAGAGAAGTATCCTATGTTGCAGAATTACAAATATGTATTTCCCGCTGATATTCCTGGACTACCTCCTCACAGAGAAGTTGGTTTCTCTATCGAGTTGGTGCCTAGAGAAACACAAACATCCAAGGCACCAAATTGTTTGAGTATCATTAGGGGAATTTTGAGGTCTAAAATGGGCCTCCTAAGGAAATTATAAAATAATAGTGGAAATAATAAAATAAGATTGGATTACATCATCAAATTTTAGAGGGAAAAAATAAAATACTATTTTTTCAACTCATATTTTCAACTTATCTCCTTATGGGCTTTCTCAAATTTCAAGCGAGAACACTCGTTCGATGCATAATTTTATTCCTCATCCAAGGAGTACCCATGTTGCATACTTTCTATGGACCCTTCTACATGAAAAATTAGAAATACATGAAAAACATGATTGTAATCACATTTTTTCGTGTATTTCTCATTTTTCATGTACCAGGTTCCATCGTAAGTATGCAACATGGGTACTCCTTGGATGAGGAATTAAATTTTACATCCAAGGAGTACTCCCGCTCGAAATTTTAGTAAAAAATTAGGGAGATAAGTTTAAAATACGAGTTGAAAAAGTAGTTGTATTATTTTATTATTTTTTAATCTTTTTACTTTTTTACTCCAAAAATGGTAAATCATCCCCCATGGTTGACATCATCATATTGAATCTTATTGGTTCTTATAAAGTTTATTTTGGTTGTAAATTTCTTAGGAGGCCCATTTTAGACCTCATAATTCCCCTAATGACATGAGTTGATTGAGTTAAAACTACAGCTGAAGGAGATGCTTGATAGAGGTTACATATGACCAAGTGTATCACCATGAGGAGCTCCAGTATTGTTTGTGAAGAATAAGGATGGGAAACTTAGACTTTGGATTGATTGCAGGCAATTAAATAAAGTGACAATCAAGAACTTGTATTTGTTGCCACGAATTGATGACTTATTTGATCAGTTGAGGGGAGTAGAGATATTATCCAAGATAGATTTAAGGTCTAGGAATCATCAAGTGTGCATAAAAGAACAATAAATCCATAAAATTTCCTTCCAAACAAGATATGAGCACTATGATTTTTTAGTGGTACCCTTTGGGCTTACTAATTCCCCAACCACTTTCATGTGTTTAATAAATAGTGTGGTGTGTCCTTATTTGGACAATTTTTTGATTGTCTTCATTGACGATATATTGGTGTACTAGAAGATTGAATAAAAGCATGAAAAACACCTAGATGTAGTACTATAGTTTCTAAGGGAACACAAGCTTTATGACAATCTTAGAAAGTGTGGTTTCTTCCAGTCACAAATACATTATTTGGGGCACATTGTCTCCAAGGCGGGTACATCAGTTGACCAAGAAAATATCAAGGCCTTCATGGAATGGCTAATGCCGAAAAATGTGAATGATATTAGATCGTTCATGGGAATAGTAGACTATCACAAAAGATTTATCAGAAACTTCTCCAAGATAAGCCATCCTATCACATCCTTGTAGAGGAAAGGAAAGAAGTTTGAGTGGATAGTTGAATGTAAAAAAATATTTGAGTAGTTGAATCATTTTCTCACTAATGCACTAGTGTTGAGGATTGTAGATTCGGACAAATATTTTGTTGTTTGATATATTCCTACAAGGAAGGTATCGATGGTGTCTTGATGCAGGAAGGAAATGTAGTTTTCTATGAGTCATGAAAATTAAATGAGCATGAGGAAAACTATGTGACCCATGATCTAGAGTTAGCTGCCATTATTCATGCATTGAATATGTGGAGGCATTACCTCCTTGGAAAAAATTATGCACTCATGACAGATCATGGTGGACTCAAATATTTGTTTGATCATCCTAAGTTGAATGCAAGACAAGCTAGGTGGATAGCTATACTTTTTGAGTTAGACTTTGAGATAATGTACATCAAAGGAAATCATAAGGTTGTTGATGAACTCAGTAAAATCATTCAATTGAATCACATGGCATCGATAATTTCTTATGGAATGGATATGGTAGAACAGATCAAGCATGAAGGACAATATTATGAGAAATATTAGCAAGTAAAGGAAATGCTATAATAATATGTTGAGGATGAGAAATATAATCTCACAAATGATGTTCTAATTAGATTCAAGAAAATAATATATGTACTAGATAATAATGATTTGAAGAGGCTTATAATGAGATATTTCCATGAAAAAACATATTTCAGCCACCTAGGATACTAAAAGACTCTCACGACCATCAATAAGTTTTATTATTGGCATAATTTGAAAAATGAGGTCGTTGATTTTGTTGCTAAATGCATATAATTATAGTAGGTAAAGATTGAATTTCAACATCCAACAGGATTACTACAACCCATTCCCATTCCAGAATGGAAGTGGGAACTTATCTCCATGGACTTCATCACCGGATAACCAAGAACCTCAAAACATCATGATGTAATTATGGTATAAATTGACAAGTTGAGAAAGGTGGCTCACTTCTTAGAACTTAAATCCACCAACTTAGCTTATAAGGTGGCTGAAATTTTCATAAAGGAGATTGTGAGGTTGCATGGAGTTCCCCAGAAAATTATTTTAGATAGAGATTCTAGGTTTACTCCCAAGTTTTGGAAGAAATTGTTTTTAGGATTGGGGATAGAATTGGCTTTGAGTACATCTTATCATCCACAAATAGATGGGAAAACAGAGAGGAAAAATAGAATCCTCGAAGACATTTTGAGGATCTATGTGATGCACTATCAAAATAAGTTGGAAAGGTATCTTCCACTTGTAGAGTTTTCATACAGCAATGGGTACTAGGTGTCTTTAAATATGAGCCCATTCGAGGCATTGTGTGGAAGGAGATGTAAAATCTTATCAGTTGGAGTGATCCAGTGAATAGGGTCCTTATTGGGCTTGATATGATAAAAGATATGGAACAACAAATGTATATCATTAAGAATAATTTAGAGATGGCACAGGATAGGTAGAAGAGCTATGTGGAACAACATAGGGTGGATAAAGAGTTTCATGTAACACCATCATCCCACGTGCCACATCTACCCAATTAACCGGCCAACCAGGGTAAACATGTGACAAGAGGCTACTATGATCAGATTCAACCTCCTAGGTGACCTTAAGGAAGTGTAATCGACAAAAACACATCATACAAACTTTCCACATCAGCAACAAGACTCCCAGGAACCATCCCAACCACTTAGGTAACTAGCCCTTGGGTCCCACTGATTTTTTTAACCCACTTGACCCCTGGACGCTCCCATAGTATAGGCATAGGTGCGTCTTGGAGGCTCTCGATGCTCCCATGACATATGCATGCATGCATTAAGGGACTAAACTGCACATACCTATGCCTGCGTCTGCGCAATTTAAGGAACTTTTTCAAGCCCAGAGCCCAGGCCACTACCCAAAATTCAATGACAAGTTTAGAGATGGAATAAAACAGTGAAATAATGATGTATTTGCAAAAACCATGACAAGGCCTAGAGTGGACCCCCACTAGCCATGACAAGAATTTCGTCAAAAATATTAGAAATATATAATATATAGGTGTAAACAATAGATCTGAGCATAGGGGTCTCATACTTATCTAAGAATCGTCAAGAAGCATTGTTGCTACATCACATTAACTACATTATAGTCTATTTAGGCATAGATACATTGTTCATTCAATTATGAATAAAAACATGATGAGAGCCATACTTCATCACCATCAAAAAGCTTAATCAAAGCCAACATATAAGAAACATAAATGACAAGCACATAACAACCATATAATCCATAGAATAACAAGCATATTTACCCATCAATACAAGGGGGAAAAGAGCTCTTATTTCCATAAGAAAAATGCAACCAATTTTGTGACTTCCACGTCCCAATCGACCGTAAACATGGTTGAGCCAAATATCTCTCCATCTAGTCACCCTCATGCCATATTCCAAGCATGAATGTGGGATATCATAAACCAGATCCATCAAAAACAAACTAGGGTTTCCAGAGGCCAAACCACCTCAACCCTCAACCAGTGATTCCACCTAATGGTCGTACATCACAACCATCACCATATTGGTCTCTACCCAATTTTTTCAAGGCTATGGTGTGTTTTTTCTAACCAAGGATCCAGGACTAGTAACTCAGCCCCAGTTATTTCTAGGCTCTAGAGCATTTGTCCAACCAAGGCCCTAGGACTAGTAACTCAACCCACATAGGGATCCAGATCATTTTTCCAACCAAGGCTCTAGGTCTAGTAACTCAACCCAACAACTTTCTATCAGGCTTCAGAGCGTTTGTCCAACAAAGGTTCCAGGAACTAATAACTAAACACACAACTAAAGGAATCATGAGAACTAGCCATAAAATAAAAAATGAACCCACAACACCATGTCTATCCAGGAAATGGAAAGGCTAGGAAAATCTACTATCAATCTAGGAAATCCTCCATGCCAATGATAGATCATGAACAAGAAACCACATGAATACACCATGCATGCCAAAAATAGTGAGGAAAAAATACATGCAACTTAGTACTTGCAATCAAAACTTGTTGTAGTTGTTGATCCTGATGTCCTCTTGCGCTTTCCTACTCTTCATTTTCCTTCTTGCTCCAAATATCCAAGTATGCCACGCCCTCCAAGAGTTCTCCAAGAAAACTCTAAGTATGCAAGAGTATGAGAGAGAGAGAGAGAGAGAGAGAGAGAGAGAGAGAGAATAATGAGAGCTCCAAAACAACATTGAAAAAAAGCCATGAACTGGTCCTCGAAATCAGTTTTATTAATGAGGCCTCTATTTTCTTCACTTTCCATATTTTTCCTTCATTTTCCTCCTGGCATGAAACCTGTGACCTTTCACCTCCCCTTTCTCCTATTTTCCATTATTTTCATAAATAAATGCCAATAAATGCCACTTCGCCTTTCCAAATCCTTAATGATTTCCTTTTCCAAATTCCATAGCCAAAACAAAGCATGTGAACACCTACACTAGGATGTTTTTCCCAACACTCAACTTGGAATACGTGTTCCATGACCTTGGTTATTATTTTGCCTTTATTAACTTTTATTACATGTAATTTTCACCAGGGTTGTTACAAAACCCTCCCCCTTAAGGGAACACCATCCTCGGTGTTCAACAACACCTAAAACTAGCAAGACTGTTGTAGAAAAAATTACTTCCCATGGAGCTTTAGAACTTATCTCGCTGCAGTGTTTACAATGATAATCCTGCTGAGAAGAAAACCAACATGACAACATAACAACATAACATCATAAGGACAACCATAATGACATGACACCATACCGCTTATTACAGTTTTATAACATATATCATGGTAGTATTTACATCCATATACATATGTACATATATCAAAACATCACGCCAAAATATACACCAAGCATATACAAACATCATACCAAAACTAGTTGTCCTCAACTGGCAAGCAATGAAGGATACATAGCCCGCATCTGATTTGTCATCTCCCATGTAGCTTCATCAAGCCCAAAGTGCTGCCATTGCAATTGAACTTTCTCGATTGCTCGATTATGGAGCATAAGCGTTTTTCTTTGCAAAATGCACTAATGCTCTGACTGGAATTCTCCTTCTGGCGTCACCTGCAATACAGACTAGTTAATCACATGATCAACATTCTTAACATATTTCTTAAGAAATGACACATGGAAAACATCACAGAATTTCACTGTGGAAGGTAGTGCAAGTCGATAGAATTAGGGGAATTTTGAGGTCTAAAATGGGCCTCCTAAGGAATTTATAAAATAATAGTGGAAATAATAAAATAATATTTCATTACATCATCAAACTTTAGAGGGAAAAAAGAAAAAACTACTTTTTTAACTCGTATTTTCAACTTATCTCGCTATGGGTTTACTGAAATTTTGAGTGGCAACACTCATTTGATGCATAATTTGATTTCTCATACAAGGAGTACCCAAGTTGCATACTTTCAATGGACCCTGCTACACGAAAAATGAGAAATACATGAAAAACGTGATTGCAATCACATTTTTTTATGTATTCTTTATTTTTCATTTAGTAGGGTCCATTGAAAGTATGCAACATGGGTACTCCTTGGATGACGAATTAAATTTTCAATCCATTGAATAATCCCACTCGAAAATTGAGTAAAAACTTGGGGAGATAAGTAGAAAATACAAGTTGTAAGAGTGGTTTTAATATTTTATTATTTTTTAATATTTTTACTTTTTTACAAAAAAAATGTTGAATCATCCCCTATGGTTGACATCATCATCTTGAATCATATTCATTCTTATAAAGTCTATTTTGGTTGTATATTTTTCTTAGGAGGTCCATTTTAGATCTCAAAAGTTATTTAATCGCTACTAGCCCAATCCTCTCAATAATCCTGAAAGGTGCACAAAACCGTGGTGCCAACTTGCCACATGATCCAATTTGCAAGGAGATCTGCTTGGGCTTGATTCACAAGTACACTTGTTCACCAACCTGAAACTCCTTGAAAAACGTGTTTTGATCTGCCTATCCTGTGTTTCTTTCAAATTCTTCTTGATTACCTAGATTTATTATTCCATCTATGCCAACATATCTATTCCAATTAACACCCTCTTAATCGGATCACTCCAACTAATGGTAGTATTGCAAGTCCGCCCATGCAATGCCTCAAATAGACTCATCCTCAATGATTCTTGGTACCCATTTTTGTAAGTGAACTCTACCAGTGGAAGATACTCTTCCCACTTTTGTTTTTGATGCATCACATACATCCTCAACATGTCCTTCCGTATCATGTTGACCCTCTCTGTCTATCCATCTATCTGCGGATTATAATTCATGCTGAAGGCCAACTCAGTGACCAAACCTGCAAAAAACTCCTTCCAAAACTTGGAAGTGAACTTTTCATCCCTGTCTGACACAATATTCTTTGGAACACCATGCAATCTAACCACATCCCTGATAAATACCTGTGCTACATCGCTAGTTGAAAATGTATACTTCACTAGAATGAAGTGCGCTACCTTTGTCAACCTGTCCATAAAAACCATGATGGAGTCGTGTTATATCACTATCCTCGGAAAACCCATGACAAATTCCATGGAAATGACCTCCCATTTCCATTCTTGTATCGCAATTAGTTGTAGCAGTCCCCCTGGGTGCTTACACTCTGCCTGAACCTGCTAACAATCCAAACACCTAGCCACAAACTCTACTACAACTCTTTTCAAATTCAGCCAATAATAAAATTTATTTATTGTGGTCAATGTCTTCTGATAGCCTGGGTGACCTTAATATGGTTTCTCATGAAACTCTGTCAAGATCACCTTCTTGAGCTCAGTACAATCTGGCACATATATCCTATCTCTAAACCTGACCAAGCCATCTGTTGTGAGACGATAATGCACATCATGTACACCTTCACCTGTACTTGTACCTGTATTCTACTGCAACCTGTGTACAATCTCCATATGCCTATCATCATGCCGAATTTCTTGCAAAATATTATCTTGTAAATCTGTCCCATAGGAGCTCATAGTTGTTGTGCGATTTACATGTACCCAAATGCTAAGAGAATATGCAACCTTGTTCTCTTTACCTTTGATGTACCTCATCTCAAAGTCAAACTCACTGATCGTGGCCAACCATATTTATTTATTAGCATTTAGATTCAACTGGTTAAATAGATACCTCAATCCACTGTGATCACTCATCAATACAAATTTTCTACCAAAAAGATAGTGCCTCCACATCTTCAATGCATGATTGATCGTTGCTAACTAAATATCATGTTTTGGATAGTTCTGGTCATGCTCATTTAGTTTCTGTGAATCATATTATACTACTTGTCCCTCCTACATAAGGACTCCACCAAGTCCTCTCTTGTAAGAAAATGCACATACTATAAACTCCTTGTCCAGATCTATGATCTTTAACGCTGGAGCATGTGTCAAAAACTGCTTAAGCTACTCAAAACTGGCCTCACACTCCTCTATCCATTAAAACTTCTTACCTTTCCTCTACAATGATGTAATAGGATAAAAAATCTGTGAGAAGTTCCTGATGAAACTCCTATAACCTGCCAAACCCATGAAGGATCTCACCTCATCTACATTTCTATGAGATACCCACTCCATGATGGCCCTTATATTTTCTTCATCTACTGTGATTCCCTCCTTGGAAACAACATGTCCAAATTAATGTACCTATGTCTTAAATAAATTTCATTTGCTAATATTAGAAAACAATTGAAGCTCTCTTAGAAATCTCAACACTGCTGCTAAATGTTCAACATGCTCTTCCTCATTTTTAGAATATACGAGTATATCATCAATGAAAAAAACAACAAACTCCAGATAAGGACGCAACACACTATTCGTCAATCACATAAATGTATCTGGAGCATTATTCAAACGGAAAGGAACTACAGAAAATGCATAATGCCCATACCTGGTTTGGAATGCAGTCTTGTGAATGCCATCTTCCTTGATACATACCTGATGATATCTCGATCTCAGATCAATATTCGAGAAAATTTATGCTCCCTTGAATTGATCCGATAAGTCATCAATCCTCGGAAATAGATATATGTTCTTTATGGCCACTTTTTTCAACTTCCTGTAGTCAAGGCACAATCTGAGAGTACCGACCTTCTTCTTCATAAACAATACTGGTGCACCCCATGGTGATACACTCGGCCTAATTTATCCTTTGTCGAGCATCTCTTTCAGCTGAAAATTTAACTCTACCAACTCGAGTGTGCTCAACTTGTAAGGTGCTTTTGATGTTGGAGTTTCCCTTGGTACCAATTCAATAGAAAATTTTACTTCCCTATGAGATGGAAACTCTAAAATTTCTATGGGAAATACATTCTTAAACTGTTGTAGAACTAGGTACCTTCTCAAAACATCTGCATCCTCAACTTCCTTACCTTTTTCACTAGAAATATGCACTGAAAAAAAAAAAAAAACATCTTTTCCTGTAACTGCTCTTGGCCTGCATATCTGTCACCATCCTTACTGATATTGCTTTCTTATTACCCTATAATACTATTGGTTCCCCATTGTCGTCCAAGCATTCAATGGACTTGTCATAAAAAGATACCTTGTTCCTATGACGATATAGCCACTCCATACCCAATATCATATTGTATGATCCTAAAGGAAATATTTTCAAGTGCATTGTTGTATACATGCCATTCAACTCAAATGTGCAAGCTATTACCCAGTGATGAACTCTTTTCTTTGTAACTGTATCCAACTGCACTAACCAATACTTTTCATGCATTTCGTTTCTCAAACCACACTTATCCACTAGGTTAGGATTAATATAACTATAGTTAGATCTATGGTCAATCAAAATAGAAACAACTAGATCACAAAACTTATCTTCCATCTCAATGATAAATGATTGATGGCTTGCATGCCTATTGTCCAACACTGCATAGATCCTGGGAATATTATGTCCAACATCTCCCATTGTTTTTACCTCATGCGCACTGCATATTTTCAGTCTACCACCCTCATGTTGTGGAAAATATCTCCTATGATGATCTCCTCCACAAGTCCAACACCACAAGTGCTCCTTGTTCGCATTCTTATTCTTATCCTCATACTAAATTTCTTATCCTCTTGATGATGTATTGAAATTCTTAGGTGTTGCCACATTCTCTTTGTTACCAGTCTCTTGAGGTCTTGCTCGCTTCTTGTATAACAATGCTTCAGTTTCCGGATGGCCTCCTCCAATGATCTAGGCTCATCAAACTCACTATTTTCTCTAAATTCTATTGGAAACCCACTAATAAATATTTGAATATTAGCCTTCTCTCCTTGAGATAAGGCACATATCTCAATAACTCAAAGAACCTACTAGTATACTCGTCATCTGTCATGGAACCCATCTTCAGGTCATAAAACTCCTTTGCCTTGTCGTCATAGTATCTCTTTGATAGATACTTCTTTTGGAATAGCCTCTCAAACTCACTCCAATTTAGTTCCTCCTCATAAATATCTTCGAAGTTATTCACATCTTCCGACGAAATATTTGTTCTTCCTTTGAGGCTGAATGTAGCTATTATGGCTTTCATGTTTTTTGAGTAATCATGCAACCTGAAAAACTTCTTCATACCAAAAAAATACGCCTCTGCATCCTATGGTTTCTTCATCTTTCCATAAAATGTAGGTGGTTTTTCCTTCTTAAACTCATCTGGAAAATATCCCATGTCACTCCTCTTGTAAGGATGATAATGATGACGATCATGATGCATGTCAAAACCAGAACTAGAATGATACATGTGTTTTTCACCTTTATTATCAAGAGTGTCCAAGAACCTTCCATATCTAATCATGTGTCTACCAAGACAAAAGAGTGCCCAACACCATGCTTCTCATCTGATTCATAGGGAGAATCTTTTCTTTCCTACAATGCATACTATGTCAGCTAAACCAAATCACAATAAACCAACTTACCTTATCATAATTCGGGGAGGATATCTCATTTTCAAGATCAATAAATCAGTGTAATACATGTATATATAATCATATCAGCATATAGACACATAACACATAGGTGTATCAACACGTAAAATTCATTCTAGTTAGAGTCCAGTCATTAATGCATGACCACATCACTACACATACCATGACCGCATGCATGACAACATCCACCATACCAATGCACATGGACATACCCAAGCATAGACATCGCAAACACACAGACACAAGCATAAACAACACGTAATCAATCATAAACAGATAATACATGTGACAACATGTAACCAAACATAGGCAGGAAATATATGTAACAACATATAACAACATGTAACCAAACGTACACAGATAATACATGTAAGCACTTTACATGTATAAACAACATGTAACCTTTTATACACTCATAATGACATAGTGTACAACAACACCATCAGCCTACTCATGGTGGCATCACTGCAACCATGACCAACATTGTGTGGATGCCACAAGAACATACACCATAGGTATGATAAACACACACACAACCAACATAAATGCATGACCAACACATTGCCCATTTAGTCCAAGGGGTGAACCATGCTCTGATACCACTCTATAACTCCCTCATCCTGCATCTACCCAAGTAACTGGAAAAATGGGGTAAACATATGATGAGAGGCTAATATGATCATATTAAACCTCCTAGCTCACCTTAAGGAAGTGGAATCGACGGAAACACATCATACAAACATTCCACATCAACATCAAGACTCACAAGAACTGCCCTAACCACCTAGTTAACTAACCCCTGGGTCCCACTGAGTTTTTTAACCCACTTGACCCTTGGACGCTCCTACAGTATATGGCATGGGTGCTTCTGGGAGGCTCTGGATGCTCCCATGACATAGGCATGCATGCATACAGAGACTAAATTGCACAGACCTGTGCCTGGATCCACAGGATTTAAGGCACTTTTTTAGGACCAGAGCTCAGGCCACTTCCCAGAACTCAATGACAAGTTCATAGATGGAATAAAACATGGAAGCAATGAGGTATTTTCAAAAACCATGACAAGGCCTAGACTGGACTCCTACTAGCCATGACAGGAATTTTGTCAAACATATCACAAATATGTAATCTACAAGTGTAAACAAAATATTTGAGCATATGGGTCTCATACTTATTTGAGAATCATTAAGAATCAATATTGCTACATCACATTAACTGCATTATAGACTATTTAGGCATAGATACATTGTTCATTCAATTACGAATCAAAACATGATGAGAGCCACACTTAATCACCATCATTAAACTTAGTCATAACCAGCATATAAGAAACAAAAATGAAAATCACATAACAAACATATAATTCATAGAATAACAAGCATATTTACCCATCAATACAAGGGGGAAAATAGCTCTTATTTCCATAAGAAAAATGAAACCAAGTCTTGGAATTCCACGTTACACCTGACCGTAGACATGTTTGAGCCAAATATCTCTTCATCCATTCAACCCCATGCCATATTCCAAGCATGAATGTGGGATCTCGTAAACCAAACTAGGGATTCTAGAGGCCAAACCACCTCAACCCTCAACCAGTGATTCCACCTCACGGTCGGACATCATAACCATCACCATATTGGTCTCTACGTAAGCTGTCAAGGGCTCTAGAGTGTTTGTTCCAACCAAGGCTCCAGGACTAGTAACTCAACCCTAGTTTTTTTCAGGCTCCAGAGCGTTTGTCCAACCAAGGCTCCAAGACTAGTAACTCAACCCTGTTGTGGAGGTAAATCCCCTCTATGGACAGAGGCGATCCCTACTAGCCTAGACCGGGTCTAGCAACAATCGTTCACACTATAGTGTAGGTTCATAATTGCAAATAAACCAACTATCGATGAAGGCTTACCTGGAATCCAACGTTGTCGCTTGTAGAGAAAGTAGCGCTCCTGTTCCTTACAGGGATAATTTTAGGGGAGAATTTTAGCCCAAAGGCGAATTTTAAGGGATTTTAAATTTTATTAGGGCGAATTTTTTATATAAAACCCAATTTTTATAGTTTAATAAAGTTAGCCCAAAAAATATTTTAAAAATAATTAATTAGTTAATATTAGCCCACCAAAAAAAGGGCTCACAAAACTGAAAGCATGAAATTCGCCCCCGATTTTCCAGTTTTCCATGGAATTCGCCCCATTTTTTCAACCAATTTTCTAGATTTCCATGGCATTCGCCCCATTTTTCAGTGGTTCGGAGAGGTGGCTGGGCTCTGTGCACACCGAATCACCGATCTTCTAAGTTCTTGCAGTCATAGGAACCCCATTATGGTCTGTTAGGGCCTGGCCGATTCTCTCTGGTCCGTCACTCTCTGGTCTGGACTCTGTTAGGGCCTCCCATAGTTTGGGCCTCCCATAGTTCGTATATAGCAGAGAATCGAGATACACTTCGACTTGCTCGGTTTCTCTGGATTTGAAACAGGAACAGCGGCTACGGGCTTTCGAAAAGATGCTGTAAGCTTATCTCCTGCGTCTGGGGACTCTGTTGCTGATGCTGGGTATCGGCATTTCACAATATTGGGTGGGCCTTTACATAAAACTCTTTCACTCATCAGGTATACCAGTGTATGTATCTGTATAAATCATTCTCTTCTTCTAGCCCTTTCGGGTTTTCTTTCGTCAACGGGACTCCATTTTGAATAAACCAAAGGTTTGCATGCAAAAATTTCTATCATTCATGTGAGTCTCTGTTACATTATATGTTTCTGTTTGTGATATGTAAAGCCCATGGATGTATAATATATCTCCACACCTTTTTGCACCCATTAATGGGTTTTGGGATTGTCTAGACAATCGAACACTCAACTAACTTTTGTATAACACAGGCATTGAATACTGTTGAGAAAAATTCCTGGAAATAAGTAGGAAGATTTATCTTATTGGGTGACCTTGCATTCTCGATTTTATTTGCTTTTATGATAGAATTTGTTTTTTTTTTTATGCCATCTCAGTTGGGGTTTAATTAGTGCTTTTTTATTGGTGTTGCTCTGTTTTCGCATTGGATTGACACCTCTAGATTGCACCCTATGACGAAATTATTGAGGATATACATCTTTTTTGTGTATGGTGATGCATATGTTTTCTATGGATGTTTTTCAAGAATGGATGCTGGAACATGCCTTTCATGTAGAAGGTGCAAATGCAAAAAGAAAGCGCATGAGAAATCAGAGATAGCAAGGAGGACCACGTATATAGTCAATACTTGTAAACAATGCAGTCACACAAGTAGCTGTGATGTTTGTGCAAGAATTGATGGAAGAATGTCACATAAGCGTGGTAGCTGCCAGAGAAGCTGCAGCAGATACAGGTCAGGCAGTTCAGATACTAGTAATTACAAGGAAGAAAAGTTGTCTGGAATGAAGAGTAAGAGAAGTGAGAGCCCATATTCTAAAAGTAGTAGCTTAGAATCAGGTTATGGTTCAGATGGCCCCTTTTGGATGAACTCTAAGTTCATGTTCAGGTGCCCTCTCTCCATCGTGGAGAAAACAGAAGAACAAATATGTAAGGAAAATTTAACAAGCAGTTCTCTTAGGTACATTCATACGAGCAGCACTAGGGTACACAAACACAGATATTGTCACCACTGTCCAATAGAGAGGAAGTCTTGCCATGGACTGCATTGTTGTCATACTAACAATGAGAATTGCTCAAGTGATTCTGATGACTCTAGAAAGGGACATGAATTCAGTTTTTGCAGACATAGGAACACGTCCCATGGCCCGGGTCATGTCGATTCCCATGAAATCTGCCATTCAAAGCAACCAGAGGACATCATATATTGTAGCTCAAGTTCAATGGGAGTTAAAGAAGGGTTAACTTCAAAAACGAGAGGTTTTATGAATGGTGTTTGTGTTAAATCTGAAGATCATAATGTGGAAGGCTCAAATGTTGGTTGTTTTCAACACACACAGATGCCTTTTGGACGTGAGAAAGGCTCTTTAACTATCACCAGAGAGAAAAATGGAGCAATAGTAAAATGCACCACTGGAAATGAGAAAACTGCTACCATGATCACTAAACAGTGGAGCCATTTGGAAATGCAACCATCACAATGTAATAATAAACAATCTAGCATTCAAAATCACAAGTTTTCCCTTTAAAAAAATCAGATAAGGCAGAGTAGTCACACCTTCATTCCATAATTTATTCTCCATGGGGTACTACAAAGAAGAAGTAGTAAATTGTGTTGCATAGGTGGGGAACTTGGTACAGTTCATCATTCACAACTTTCTACATGTATTTTTCTATCCTTTATATTTGTTTTGCTTGAATTAATTATTTGTTACCCTAATTTTGATATCATCAATTCTCTTTTATTTCTAGTATGTTTACTATGCAATCCACTATGTAAATTTTTCCCCATGGAATGGAAAACTAATGCAAGCCCACTCCCGTAAAAAGTAAATGAGACATTGGAAGATGATTCTTCATTTTAGCAGCAAAGTATAGGAAAAGCATTATTTTTCCTATAATGCCTACAAACTCTGTACCAGAGCAGGGGAATTTGACTCAAAATAAACTAACATACTTGGCCTGGAGATTATCTTTAATGATCCAAGCATCCCAGGTGATTAAATTTCAATTCTTCCTAGACAAGAAGGTGTTAACAATCTGCCAGAATGTTTATGCAGTAGCAAGGCGTACTTCAGAACATCAATCAATTTTCATGACTAGTGTACAAAACCATGCAAATATACAATGCTATGTGACTATGAGAATCAACACAATGTCATATTAGATACCATGCCAATTAATGTTTTTTAAGAAACAAAACTTGTATATATAATTTACTAACTAGGATAATGTAGTCGGATAATATGAGATCTTTTGAGGATGCCCCTATCAAGGTGGCTTGTATAAGGTTTTATTGAAGTGCACATGTTGTTCAATCCTCAACATACAACAGTGAAATCTTATTACCATGATCATTTAGGTATGTTAGGACTAATACAACATTGATGAAATTATCTGTAACCTAGACTGGGCATTGGGAGCTTGAGAGAAACATAATACTTGTATGCTATTTTTCCTACAAACTCTGTACCAGAGCAGGGGAATTTGACTCAAAATAAACTAACATACTTGGCCTGGAGATTATCTTTAATGATCCAAGCATCCCAAGTGATTAAATTTCAATTCTTCCTAGACAAGAAGGTGTTAACAATCTGCCAGAATGTTTATGCAGTAGCAAGGCGTACTTCAGAACAAGGCTCCATGACCTTTTGCAGATAGAATTGCAGCTTAGAGCTGGTCATCTTGGTGATGTAGTTCAGAGCAGGCAGTGCAAGGGCTTTCGAGAGAGAACAAATGAACAAAAGACTGTGAAAAGACATTTGCAATTTTTCCACCATGATCACTAAACAGTGGATCCATTTGGAAATGCAACCATCACAATGTAATAATAAAAAATCTAGCATTCAAATTCACAAGTTTTCCCTTAAAAAACATCAGATAAGGCAGAGTAGTCACACCTTCATTCCATAATTTATTCTCCATGGGGTACTACAAAGCAGAAGTAGTAAATTGTGTTGCATAGGTGGGGAACTTGGTACAGTTCATCATTCACAACTCTCTACATGTATTGTTCTATCCTTTATATTTGTTTTGCTTGAATTAATTATTTGTTACCCTAATTTTGATATCATCAATTTTCTTTTATTTCTAGTATGTTTACTATGCAATCCACTATGTAAATTTTTCCCCATGGAATGGAAAACTAATGCAAGCCCACTCCCGTAAAAAGTAAATGAGACATTGGAAGATGATTCTTCATATTAGCAGCAAAGTATAGGAAAAGCATTCTTTTTCCTATAATGCCTACAAACTTTGTACCAGAGCAGGGGAATTTGACTCAAAATAAACTAACATACTTGGCCTGGAGATTATCTTTAATGATCCAAGCATCCCAGGTGATTAAATTTCAGTTCTTCCTAGACAAGAAGGTGTTAACAATCTGCCAGAATGTTTATGCAGTAGCAAGGCGTACTTCAGAACAACAATCAATTTTCATGACTAGTGTACAAAACCATGAAAATATACAATGCTATGTGACTATGAGAATCAAGACAATGTCATTGTCATATTAGATATCATGCCACTTAATGTTTTTTAAGAAACAAAACTTGTATATATCATTTACTAACTAGGATAATGTAGTCGGATAATATGAGATATTTTGAGGATGCCCCTATCAAGGTGGCTTGTATAAGGTTTTATGGAAGTGCACATGTTGTTCAATCCTCAACATACAACAGTGAAATCTTATTACCATGATCATTTAGGTATGTTAGGACTAATATAACATTGATGAAATTATCTGTAACCTAGACTGGGCATTGGGAGCTTGAGAGAAACATAATACTTGTATGCTATTTTTCCTACAAACTCTGTACCAGAGCAGGGGAATTTGACTCAAAATAAACTAACATACTTGGCCTGGAGATTATATTTAATGATCCAAGCATCCCAGGTGATTAAATTTCAATTCTTACTAGACAAGAAGGTGGACTTACAAATTAAGAGCTCATAGAAGTCCATCCTAAGAATGTTTTGTTAGAATATATTTATAAATAAAAATATGGTTTTATATGAGCTCTATATTTATAAATAAAAGATGGAATTATATGAGCTCTTATATTGTTGGTGCAATTAAGAGTCTGGCAAGGATGAAGTATCAAAGATAATTAATGAGTGTAGAGAAGGGATTGTTTGTCTAACTAAAACATGAGATCAAAGCAGAATCCAAAACTCACAAAATTATGTTAGTAAGTCTGAATTCATTGACCACAGTTCACAAAAGAGGTCATGGTAATACAGGTCAATTCAATATATTTAGAATTGAAATATCGATGGTTGATAATGAAGTACCATCACACAGTTCGTAAAAGAGTTCAGGGTAGAACAAGTTAACCTGATTGAAAATTGAAATATTGATGATTGATAATGAAGCACCATCAACAATATCATTAGCTTCCATTTCATGTTCCCAACAAAATAAATGAAGACGAGCCTAAAAAGGAAATTATGAAAAGGACCAAATACAAGAATTGAATGCCAAATATATCCTACTTCATCTCAGCAGGGATGATAAGATCTAGGTTCTAAGCAAAGACGAAAGAACCTACAACTCCATTTATAACTTGCTCAAGAAAATCACAACCTAAGACACTAACGCTCAAAGGAATTGTGAAAAATAGAAATGCGATGATACTTGTAGCTTCTGACAGTAATGATCATTGTGTAGTGAAGAGTTCAATGTTTCTAAACAGCTATACCTATGTGTACCCAACCAAGGACCTCACCGTTATGGTCATTGATGGAAAAAAGGTCAAGGGAGTGGGAAGATCTCATCAAATATCAGTTCAAATACAAGAATTAAGGTTGCAAACAGGATTATGTGCTCTACTACTTGATGAGATAGAATGGTGCTAGGTGTGGAGTTGTTGCTGTAGTTGTGTACTTATAACACCAACCCAAAAGAATAGTTCACAGAGTTTAACTGGCAATATCAAGATTATAAATTCTATGGTGATCACTTATGAGGGTTTTTCTTTCAAGGAAGGTGAATTATAACTAATGAAAAAAGCACAAGCACATATGAACATACAACAGTGGAAGCAAGGAAAATATCTTATCAAGTAGCATCAATGTTTTATGTTAAGCAACCAGGTCAACAGACTTCAAGATATGGATGCAAAGAATACAAAGGAGATTGCCAACACTCAAATCACGCAGAGAGTCAAACCCCTAACACAAGATAAAAACATTACTTGAGGGGGTGGTAATATGATAACATAATAATAATAATAACACTTAGCTAATGAAATGTCAAAGGGCACATACCCATTTACTTCATGACCAGTAAATGCATAAAATTAAGCTGTCACGATGCTCATTGTAACATTATCATTCTTATTGTTTAATCAGTATTAAATATATTCTAATATATAATTGCATAAATATTCTTGCAATCTAGAGATAATGAATCTATTTCGTTCCAGATTCCCAGTCTTCTGCTGTTTTGTATTTTCTTTCTTGGATGCAGAAACTCTTGTCTTCCATTGATTTGTTGCACCAACACCCCTGCCTCTGTGAAACAACCACATGTTTGCCTACCTTATAAATCCTTGTTGCCCAACTAGAATGGATGGCTTTCTTCGGTGTACTCCTAAATGTTTTTTTCTTTTTATTTTAGATTCTGCAACTATTAGAGTGTACTTCTATTATAATCTGAAGGTAGAAATTTGTCTTGCAGTTTGAATGCCATTTTACTCCTTAATTGAATTTTGTTTTTCTAATTAGCTGCTTCTACAAATATTCCTTACAATTTTGTGCAAGCAGTTTTACTCTCTTTGGGGTCTTCAATCTTTTCATTATTTAGTACGTTTCTAGCTTGTTTATCTAATCAATCAGTCTCAGTCCAAACATCTATATCCACTGCAACTTTCTTGTTCTTGATCAGTGTAACCAGCTCCATGTTTGATTCATCTCAATTTCAAACCTATTACTCCAATTATTCCCTCCAAATAATAGGTTGTATTTCCAATTTTGTGCAAGAAAATTTCACTAATTTGCGGTTATGAAATTTTTTACTCGAAATTATTTTTTAGGTTGCTTATTGAATTGATGAAATCTTTTCCCCATATTCACTGCACGTTTCTTATTGTTGAGCAAACTGACTAGATCTGCTGATACGTCTTGCCAGGGCTAGTTCATGTTCAGTTTCTGCTGCTACTTTGATCTTCTGCTTTCTTCCAAGACTATTTTTTGTCTTCTCAGTGGCTGCAATTCTGTTTCAATTATAATTCAGCCTCCTCCTTGTCTTTACCCCTAAATATTTGACCCATCTTCACTGAATGTTTCTTATTTTTGAGCAAACTGACTAGCTCTGTTGATACATCTTCTTCAGGCTAGTTCATGTTCGGTTTAACTGCTTTGCTTTGATCTTCTGCTTTCTTCCAAGACTATATTTTGTCTTCTCAATGGCTGCAATTCTGTTTCAACTATAATTCAGCCTCCTCCGCATCTTTAACACACACACACACACACACACACCCAACATATATTCTGCTTTCCACACTTTTTATTCTTTTCTACAATAGTTATAAGACACTTGAAATTTTGTCTCTATGAGCTTTTAAATTCCACTGTTTGTTAATTTTTGGTCATGCCTCATCTTTCCTCAACTTTGTTGTTTTTATTAAATTGCTGATTCCTCAAAATCACTGTACAAAAACTGCAACTTCCTAAAAACTCAAGTTTTTTCTAAATTGTGGGTTCATAAGAAATCAATCTTCCCAAACTCGTGTCTTAAAGTTGAGTCTCTTTATTGCTATCACTTCGCATGAGAAATGTAAGCTCTGCCTCGAAACCATGGCTTCATAAAGTTTTGTCAAAGCTTTACTGTCATAAAGTTTCCTCACAACTATCTTCATGAAGAGTTTAAACCTTCATACTTGTATTGCATTTAAGACATCTGATACTAATACAGGACTAAAGGGAAATGCAAATTATAGTTTCAATGAGCCTTGACGTTGCCGCATCAAACTCATCATCCTCCTGCAATGAAAAATTATTCCTTTTCCCTCTTGTTGTCTTATCCAATAGACGTCCAGTTCTATTGATTAATCTTTCTTCTTTATTCTTCACTAAATTCAGAAGCACCTTTTGTTCCCCAAGTTCCCGTGTCTTTCCATCTCTCTCAAAAGCTTTCAGTTGTTCCTTAAGATGTCCTCTTTTCTGCTTAAGGCTTCTAAGCCTTTCAGTAGCCAATACTCGTTGAAGCACTCCTCCATATACTGCAAAAGGCTTGTGTTCACTTAAGTATTGATCATTTTCATCCTTTTCACCTTCTAAACTCTCTAAATCTTTTCCTGCAATGCTTTGAACTATTTCAAGGCCAGCTAAAATTGCAGCTATTTCAGCCTCCACTGCCCTTAATTGAGCATGAATTTGGACCTTTGTAAGCAAACTTTCTTGATCACCTTCTTCTCTTTCAGAAGTTTTTTCACCATCGCTTACCTGTGTAGGTTGACTGATGTTTTCACGAGATCTGTTCTCATCCTATCATACCAGTAAGTACAATGAAAAGTGGGAAGCAATACAGGAAAATGAGCTACATTTAACAAAAAAATAAAATGCACGCGTTACACTCTAGAAGACTAAGTACATATCAATTACAAGATATAAGATCATCCTGTAAGCTTATTAAGCTAATTTCACAAGAAGGGATACCTTGGCAAGTAGCTAGTGCTCAATGTCATCTGGGTCAGCGGATACAACACTTAAGCTAGCCAGAAAAAGTCTGTCCTCCTCTTTCATGTTGTTTTATGTGGTACTCGATTTCACTATAAAAAGACTAAATTGGAAAAACATTAAAAGGCATTCATTTTTCATGCAAAGCATATAGGGAATAAACACTTAATTCTATCCTGAAAGTATTAAACAATAATAGAACTAGCTACATTTTAGATCTCTAGTTGCACCGACAGAAAGTGAGGTGCATTAAAGCTTGGGTGGCAGAGACATCATTGCAATAAACATGGACACTGATAAAATAACATGGAAAGTATTTCATATTCAATGTTTAATGTTACAAATATATATAAACTAGCATAGATCCACTTGACCCTATATTTTTTTAAGCCTAAGAAGTTATTTGATATTTATCCCTTTTGTTGCTTAATAGATCTAGAGTTATAGAGAATCTATACTAGTATTTGCATCATTTCTTCCCTATCAAAGATCTATAGGCAATGGGACCATTGGTCTATGAGAGTTTATGTTTTTTGTAACAGGATTTTTATGTGTATAACTTCAAACCCCAAACACTTCCATCTAATACTTCATCTAACATCTAAGGCTACATATTCACATCTCCTCCAACACGAAGATGCTATTTCCTTAACTATTTCACTTGATATTTTTGTTTCTTGCATCATGATGATTGTTTTATTTTCCTTTTTAATTCGATCTTTGAGATATCTCTTCTTAATCTAGTTCCTTGACATTTTGTAAATGGCATGTATGCTCTGGCAATGATGGCAGTTATACAATTGTCGTTCATATTCTTCATTTCTCGAAAAGTAAAAAGCATTTGTTTATTGTTTGATGCACTTAGTTTCTTTTCTGCATTCATAACATTAAATAAACTGAAAAGAAAAACTTGCATTTGCATGTAGGATTCTGTGTTTTTGCAAAAAGGAACATTAGGAAATCTACATTTAGTTTTGTGCTCAATGTTTTCTTTTACTCATTGATTTGTTTGCTCACAAAATTATTTTCTCTCTTCCCTTTGTGGCTAGGTCTTTCATTGAAAAACTAAAAGTGAAAAGTTTGCTTATCATTCTTATTTTGCATTTAGGAATTTCTACATACATCATCGCGGTACCATTGAAAGGAAAATTGTTAAGCAAGATCAACATAAAATTAATCTCAATTTACTTAAAAACGCATTGGAACCATAATGATAACATTTAGAAGTTCTAGGCTAGAGACGTGTTCCGGTGTCGTAAAACATAACAGTTGTCGTTAACTTGTCTGCGATACATTCTGAGTGTGATACCTCACTCCACATACGTAAGTATATCGTAGCACATCCCTCGGGGCAGCGTTACAATACGATAAGTATAAAGGGGTGCTCTCACTGTGCGGTTTCACATCCGAAAATACTAATACAGACTTGGGCCTCCACGTAGCTTTGGGTATATTTGGGAGGAGAAATTTTAGGTGCTATCCATCCATAGTGAACCAATTCAACTGCCTTTAAATTGTGATACACCGAACACAACATTCGGGGAGATTTCCTGCCCATACTTCTTGGCTTGCCAGGAGGTATTCTGCAGTTCATAGTTTACTGGTAAACCCTTTTGCCTAGCATTACCCTCTTTTTATTTATTTATTTTTGGTTAAAATTTATCAGCAATCTTGGAAGAACATAGTCCTACCCCCCGTCGTTCACGTAGATTATCTTTAAAACCACCTTTACCACCAGAAGTTACTCCTGGTAGGCGAAGGCGATCCAAAATCTGCTTACTTGATGATGTTGATGTTGTGGATGATATTACTTGATGCTTCATGATGGGTGTTCTTTCTCACTTTCACATAATCTTGTTATAACCTTTGCTTGATGCTTTTGTTGCTATGGTCATGACAAGCATTAATTAATTGTCTTCAATGTTCAATGTGTGAAGAGTGAAAATGTTCCCTTGATGCGGTTTAAATTCAGGCACAATATACTGCTGTTATGCACCATGTTTCCTTGGCTCCTACATATTGGAATATGCCCAAAATGATTTTGGAGAGTGATATCCATTCATGGAAGGATATTTTCACTCGTGTTTCATGGAAGTTTATTTGCACTCGTCTTTCATTCTCTCATGAACCGAGTGAAATTTCTTGGGGAATTTCTAATCAACAAGTTTTAGGAGTTTGTGTCAGATTTGGGAAGACTCATAGAATGATTAGCTTGTGGCTGCTATAAACTCTTTTTGTCAACCCATGGATGCATGGGTTAAATTTGCACTTGATTTGCAATTTCCAATGATTTGACACTAAGAATCATTGGCTGACTGTGATGATTCGCTGACTTCTTTTCTTCTTTTTTTCCCCTTTCCCTTAGATGGTCATGCATGGGAGGGGAAGTTCCAGTAAATGTATGATTTGTGGTGTGCATTTATCTATTGGTTAGCTCTTTGGTAACATCCCCATGACTGTTATGTCAATGGAAGTTGGTTAAATAACAAACACTAAGTGCTAATTAGGAGTTTTAAATGTTTAATACAATAACTAATTTTGGTTTATAAGATCCCAAATGTGCTTTTTTGGGCCTGAAACTTTACATGGCACCTCTATGTTTACAAATCATGGAAAACATTTGAGTCTTTTTAGGTTATTTCATGGCCATACTGGATGTGTTTCACTATGGAAAGGAAACTATGGTCAACGGGAGGACAATGTCTTAAGGGATTTCTTTCCATTGATAATTTAAAAAAGTCACTAGTAAGCTGACTAGTTCCTTCCTCACTTTTATCATGGAAAATGATAGAGGATATGTTTCAACTTCTTATAACCAATTCTTTACAACAGGGAGAGGTGTTTTGGAAAGGATGATTAAAGTTGTTTGTAATATTTTGTTGTTTTGTTTAAAGCTTTCAAGTTTTCATTAGGTGATTTGGAGATATGATTTAATTTAGTGGAAATTTTTTTATATTTTTATATTTGAATGATGTTCTTTGTTTTATAGATGATGACTCATGATGTTATTGTTTTGTGTATAATGATTTATTTTTGTTTTTGGGCTTGGGCCTTGGCACAACATTTTAATAAAAAATTGCATAATGAGTTTTTTTGTGAACATTACACTTGTTTTTACTTTAGCTACTTTAAATCTAGTAATTCTCAACTCTTGGAAACTATTGATGCAGGTTTCTAGGTAGTTTGAAATTTTGAATTACGGAATATTCGGTGAGATGTCAAAATCTAATCCGGGGAAAAACTATCAAGGAAAATTGATGTATTATCATACTTTAAAAAAGTCTCAATCGAGAATCCACATTCTCTTCATGCTTGACTCCTTTGAACAATCTATTGCGAGAGAGATGTTAACTCTTTCGAAAATGCATCTGATATCCATATTCTGGATGAAAGAATAGGTTCCTCAAGTGATCAAAGTGAGGTAAATGCAGTTTCAATAGAAATTAGTGATGAAAATGTTAAATATTTTTCATTGGAAGGTGACACAAACCATTCACGGAAAAGAGGAAAAAGGCGAATGGACAGTAGGGAGAAAATTCAAAGATGATTGGGTCTCAAGTTTTCCATTTATTGAAGAAATACCTCCTACAAATAAGGATTTACGAGAAGTTAGATGTATTGTGTGTAGTTGGAAAAGTTGCAAGGTAGTGAAATTTCATATGAAGTTAGATACAGTACAAAAGCATGTAGGAAAGGTGTATGAAAAGTAAATTACAAATGATAAGGAGAAATCTGTTGTCAGATGGAAATCTTTGGAGGAATGTCAACATATCCAATGTGTGGAAGAATACAAAAAATATTTAATAAGTAAGAGGAAACTTGAGGCAAGTGGAGGAACCATCATATCTCAATTTGAAAAGACGATGGAAAGAAGTTTGTTATCCAAGACGATACAATTGAGCACTGTAATTCACATATTATGTAAAGGTCATCCTATGATAGATTATCCAGATCACATGAAATTTATATCTTTTCTTCATGTGACAAACTTTCCATCTTCTCATTGGTTCGTAACTAGTGGTTGGGAATGGGCAAGATATCTAGCTCAAGTATAAAATGATGATTTTAAATAGGAGATTGCAAATGCTAGGTTTTTGGCATTGTCTTTGGATGAGGTTACAGCTATAGATAATACTTCATGGATCTGCATGAGCATTTATATGGTTAATGACCATATTAGGCATTCCTATATACTTGGGATTAAAAATATGAGAGAGACTTCTACAGCTGGAAATATTTATGAACTTGTTCTTAATAGTTTGAAAGAAAGTGGTATGGATCATTTAATGATTGCAAAAAAGTTGGTATGTGTTGCAGCAGATGGAGCATTTGTAATGCAAGGACAAAGGAATGGTCTTTGTGTTAGACTACAACTATCAGCTTCACCATATATGCTTAATATTCGTTGTATGGCTCATAGGATGAATCTTGCATTTAAAATAGTAAGCAAGTTTCCATCAGTTTCAAAAGTTGAAGATCTTGTACGTGAGACTCATGCATACTTTTCTCGTAGTCCCAAACGATAATTAGAGTTTCAACAATTTGCAGATGGTGTTACGGATGGAAAAAAACCACTGAAATATGTTGATACAAGATGAATCTCATTAAATGGACCAGCTCAAAGACTATTTAGTGAGTTCAAATATTTGGTAGGGTTGATGTATGAAAATCGCTACAATGTAGACAAAGCTCAAGATCTTCTTTTTCGACTAACTGATATAGAAACATTATTGACACTGGCTGGAATTCTTCCTATTCTACATGAAATGAATGTCCTTGTGAAAATGTCTTAGAATCGCACAATGTATATTTCCGAATACATAAATGCGAGAAAATCAGCATGCCTTGCATTGGATAATTTGTATATGATGTCGGACACTTTTACTGGTCCAGAGTTTACAAGTTAGACTAAGATCATCAATATAGAAAATACTGAAAAAAAATTTGACGTTTGATGAAAAATGGATACTATTTATCGCAGTGCGTGGGTATATGGTCCCCTTTCATTATATTAGAAAGACGGGACGAATCACCAAAGATTGCCTCGTGTCAAGAGACCAATTTGATAATATTGTGATTTCAATGAGACAAATATTGATAGAAATTGCAAGATCACTATCATCAGAGATAAGAGAACAGTTTCCTTGAGATGAATTGTTGGAAGCCATGTGTGTGGTATACCCTCAATATTGGAACAATTGTCAATGTCCAAGAAATTTAAAATCCGATTTTCAAAAGAGATTAAAATGTTTAGTAGACCACTTTTGCAAGAAAGTCTCGATACATGGAGAACAGATTGAAGGTATTTTAGATCATCAAAATTGTATCAACGAGGTCGATGCTTTGCTGAAACAATGTGGAATAAATATCCTTTTTTGGAGAATCCTAATGAAAACAGTGTTTTAACAAGATTATGGAATACTTTAAGTGCTAGCCAATACCTGTAAGAAAACATATCAGAATATTTCAAATTAGCAGATTTGTGTCAAACCATGATTTTGGGATCAGTGAAGGATGAGAGAATTTTTAGTGCACTATCATTCTTGAAGTCAAATTTGAGGAACAATATTGATAAACATGTGGATACATGTTTAAGATTATATGTAACAAAGTATGACATTAACAATTTTCCATATGAAAGAGCACTAGCGCTTTGGCAATCAAATTGTGATAGAAGGGTAGAAAACAATATAACAAATTTATCTAATGAACTTGATACAAAACATAATGTTTTGGAGGGTCATAATGACAGTACATCTGGAGAAGATCATGTTCACAATGTAGAAAATGATGACCAAGATTAGAACTGGGAAATTTAAATACCCTAGGACTCTTATTTTGGTATACATGTTCCGTTGATCATGCAAGATTACTATATGTCAAATTCAGGTAAAAATGGGTTCTATATTTTTTATTTTTCATTGTAACATTGCATCTACATTTCTTTCATGCGTGTTATTTTAAGATTGATGTTTCATATTTAATCCTTACATTTTTTGTTTCTTATTTGTGACAGGAAATGAAGTTGGATTTGATGAGGCTGGGACCTATTTCTTTTCACATAGATAGTCTCTGACTAGTATTAAATGATAAATAACTAATTTAACAAGACTAACGCAAAGCATCAATGGGCTCATTCAAGTACATGAAACTACCTTGATGTCTAGCTCTAACATCTTGGAAAATTTTAATGTTATATATGTTGCTTGTGTTTGGGGAATTTTGCTGAGTTTCGATTTTTATATTTTCTTGCAAAATAATTATTGATATTTGGAAAATGTGTGATTTTATATTGGTATTGGAAATGAAGCTGGTTTTGATCTTTGATTGGAAATGAAGTTGGATTTGATGAAGTTGGGACCTATTTCTTTTCACATAGATAGTGTCCTATTATTAAATGATAAATAAATAATTTAAGAAGTCTAATGCTAAGAAACAATGGGCTTATTCAAGTACATGAAATTGTGTTGATGTCTAGCTTTGATATCTTTGAAAATTTTAGTGGTTTGTTTGTTGCTTGTTTAGAGGATTTTGTTGACTTTGAAATTAGTCTCTTGAATTCTTATGGTTCTCATATCATGCATATATCGATAGATCGATAGATCTAGTTCTATTATTATAATCATTATTGTTTTCTTTATATATTTGGTGGTTTGAGGAAAGATATTTTATTTCCTTTCACTTTGTGGCATGATTTCGACATCTTCACCTTTTAGAATAAAGTAAAATATTTTTCTTATTATAGATTTTTCTTGGAAAATAATTATTGAGAGTTAGGTGCAAATACACAATGTTGTGTAGCATTAGTGTGATAAATATGGGATAGTGAAAATCATAGTTTTGAAGATTAGTCTAAGTTGACTCGTACCTAATCAACTCAGTCAAGTTGATTGTTGGTTGAATGGCTAATTGTTGGTTCAATGGACAGAAGGTCTTGCAGGCACAAATACCAAAGGGAAAAATGGCGCCCATCATGGGGTACTCTTTGTAATTCTCCACCACTGCTACCTTTCCTCAAACTCCTCTCCAACCTAAATATCAGTGCTAGTAGTAGCATGAGCAACAACACTACGCTTAGTAGAACTAGAAGAACGTGTTTTCCAAATTTCACGAGAACTACTTCCCTCATGAGTCACCATGTGCCATGCTTGGTCTCGGTGGTTCTCTTCCTTCTACTCCTATTTCAACTACCATATCTTCATTGGAACCAACAACCCAAACTCCACTAGACAACGATTCACCATTTTGTAGTAGTGATTCGCCATGTTTTTACAAGATAATATAATTTCGTGAGAGATTCGCCATGTTTTTACAAGATAATATAATTTCGTGAGAGATTCACCAAAAAATTATATATACATATTATATTATTAATAAAATCACCTTCCATTTTTCCTATGTATCATGGGGATTCGCCTATTTTTTATATATATAAATTTAGGGGGGTTCTTAAAATTATCCCTGGTTCTTTAGCTCCGGCAGATCACAATCCTCACGATCTCTGTGATCGGACACCTGCACACGCCAGAAACAAAACAAACGCAAGCGTAAAATCTAGTATATGCAACTATATTTTAGTCAGAGAAGACATAACTCAACATCATAATCAACAGCAAGAGTGGAACCATAACCAATAGTTGCTTATTATTAATCAATCAAAGAAGAATACAACCATAGATCTGACGCTGAATTCTCCTTCGGAGGGTTGCCAGCGGAACACGTCTCGAAAAATCCTGTAGGGGATAGGACAAACCTCTCTCTTCGGATGTCTCGATAATGATCTCCTTGCTTGGATTTTGCCTTAGGGGAATGAATCAAGGCTCTTGCAGCATAAGGCTCTGATGGCTCTTGGGAACTTGGAGACTAGGTTGCTATGGAGATGAGCAAGCTTTTATAGATGGAGGAAGGGGAGTTGGGATCCCTATAATCATGGGATTGGCCCTATCATCAAGGAAGCTTCCATGAGAGGTGGAAAACCACTTCCTCTCTATGGAAATTTGTAGCCAAACCTCCAAACTCAAGATAGATAGCAGTCCAGGAATTTGTTAGGACGAAACTTCCGCCACTTATTTTTAAAAAACACTCGTTAAATTGGCTGGCGCGAGTGCGACTCTGGGATAGAGCGCCAGTTGGCGCGACCTCTTTGAAGGATTTTCCCCATTGGCGCGGGTACTGAACTGTCTGCCCGTGCCAATGCAAAAAGGGCCATTTTTAGGGTTTTTCACAAGGAGATGTCTTCAGGGCAATGAAATCTCTTGTTCAGAGGAATGTCATGAAAGTGGTTTCAAGTCATGTCACTGCTCATAGGTCACAAAATGAGCCCTCCAATGTGCGGCACGGGGATTGCAAGGACGGTGACAAATTACTGTGTAACAGAAGCCCCCTAAAGCATGAGGCCCGAAAGAGAGAGAGAGGGGTGAAATGCTTTACGAGAACGTGTCCAACTGAAAACTCCGACGTCAGAAAACCTGCGTGGAGAAGTACAACTGATATCTCAAATACATGATATATGCAGTATGGGCGCAGCCATCCATAACAGAGTATGCAATAATCCAGATCCAAGGCATGGGCGCAGCCATCCAGTGAGGATCGATAAATAGACTCATGTATGGTCGCAGCCATCTAATAAGTGAGTCATGTAACCAATCATAATAATCCACAAAATCGTAGCCTGGATTACAATAGACACAATCCAGGGTCTTGCGCTCCATCTCGACCCAAACACAGTACAAGTCCAAGCATGTGAATAAATGAGCTAAAATCGAACATGCAAGAACATCATCTGATTACTAGCCAATGATGAAAGCTGTTAACAGACGCGAGAGGTACCACCAATAATGACGATGGCCCTCAAGGTACTACAGGTACAATCTACGGCATGTGAATCAATGTGCTGGCGTCGAACACCCGTAGAATCACTCGATCGGAGGCCAATGATGAAAACCTCGCGTCGAATGCGAAGAACCTGCCATTGAGGCATGCAGGCTCCAAGGCACCAGAAGGGAGTCTCTAGATCAGCTTCCTGGATAATGAGCTGAAGTCGACAAGAAGTGACCTTGATCGAAGGTGGGCCATAGTGTTTCCCACATCATCAACGCAAGACAGAGGAACATAATGTCTTTGTGAATCACGATTAGATGAGAATCAGAGGAAGGTTGGTACTTGCAGAGGTCAACTTCTCTTGAACATATGAACGGCACGATAGTGGACTTGGCAGTATTTGACATCAAAATATCAGAGGTCATAGTGACGAGGCAAAGAGCAGATGAGAGGTCAAAAGGGATTACCCAAACCCACGGAGGCAAGTGAAAAACGAGATGAGATGTCCCCAACTCGACACGAATTCAGACAAGTGCCATTTTCAAGAGCAACATACTGCCGACACGACAATGATGCTGGTTCCGTTTTTCCCCACCATTTCTGGTGAGTACCTCTTTATTTTTACACAAGCTTGACGAGGATAGCATATGCTTGTGATATAAGTCCATCCTAGTACATTTAACGAGCCCTAGGAAGGAGCGACTCGAATAGCGTCATTACGACTGAATTCGATGTCATCAGGGTTTAACAAGTCTGACAGAGGAAGAACTCGGCGTCTTTTCATTTTTAGAGAGTTTGAAAAGATAGCTGAAAAGTAAACTCGAATGGTCCCTTTTCATAAATAGTTCCCCAGATCCGAAAAGGTAGAAAACTTTGTCTGAGAAAACCTCCTAGTCGTGATAGGCTAGGGTATTCCTTGTTCGTAACTAATCTATCCCAGCCCGAAAAAGGGGTAAACGTATACTAGGTAGATGTCGTTTCGTGTCCACTTTAACGAGATCGAAACAAAAAGGGCCTCGGCAATATTTTCATGTTTAGAGAGTCAGAAAAGAGCTGAAAGATGACTCCTCCTGGAGGAATGAGTGGTATAAAGGGTAGCAACTAGTTCCGGTGATGGTGGAACTACTCAAAACAAATAAAGGTCAAGAGGCTGGCTAACAAGACCACTCATCGCAGCAGTTCCTTAGGAATGGGTAAGAGAACCAAGTGAAGGCATATGATCGGCCAAGCATATAGTGATGATGGAGTGAGAAAACCAAGGCTCATCTGGAAAAAACAGGCTGATAAAATGGAAATCACAAGAGGTAAAATGGGAAGGTTTCATTTTTACACAAGCTTGAAATCAGGAAACTCTGCTTGAAGTTGGTTTCATTTTTACACAAGCTTGAAACAAAGATAAACTATGCTTGAAACCGATTTCATTTTTACACAAGCTTGAAACGGAAACAAACTATGCTTGAAAAAGAAAGCATGCCCCCAGCATGGTGACTCAATTCGAGGTACATGCCCCCCAAGCTTCAGTCCATATGAAAGGAAGATGGAGTGAAGGTTCAAATTACGAGATTAAAAGAAAGACTCGACTGGGATTTTACGAGAAATTATCAAAGACTCGAATTGAACAGGAAACGTGTTTCATTTTTTTAATGAGATTGACACATTAAAAGAACTATCCTCAGATGACCTTGTTTCATTTTTTAAGGAGCTTGACACAAGAAAACGAACTGTGCTCCAACCAGACCCGGTTTCATTTTTTAAGGAGCTTGACACAGGAAAAGAACCATGCTCCGACCGACCTCATCATAATGAACAAGAAGTCATCGCTTCCAAGAGTTCCACTCCCGATGGAAGGAAAACATCCTGGAAGTCAGGACCCAATGCCCCCAGCACCTGATGCACAACGACACTATCACTGGGTACAGGCATGGGGTAGGTAGCCACATAGTTGACCTACGGTGGGGCAGATACAACAGGTGGATAAAAACCTGGAAGGGATGATGGTGGGCCAGTTGCCACATCAGGACCAAAGAACGAAAGCTGATCAATGGTCACAATCCGTCCTTCATGTGGAAAACAGACCACACGAAAAAGGGAGGAGACAAGCGCTCCCATGGCATAGGTGTAATCGCGCCCCAAGAGCAGATTGAAATCCAAGGGGCCTGGAAAAACCATCACGTCCATATGGACGGTTTTACCTCCCAAAGTAACAGGTAACCTTGGAAGGATCCCCAACGGTTGACTCGTTCTTCTATTGAATGTCAACAGATTCTGCGTAACGGGCGCAAGCGGCGGCGAACCAAAAGCTTGCCAGGTAGTTGATGACAGAATACTAACAGAGGCACCTTCGTCTATAATGGTGTTGGGTACAACCAGACCAAGAGCCTGTACTGTGATCTCGAAAGGCACATAAGACGGAAGGCGAAATCCTGCAAATCGATTCCAGTCAAAGGAAGCAACCAAACTACTCGGAGGGGCTACCATCGACAAGCGAAGGTCTTCCCCTGATGTTACGGTAGAAGAAGCATCCTCCATGACCTCCATCTCGAAGGCGGGAGGGATATCCTCTAGAGCCTCCATCATGGGAGGCGGAGGAGGGGCTTCTTGAAGTACAGGGACAGGAGAATCTTTCTCCAAGTCTGAAGAATCTGAAGAGATCAGAAGGACATGAGGGGTGTGAGATCCACTCTCGACAGAAAAGACCTGGTGCACCGTGGACGGGGCCAGTTCAACCGATCCTACGACCAATGGTTGGTCAGGGACGGATTCGTGAATTTGAATTTCTGGGGGAGTGGGATCGACCAAGGATGATTCTTGACCAATCGTAGGATCAGCTGGCGGAGGACTCAAAGAAAGCCGATTATAACCAGGTGGAAGGCGTGGTGTAGAACCGGTCGGGTTGTCCAAAACTCGTTTGGCTTCATCCATATAAGGACAAAGGTGAATGGCATGGTGCCCTTCACACAACTTACAGGGATTGGTGATCTTACCCTGCTTCTTAGAATTCTTATCAACAACAGCTGAAGACGTGCCCCCAACTTGACTCCCGGAAGCCAAAGGCAATGGTGGGTGGCCGTTGGACCATACTTCGAGCACCTTGGGAATGCCAGGGCAGTCTCGAAGAAGATGGTCTCCCGTGCACAACATGCAAGGGAACTTGACTTTCCGTGGAGGGTTGGAAGGTTTATCAAGAGGAGACTTCTTAGGCGCAATAGCCGCAGAGCTAGCCTCTCCTTTATCGAACTTCTTCTTCTTTGTCTTCTTCTTCTTCTTCTTAGCCACCTGGTTACTTGAATCCAGACTTTCACCAGGCGAAGTAGAAGAGGAGGACGCAGAAACAGGCGAAGAAGGGGAGAGGTCCACCTTGGAATCAACATGATGTTGTTCAGGCGGAGGAACTGATTGAACAGTAGCCGAGACATTTGGGACCACAGAGGTTGAAAACAACCAAACAGGCAACCCAACAGTTAACCCAGGAAGGGACAACGTTGCCATATAAGGAGCACCAACATTTCCAAAAGGAGGAAAATGACCAGGATTCCCATCGGAGGGGATTCCTTGGTTGGTGAACTCTGGAAAAGTTGCCATCAACAACTCAAAACCGCACACAGGCTAAAAACCAAGGCACACAATCAAATGGCCAACAAGCAAATTCTAACAGGGCGTGTGATCGCAGGTGATTTATTTTACCACATTGAAACTTAGAAACTTCACCGTTTCATGTTTTAAGAGTCGAGAAACGGATAAAAGGTGACTCTATCTCTTTCAGTTTTGGAGCAAGCGTGAAAGGACAAGCGCTTGGTGATCCTTTCAAATTTAAAGAGTCAGAAAAGATCAAATGACTACTCAGGAATACTAGGCAAAGGGTGTACCAAATAACTGTGAACTGCAATATACACCTTGGTTTCAAAATGAAAGAGAAATCAACCAAGGACTTAACGTACGTGCAGGCAATCTCCCCGAATGTTGTGTCCGGTGTATCACGGGTATAGGGCGGCAGACTCGGCTTCCTATGGATAAAGGATAGAAACCTAGTGGGGTCTCCCTTTATATACTCGACGGTATGGGGAGCACAAGTCCGTACTAGTGCTATCTAAAGCCAAGAGGCGAACGACAACTACTAGGTTTTAAGACGCCGGAACACGTCTCTAGCCTAGACCTCTAAATGTGTTTCGTTAGATTTCAATGCTGCCTTAGTGTAAATTGAGTAAATTTTAAAGTTTATCTTCAATTATGTTTCAGTTTCAAGGCCCTACCATATGTCATATGACAATCTTCTGTATGCAGCTATATGAGAAAAGAAAACTTTTCAATTCGATGAATGCTATCTAGTTAAGGGAAGAGCTTCAAACAATGATGCGACATAAAACAACACTGCAAATGAAAATTTTCCAAACTAGATGACTTTCACTATCCAAAAGTAATTTCAAACATTCAACGATGTGAACAATGCAATGTGATCTATGCAAAATCCTCTTTTTCGAAAACTATGCAATTGTAATCTATGCACAATTTCCTTTTTTCTTTTCAAATAATAAGAATGCACTCAATGCATTTTTCGATGAAATGAGAATCTACTTATTGCATGCTTTCAACGAAAGAGAATGCACTCAAAGCGATTTTTGGCTTTCAATCATTAAACAATGAGATCTAAGTTCAATGATGAATCTCAAAATAATCTTCAATGCAATGTGATCTAATGCATTTTAACAAAAATAACACTTTGAGACGAAAAATAAATAAACACAAATCTTCTTAATGAAGGATGAATGCAAAAGAGATGCAAACAAACACTAAGAATGCAATCGTTGTTTCAAACACTTTGTAACGAAATCCCTCAGAAGGCGACAAGACATATGAGGTCAAACACAAAGAGGACTTCCAAAGCATGAGCTCAAAACATGGCATTCATTCTCTTTTACATCAAGCAATAATAGCAAGAAGACATTCCAAACAATGAGCAATGTAATCTATGCTCATACAGTGAAAAGACCGGAAGGGAAAGACACACTGGTGAAGGATTTAGGGAAAAAATCTCAATTTTCACACACCCTGAAATTGGCACGACTTTTTCCTTGACAACTAGCGCCAACTGGCGCGACTTGCTCACTGAAAACTAGCGCCAATGCCCAAAAATGAAAAAACAAAGAATTTCTCCCAACCAAGACCAGACTCACCACTTCAAGCAGAATCTAAAACAAACCCAGACGCAAAGTAATGACCAAAAGAAACTTCTGAACAAGGGAAAACCCTAGCACCTACAGGAGATGGCGTGAATGTCTGGCTGTAATCAGCGCCAGACAAGGGATGGCGCGAGTGATGAACTGGAAACCTGTGCCAATTGGCATGACTGTCAGGGCAGAAATCACGCCAATAAAGCCAACCATTAAAAGGTGAAAATTCGGAAAAGCAGAGGTCAGATCTGATCCTCTAGGGCTGAACCAAAAGCAAAACACTCAAAAAGAGCCAACCAAAAGAGCCAATCAAGCAAGGAGGATCAAGAATCGACCGAAAAGATAAGACAATGCTCCAAGTGTTCAGTTTACAAAATAAACCGGAGATTGATTGAAGCAGCTTTGATCTACTTCGCAATTGCAGAGCAAAAGCATTTCGAAGGCTATCTAGCTAACTTTAAGCTCCGTCTGTAGCTTACAAAATAGAACAACAACAAGCCAACGATCCCCAGCGGAGTCGCCAATTTGTTTTGGAGGTAAATCCCCTCTGCGGACAGAGGCGATCCCTACTAGCCCAAACCGGGTCTAGCAACAATCATTCACGCTATAGTGCAGGTTCCTAATTGCAAATAAACCAACTAGCGATGAAGGCTTACCTAGAATCCAACGTTGTTGTTTGTAGAAGAGGTAGCACTCCCGTTCCTTAGCTCTGGAAGATCACGATCCCCATGATCTCCGCGATAGGACACCTGCACATGCGAGGAACAAAACAAACACAAGCGTAAAATCCAGTAGATGCAACTATATGTCAGTCAGAAAGGACATAACTCATCATAAACAACAAAAAGAGTGGAACCATAACCAATAGTCGTTTATTATTAATCAATCAAAGGAAGAATACAACCATAGTTCTAACACTGAATTCTCCTTCGGCGGGTCGCCAGCAGAACACGTCCCGAAAGCCTGTCAAGGGTGGGACAAACCTCTCTCTTCGGATTTTGACGATGGTCTCCTTGCTTGGATTTGGCCTTAAGGGAATTATGGAGGCTCTTGCAGCATAAGGATCTTGGGAATTTGGGAACTTGAAGATTTTGAAGACTAGCTTGCAATGGAGATGGGAAAGCTTTTATAGATGGAGGAACGGGAGTTGGGATCCCTATAATCATGGGATTGGCCCTATCCTCAAGGAAGCTTCCATGAGAGGTGGCAAACCACTTCCTCTCTATGGAAATCCGTAGCCAAACCTCCCAACTCAAGATAGATACTAGTTCATGAATTGGTTAGGATGAAACTTCCGCCATTTATTTTTAAAAAACACTCCTTAAATTGGCTGGCGCGAGTGCGACTCTGGGACAGAGCGCCAATTGGCGCGACCTCTTTGAAGGATTTTCTCCATTGGCGCGGATACTGAACTGTCTGCCCGCGCCAATGCAAAAAGGGTCATTTTAAGGGTTTTTCACAAGGAGATGTCTTCAGGGCAATGAAAGCTCTTGTTTAGAGGGATGTCATGAAAGTGGTTTCAAGTCATGTCACTGCTCACAGGTCATGAAATGAGCCCTCCAATGTGCGGGACGGGTATTGCAGGGACGGTGAAAAATTGCTGTGTAACAAACCCATATAGGGCTCCAGAGCGTTTGTCCAACCAAGGCTCCAAGATTAGTAACTCAACCCAACATCTATCCAGCCAGCTCCAAAGCGTTTTTCCAACCAAGGCTCCAAGAATTAATAACTCAACCCACGACTAAATTTAATGATGAGAACCAACTAGAAAATAAACAATGAAAATGAACCCACAACACCATGGTTATATAGGAAATGGAAAGGCTAGGAAAATCCATTGTCAATTTAGGAAATCCTCCATGCCAATGATAGATCATGACCAAGAAACCACATGCATACACCATGAATTCCAAAACTAGTGAGGAAAACATACATGCTACTCGATACCTACAATTAAAATCTATTGTAGTTGTTGATCCTGATGTCCTCTTGCACTTTCCTACTCTTCCTTTTCCTTATTGCTCCAAATCTCCAAGTATACCACACCCTCTAAGAGTGCTCCAAGAAAAATATAAGTATCCAAGAGTATGAGAGAGAGAGAGAGAGAGAGAGAGAGTAATGAGAGCTCCAAAACTACACTAGAACAAAAGCCATGAACTTATCCTCATAAGCCTTTTTATTAAGGAGGCCTCTATTTTCTTAATTTTCCATATTTTTCCTTCATTTTCCTCCTCACATGAAACCTGTGACCTTTCACCTCCCTTTTCTCCTATTTTCTATCATTTTCATAAATAAATGCCAATAAATGCCACTTTTCCTTTCCAAATCCTTATCCATTGCCTTTGCTAATTTCCATGGCCAAAATAAACCATGTGAACACATGCACTAAGATGTTTTTTCCAAAATTCAACTTGGAATACATGTCCCATGACCTTGGTTATTATTTTTCCTCTATTAACTTTTATTACATGGAATTTTCACCAGGGTTGTTACATTTCAAGTTGGGGAAAATGTTTAATGGAGAATTAAACCCTAGAAAAATTCTTTGAAGTTTGGGTCATGTACCATGTTGGCACCACAATTTTTTGGGCCTCTTCAGATACTCAAAAGGATAGGATCAGCTACATATAGGTTGACCTTACCTCCATGAGTTAAAATACATGTTTTTTTCCATGTTTCTTTGCTTAAAAGATATGTACATGATTCTAATCATGTTATATATTGCTTTGTACTACAAGTGGAACCATAGGGGGGATTCTAGAAAAATCCACTATGCATCCTAGACTGGAGGAGCCTCATGCTCCAGAACTAAGAATTAGAGTAATTCAAGGTGTAGTGTATGGTTGAAGGCACGTTGGGCTCAAGGAATCTACTTGGGAAATGGCTAATTCAATGAAGGCAACATAAAATTTATTTTTGTTGAATAAAATGTATAAAATTGTAAATATTGTACATAGATGTGGATATAAAACTCTATAAAATAGTATGTGCATGTTTTTTATGTTGCATATGGAAAAATAACACTGAGGGCCATGTTCCCCAAAGGGGGGGAATATTATGACAAACCTAATTAATTGACATTTATATATGCAATGTAAATATTTTGATAAAAGAAAAAATGGGTTGAGTAATGGGACACATATTCCAAAGAGATGGGATGACTGATTGTTGGGGATAATGTTAAGGCATAGGAAAAATTTAAAATTAAGAAAAGGAAAGCTTCTAGCTAGAAATAAATGTTGGCCACTTACTACAATAAACAAAACTACATTTAAACAACTTGGGGAAAAATTGGGCAAGTGGAAAATTTTTATTGGTTGACAAGATCTTGTTGGAAGAAGTTACTACTAGACGAAGGCAAGAAAAAGAGAAAAGTTGAATTGTTGAAAATAAGGAAACTCAACAAGAAATTTGAAGAGTCAAGGGATAGCCCAACAAAGGAGGAGGAATTTTAATTTTAGGGGGAGAAATTTGAATAGAAAGAGAAAATAAGGTAGATATAAAAAAGGAGGCTGAAAAAGAAGCCATTGTAGGTAGAAACAAGAAAGAGAGAAATTGAATGCCAAGAGAAGGTTGAAAAAAATGAATGAGGTTTCATTTGTCAAGGGAGAAGGAAGAAATCATGAGGTGATGAATTAATTGCCTCTCGAGTCCCCATTGGTCAGGATGGTGGAGATGGTGTTTCTGAGTAAATCCCTAAGGGTTGGGGTGGAGGAATTAGTCCTATAAAATTCCTGGGGAATTTATGGATGTTTCCTTGTTGTATATTAATTTTATTATGAGTTATAGAATCCCTGATTTGGGTGGAACAAGAGTGTTTATTTTTGAAGGGAGGACGTAGCTTGTCTCTAGAATCCCTGTGCATTTTGTTGATTTAAACTCAGTTGGTGGGTGGAGGTGGATGAATCTCTAGAGTCCCTAGTTAAACTGATGGATGTGTTTAATCCCTGAAGTAAAAAAAAAATCCCTCATCCTCTGGAATATGGCTCGGGGGTGATAGATGAAAGTGATAATTGGTTGCAGTTTTCTATGGTTAGCTGGAGAGTCATTGTCCTAGACTCAGTTTCCCATTAATTTTTTAGATACATATTTCTCATGTTCTCATGAAATTGGAATATATATATATATATATATATATATATATATATATATATATATATGCCTATTTACATTGTTGGTTTTAAATGATGTTATAGATGGAATGGTTTATGATTTCATTATCTATATGATTGACCAATGTATTGTTTTCATTGTTTTAAAGTTACTGGAACGACATGTGGTTGTAATGGATATGTTCATGAAATAATCATCTTGTAAAACTTTCTTAATTTAGTGATAAGATTTTGTTTATTACAGGCTCTTATCGGAATGATTCATATTTAATGTGTTTAAATTTCTTATTACAAGCTACATGAAGAAGTGAAATCATGATTGCGTGAGATGCATGGAATTATACTAACATCATGTATGCATGGATTATTTGATTATGATGTTGTTGGGTTGCACTAGTAGAAGTAAATTCTCATTAGTATCAATGGACAATGTGGAAATACTAGTAATCTTGTGTTGATTTCATGTTTGAAATGTTGTATAAGTTATGGAAGACTTGTTGCATGCTAATTGGTACATTATTTATTGAAGGGAAGGAGGCTTGATTCCATCCCTTGTGTTTGAATTCTGTCATTTAATTAAGCATGCATGAGATGAATAGTTTTGGTTCACTAATTTTCTCAGTTGATAACTTTGTTGAGCCAAAGAGAGAAATATTTTAGCTTTGTTAATGAGTTGCTACAACTCTCTGTAATTTTGTGAATACAATTCTCTTGAAAGTGTTGTTGAATTTCTATAATTATTATGAATGATTGTTTCTCAACTTTAGTCTAAAATTTCATATGAATTTGATGGTTATCAGTTGTTGGAAGTAGTGCTTAAGAAGCTTGAAAATTTTGAAAAATTTTAACTCTGTTGAAGCACTAGAAACTGCTAAAAATGCAAGTTAAAATTAAAAAAAAAAATAGAAGGTTTGCTACATCGGGGGTTGAGTGGTCAACCAAAATGGCAAAACCTTCGATGGGAATTTCCCCGACCTACCACGGGCCAACTTGGCTCTCCGCTACCTATAGGTCAGAGGCCAGCCATCGTCTGGAGGTTAGTCGAGTCAGGGGTCAGACTAACCCCGACCCATTGTGCTATGGCACCAGGCAAATTCCAGTCGACCTTGACCTAGGTTGGAGGTTGGGGGTTGGGCCCAACTATTTAAAATTAAAATGTGTATCTATTAGAAGGAGGGTTGACCCTGACTTCCCTTGGGATACATGATTTCCATGTGGACTTGTACACAGTGGTTGTGTGTCAAGTACCACATGGGTCCACCATGGTGGGGTACAAAATAATCACCTTTCACCTGTGCCTCTATGGGGCTACCATTTGTCGGTAATGATGATGTGGTGGGGTTGAACTGGTCCATTTTTAAAGGGTCGTAACTTTTGATCTATAAGTAATATTTAGAATAAATTTATATCATTGGAATAGTCTCAATGAAACGAAAGTAACAATGTTTTCCTTTTGAAGTTCTGGAAAAGTTGAAAAAAGACAAAAATTTTAAATGTTGTTCCCTTAATTATACCTTGGGAGCTGGGTTAGTAGAGTAACCACCTCCTTCTAAATTTGGTTTGTTTTTAGGGTTAGGATGGGTGTGTTTACATTTACCAATTCATTTACTATGTTATAATGATGGGTGACCCAAGAATTAGTAGCATTTCGATATAATGGCCCCTTGGTGATCTTAGGAGGAACCTCCAACTTTAGAGGAGGCATATGTAGGGTACCATTTGATGATGATATAGACTTTGTGGTCACTTTCTATTGCATCTCGGGAGGAGTATCATATTGACATGATCGAGTGGATAGTGTTGAATTCATCAGAATTCATCATCGGGATCTGATAAGTTCAATGTCTAGGTTGATGTGTATGTGGAATAGGAGGATTATGTCCATCATTGATTACCACATATCTTTGGGTAGCGAATGGATTCTGAATCATTTTCGGATGTGTAGATGGAGGAGCTAAATTAGAAACATGTTGCTTCCTCTTATGCAACCAGCTCACAAAATAGAAGAAAAGATAGATCAACGACTTAAAAAATTAGCCTCTTTGAGGGGGGAACCTCCTTTAAATTACATAATTGAATAATTCTCGGATGATTCAAATCAAAAAATCTCCTTTCTATATATAATATTCTAAGGGGTCCTAATATAATCAGAGCCTACATAACAATAATAATGTAAGGGAATGATAATAATGATAGTGGGCTTCTATGGGGCACAATAATAATGTAAGGGAATGATAATAATGATGGTGGGCTTCTATAATATGGGGACTACATGAGCACACCAATAACAATAAGGGGGATACACTAACAATAATAATAAGGGTATACACTAGTATTATAGGGACCTAACATGCCCCTCTCCTTCAAAAAAATTGTGTCCTCAGTGCTTGAGTAGTTTTGGATGCTTCTATATAAAATTCTCATCCTCCCATGTGGAATCTTCAACAGGGAAGTTCTTCCACTTGATGAGGTACTTTGAAATTGATCAATTTCATAGCTATCAATTTCTTGTTTCTGTGAATGATTCAGGTTGCAATATGATTTTTCCTTCCTCTTTATGTCTTGGAAATATTGTTTGAATTCGTATCTTGTCACCTATAACCTTCTTTAATCATGAAACATGGAAAACTGGTTGCACTCAGGAAGATGCAGGAAGCTCCAATTTGTATGCCATAGTACCAATTTTTTTCAACGCCTTGTAAGGACCATAGTAATTTGGTGCTAATTTATTATCCTTCTTAGCTTTCTTGAGGGAAATTTTTTTTATGGTTGTAGTGGTAAAAATACCCAGTCGCCTACATCAAAACTTCTTTCATTGAAATGTTGATATGCCTGTTGTTTCATTCGATTTTGTGCCAAAGTGAGGTTATCCTTTAGGATTTGTAGAAATTATTGTTGATGCTCGATGTGATATTCCACTGCTTGAACCTTATAATTTTCTCTTAAATATGATGTGATGGATGATAGATGATATCCATAAAGTTCCATGAATGGGGTCATTTTTGCTACAGTATGGAAGGAAGTTTTATATCTACATTCATCTAGAGGTAACCACTTGACCCATTGTGTTTGTTTATCAGATACAAAGCAACGAAGATATCCTCCCAAACATTTTTTCACTATATTATTTTTCCCATCATATTGAGGATGATAAGATGAGCTATGAGCTAATTGAGTACCCAAACAAGAAAATAATTTTGTCCAAAAATTTCTAGTGAAAATGGGATCTCTATCGCTTACAATAATATTTTGGTTTCCATGTATCTTTTCAATTGTTTCCATAAATGAAATAGAAATTGTACTAGATTTAAATGGACGATATAATGCGCAAAAGTGTGCATACTTGGTAAGTCTATCAACTACCACCATGATGACACTCTTTCCTTCAGACTTGGGTAAACTTGTGACAAAATTAATTGAAACCTCCTCCCAACGTTGAATTGTAATGGATAAAGGTTGTAATAGGCCCAAGGTCTTAATTGTATCAACTTTATTTTGTTTGGAAATAAAACATTATGCCACAAAATTTTGAATAGCACATTTAAGGCCATCCCAAAAAAGTTCCTTCTTGACCTTGTGGTAAGTATATAAAAATATTGAGTTCCCTCCTAATGGAGAAGTGTGCAATTCGAAAATAATCTTTGTTTGATTTCGGAATTATTACAAATATATAAGCGATGTTTATACCATAATGAATCATTTTTCTAGCTAAATGTATCAGATGTAATGGGATATTGCTGGAATTTTTGAATGAGTTTCCACAATTCTTCGTCATTATTCCATTAATCCCTTGCTTCAGTTATGGAAATCTGGTTGGATAATAGAAATGGCACAAAGCAATTATTCCACATCCTCATCCTTTCTTGAGAGTGAATTTTCAACAACATTTTTCTTCCATTTTTTTAATAAAATTTCAAAGTAATAACCCAACATCTTTGTGACCCATTTTTTCTTATCTTCTGAAGATAATATTTGTTCCAAAAATTATTTAAGACTATCATGATCTATTTTTATCTTGAAGTGCCTTCCCATTAGGTAATGTCTCCATTGCTTTAGTGCATGTAGTATTGCCAACATTTCCTTCTCGTAAATAGGTTTGTGTAAATTCTTTCTTTTGATTGGATGACTTTCAAAAGTAACGGGTCTTCCTTCTTGCATTAAAACATCACCAATTCCATTTCCCGATGCAATACATTCCACAATAAAACATTTTGTGAAGTATGGTGTAGATAATACCAGTGCTTGGCACATTTCCTCTTTAAGATGTTCAAAGGCCTTATTTTCTTCTAGATTGCAAGAAAATGCATCTTTCTTCAGTAATGTTGTTAGAGGTGTTTCTATTCTCCCATAATTCTTTAAAAAATTATGATAATACCCTCTCAACCCAATAAATCCTCGCATATGCTTTATGGTTGTGGGGATTTTTTATTCCTTAATGGATTTAATTGTGTGAGGGTCTACCTTAACACCCTCATGAGATACAATATGCCCCAAATATTCCACCTCCTATACTCCAAAGAAACATTTGGAGGTTTTTTCATATAATTGTTTCTCCTCGAATAGTTTGAGCACGTTTTAAACATGTTAAACATGATCCTTCCAAGACTTGTTTTATATTAGTATATCATCAAAAAGTACTAAGGTGCATTGGTAAGGCCAAAAGGCATATATCATGCAAACCTTGAAATTTATAAGGTGCATTGGTAAGGCCAAAAGGCATGACTAAAAATTCATAATGACCCTCATGAGTTCTAAATTTTGTTTTCAAAATGTCTTCAGTCTTCTTTCTAATTTTATGATATCCTGAACGAAGATCAAACTTGGTGAAGTAAATTGCTCCATGTAATTCATCAAATAATTCATCAATACAAGAATGGGAAATTTGTCTTTAATTGTGAGATTTTTAAGCTCCTTATAATTTGTACACATGCACCATGATCCATCCTTCTTGTGCACCAATAATACTGGAGCAGAGAAGTAACTTTCACTAGGTTGAATTATATCGACCACTAGCATTTCTGCAACCATATGTTCAATTTCATTCTTTTGAGAATAGGGATATCTATAAGTGTTGATGTTTGGAGGAACACTTCCTGGAATCAAATGAATATCATGATCATGATAATGAATAGGTGGGAGACCTTTGGGAGTCTCAAATACCTTGGAATGGTTGTCCACTAATTTTTGGAGATCCAGAGAAATAAATGGTTTCGATGTTTGAACCTCTAATGAGCATAATTGTGAAACTACACCCCATTATTTTTAATTTAGAAGCTTGATCACGCCATTAGATTTTATTATATTTCATGGTCTCCCTATGATACCCCTTAATACAATTTCCTTTCCTTCTCAAAAAAATTTCAATAAAAGTTCTTGAAAATTAAATCTATCGTACCCAAAGATTGTGGCCATTGGACTCCTAGTACAACATCAATACCACCCATTGGAATGGACTACATTGGACTATTCAATACATATTCCCCCATGGTTAGCTTTATATTATGGAACTTTCCAAAGAAATTTATTATTCCTCCATTTGCAAACATTAGTTGACACTCTGGTGTTGGATATAGGAAGCAATTCAATTCCTTTGATATATTACAATGAATAAAATTATGGGTACTACCTGAATCAATCAACACTATTACCTTTTTCTTCTTGATATGTCCTTCTACCTTGATAGTTTAAGGAGTGGTAATTTTGGCCAATGCATTACAAGATATGGTCGGATTCATTTATTAGTTCCTTAGGGTTGGTTCCTGGTGTATATCCTCTTCTTTTAAAGGTGTGTTCCTTTTCTTCCTCCTCTTCACAATATATGTAAAATAATTTATTCTCAACACACTTATGAACTTTAGTGTATTTTCTATCACAATTGTAAAAATCCCTTTTTCTCTTTTTTCTCCCAACTTTTGTGGTGTCAAACTTGTAGGTTGTGGACGGCTAGGAGTAGAAACACTTCCATATTTACAGTTTTGAGTGGTAGGATTCATTATTTCCATAATTTTGTGTTCAATGTTTCTTGCCAACCTGAATGTATTCTCAAATGAATCAGGTTCTGAAAGGCGAACCTCATGTTGGATGTTATCCTTTAAACTCCCTATGAAGACATCAATATTATTCTCCTCTGAATATCATTTACCCTTATATTCAATTTTTTTAAGTCCTCAATATGCTCTTCCATTGAACCCTTTTGTTTGAGATTTATCAATTGGCTAAATAAATTTTTTCTCTATGTATCCTCATAATGTGTTATCATTTCCTTCGTAAAAATGGACCAAGTGATAAGTGGTTTGTGATAAAAAAATCCATCGATACCATACAAAATAATTGTGTTATAAATATAAAGTTTCAATGCGTACCTTTTGTGTGTGTTGCACATTATGGAGATCAAAATATTGCTCCATTTATAGTATCCATGTTACCAGATCCTTGTCATCAAACTTCCTCATATCGATCTTTGGAATATGATGGGTCTTCAATCCAATGTTGGAGTCTATGAAATCATGATTAACATTTCTTTTTTTCTCATCATGAGTTTCATCTAATGCCTTTTCACCATTAGGAAGCATTTCTTGTAGCAACTTTGTCAAAACATCCTTCAAACCTTGCATGTATGCTTTTAAACCATTCTTCAAATATTCCATGTTGCCATTCATTTTTGCTTCTATACCATAAATCTTAGCTTCCATGCCATCCTTCAAATATTCCATTTCTGATTTTAAACCATCCATTTCATCTTTGGTTGCTCTTTGTGAGAGCGAAATTTGATGCACTTGGTCCCGTAATTTTGATATATCATGCTGCAATTCTTCCTCCCCATGCATCATAGTAGAGATTTATAAGGGCTTAATAGGTGTAGAATTATTTTTTTTATAGAGGCATTTTAAAACCAAGTACTGATATATATGCTTCAATATATCCTTTGAATCACTTCAAACTGATTTTTCAAACAAAAGTTATGCAAAATTTAAAAAATACTCACCTTTTTCTTGCTTTTTTGGAGCTCGATATTGAAATTATTGTATCTATGTAATTTCATATTTCCAAGTTCTTAAATTTGGTCTTGTGGTATCCCTATTAATATTCTTTCCAATGCCACAAGTCAGACCAACATTGGATTCTTCATTATATAGTTATGCCAAATCTCCTTCAACGCCCTGATTATGGACTAGTTCAGTAGAGCAAAGTTGTAGGGGATGACATGTGTCACTGTTTCAACATTCATCCCTAAAATTTCTACAAGACAAACTAAATTTCTTGAAATTTCAACACCTTTTACAGAATTCAAATCTAATTCCTAAAACTAAATTTATGACGATTTTCCCTATGTCACCTGTTTGAGATGGAATTTTGGAGCCTGCAAAAACCCTAAATTCCTCTAATAACATATATGAAAATATAGCGCACCAAGATCTGAAATTCATAAAAAAAAATCACCAATATCACTACTCCACATGGTTACAATTTAATCTTATGAAGCCTCGTAGAAAAAAAAATTATAGCAAAAATTCCATGATGGCTTGTTTGAAGTAGTGAAACCCTAGAATCCAAAGCTCTGATACCAAATGTTATACAACCAACTCACAAAATAGAAGAAAATATAGATCAACGACTTACAAATTAGTCTCTTTGAGGCATAAAATTCCTTAACATTACATAATTGAAAAATTCTCGGATGATTCAAATGAAAAAACCCCCTTTCTATATATAGGAGTCTAAGGGGTCTCAACATAATCAAAGCCGACATAACAATAATAATGTAAGGAAACAACAATAACAGTAATGGGCTTCTATGGGGAAAAATAATAATAATATGGGGACTACATGGGCACACAAATAACAATAAGGGGGCTACACTAACAATAATAATAAGGGGCTACAATAGTATTATAGGAACCTAACACTTCCCTTTAGATGCAACTTCTTGAGGGATTTAGCACACACTTTTTAGGCCAATTTTAACATAAAAGTGAAGGCTACTCTCCTTCACACATAAGAAAAGCTTGGTGTTCATGAGCCTTTCTATCTATTACCAAGATCATAAACATTCACAAAAATACCATGCAGGTATTCATAGCACAAGGGAGTCCTTATCTATTCTCTTCAATGCATAATCCCTCAACCCTCCCCTCTTCAGTGCTCTATGTACCACACACAAACATGACCATTCCTAATCCTAAAAGCCATCTATTCCAAAGAAAAAGTGTTGCAACTAATTCAGTTTTTGTCACTATCATTCACAAATCTTAAGCAATCACAAGGTTTGAACCTCTCTAGGTTATTCCATAGGCTCTCTTTCCAATTCAAATTTCTATGTGAGAGGGAAAATAAATTATGGCAGGGACGATGGAATAGGATGAAAATTTAAAGGAAGAAGAACCTATTGATTGATCCTCCATCTTTTTTTTATAATATCACCTTGACCCTTTACCATCCTAGCCTCTTGCTAGAAGCTTCTTAGGAAGATTAACCATCTCATCAAAATGGAAAATTAAATCAAGGAAATTTTTCCTCTCAAGGCATCATAATTTGTTGGTTATCCTCCTTCCTTCAACTCTAGATTTTTTTTTATTAATAATAATAAATATCAGATCACATCATAGAGTTTTAATTCATAGCATCAATGTTGGTACCCCAACATTATAATTTCTCAATTACATCACAAAATTGGGAAAATAAAAGGGGTGCGACAATACCCTCCCCCTTTCAAGAAAATTGTCCTCGGTTTTCTATTATTACGCAAAAAAAAAACAAGGATATGCCACTCTCATGGAATCCTTGAATTCTCAAGTGACTTCTTCTGCTCCATAGTGATTCCAATGTACTTTAACCTTCACAATGGTTTGGTTATGAAGCAGTGTCTCTTTCCTACCTATTATGCATTGTGATTTTGGTTTGAACTCTCCTCTTGGTTCTAGCTAGTTCACAGCCCAATCAATAACATTATTAGAATCATAAACATAATTTTTAAGAAAATATACATTAAATCATCATGATATTTAATGTTTTTAGGTAAGGAAATCCTATAAGCCACCGACCCAACTCTTTCCAAAATCTCAATTGGTCCACAATAGCAAGGTGCTAATTTGACACAAGTTCCCATTTTGAAGGAACTTCTCTTTGAACTCTTTTTAAAATATGTTATTGTTTGCATAGCTCTTATCAATATATATTGATACCTTCAACTTTTGTTTGATCAATAAAACTTCTTACTCCACCTATTGTAACTATCAGGCCTAATAATAACTTTATCCACTAGATGATAGCAACTAATGTGTGTATAACATTTCCATCCATACATTGCTACAAAGGGATTCATCTTTAATGACTCTGGCAATGGAAAATAGTTTTCCCATTTAATTGGTTTTCTCATTACATACATATGGAGCATGTATTCTAAAATCCAATTTTCCCTTTCTATTTTTTATCTTTCCGAGGATGATAAGTTGTACTAAAATTCTAGCTTTCTTCCAATTCATTAAAAAAAATCTTTACAAAATCTTGAAGTAAATTTAGCATCTCTTTCACACACAATTACCTTTGTCATGTCATGCAACCTAAATATTTATTTCATAAATATATCAACAATATAAATTTATTTGTGAGTGGACTTCCTAGAATAAAATGAGTTTCTTTCCTTATATTATCCACCACAACCATGATAGAATCATGTCATTTACTTTTCCTGCGTAGTTTGGTGATAAAATTCATGGTTATTGTCTCCCATTTCCAGTCCAGAATTAGAAGAGCTATTAAAAAAATTATTGGATGCTTGTTGATGGGCCTCATTTATAGGTAAATAATAATTCCCATATATCCTACCTTCATCCTATATTTACCTCTTTCCTCGCATTTAATGGCATATATTTTACTATTATGTGGTTATTATGAAGACTAGAGGATGATTATCATATCTCGTGGCCTAATGTGGTTAATGTGCAGGAAAATAGTGCATTAGAATGAATTTACTATGCAGAGATACATTTGAAGGGAGTTGGAGAATATGTAGGAGGGTGGTCTCCTACATTTACTCAACCAAATCTCAACCCGCTCCCTACATTTACTCATTTCCAGTTCGAAGATCCATTGGTAGCTGATGAACTCGAGGAATAAATGGAGAAAGATCCATATTTTTAGGACTTTTAGAGGGAAGAAACCCTCTTTCCATGGAGGTTTCCCCTTAATCACTTTTTTATAAATAATTAATCCTAAGGGCTCAGTAGGATTCAAATTTTTGCAGGAGGATAGAGACTATTAGTAGCTAAGAGCTTATTGTTTCCATTTTTTATGTACTTGAGCACTATTTTTCATTAATGAAAAGCATGTTTTTGACATACAACTAAGTTTATTCAAAGGGATGAGTCCCCTTAGGTTAGGGCCCAACCCAGAGGCTCTAGTCTCTTTTACTTTTATATTTTTTTCATGCATTTTCTTTCCTAACAATATTTTCCTTATTTTTCTAACAAAATTGTCTATAAAATTTCCTTATGCACGTATTCCAATCACTTCTCTTATGGGATGCATGGTTGGGGATATAGTATTTGAAATCCAAAAATATATAGTTTCTTTCTCTTGCAGTAGTTAGGTCTTTTGATTTGCCTCTTTTTACATATTATGTTTTTTTCACATGTAGTGATTCATCTAACATTCTTCTTTGAGCATAGAAAACATAATATCTTATGGATGTAGGTCTTATGCATGCTCTAAGTCATATTTCATTTTGATGCAGTAGACAGATTTTACATAAAATTCAACTCATCCTTTCTTGGTTATTTCCATTTTTCTGCAATTTAGCTATTAGTTTGGTACTCTTTTCAAGTTGCAAAAGAATAATTTGTTTGGTGTGCGGGTACTACTATTGTTTTTCAGAGTTGGAATTGGCATTCCACCCTCCTCCTCCCACCTTTAGAATCTTTCTTTCCACCTCATAACTCTCCCAAAACATTTTCCACCAAGAACAGAATTTGGGGTTATTGAAGGCCATCGTGTGAATTAGTTTGTGTGCAATATGGGCCCTTGAAGGGTACTAGGCTTTTAAAATGCCTCAAAAAACCTTCACCTACCCTCCACTACCTTTCCCTACATATATACTTCCTTTACCACCCTCAGAATTCTCATGGATCCAATCTTGTAGCAAAATAGGGATATCTTGTAGCATCGTGTAGAAATCCTATAGCATCTTGTAGCACCGTGTAAACTTGGCTAGAATTTCTCCTAAATCTTGATTTTTTCCTCCTAACATTGAATAATGTCCAGGATAGGCTCTGAAACCATGATTTAAGGATACCAAAGACCACCTAGAACTTGCCTTTTTCCCACTGCAACACATTTATGCAATTAGGGTTAGTGGAAAACTTTGCGAATTTGGTAATACAATGATGATTTTCTTGATTATATCATGAGATGTCAGATGGATTATATCACTAAGTCTACTCTTTTTGGAACACAGTGATTAAATTTTGATTACATTTTTTCCCTTATGAAAAGTAGATTAGGATTTCTTGCTTTGATTTATGCTTCTTAATCTAGGGTTTCTATTGCAAGCATTGTTATTCCATTTTATAGACTAGGTTTCCTTTATATGCAACATTTGAATTCTAAAAATAGGTTAATGTTTATATTTTTTCAAGTAGTGTAGCCTTTAAATTTCTTCAAATAGGGTTAGAATTTAATTTTGAGAAAGTAGAATTTCCATTCTTTTGCAAATAGAGTAATATTTCTATTTCTGCAAATAGAACATAACTTTCCTTTCATGCAATTTATCTCCTTGTCAATCTAGAATAAGTTGATAGAGTGGTCTTTGTGTGCCTTGGCCTAGTCCATTGCTTGAAAGTGACATGAGTATATATTATGCTATTATGCATATAACATTGTCACCTCTTAATTTTGTACGAACCTCAGCTTGATAATTAAAGCTGGTAGCCTTGGGAGTTGCAACACCCTTGTTGCAATATTGTGGCTCATCACTTGTGTTCAACCTTGACTTATTGACATTCAAAGCATCTAGCAATGTATTCAGTGATATCTATCTTCATTTTGGGCTAATAAAAATGCTTCCTTATTGTTGTTATCATTTTATGATATCCAGGATGCCTTGAATATGGTTCTTTATGCAATTCATCCATGATCAAATCCTTTAGTTCCTTGGGATTTGACACATACAATTTGTTGTTATATAAAATTAGTACATCCTATGCTAGTGGATATCCCACACATCCTGAGCCTTTTTTCCTTATTGTAGACATTCCTTAATTTTTTAAGAGTGTTCATCATGTTGTAAGGAATCTTCATCATATATTTCAAGCTAGTTTCAGTGGAACTAATTGTTGTAATTCAGTTCTCTTGCAAACTTCGACTTAGAGAATCTGCCACATGATTTTCCTTACCTTTGATGTGCCTAATTTTTAATTGAAATACACTAATCAGTGCTATCCACCTATATTTCCTATCATTCAAGAAATACATGTCAAATAAATATTTAGTCCATTGTGATTTGACATCAAAATAAATTTACTCCCAAGTAGATAATGTCGCCATATTTTGGAGTGCATGAAAATGGTTGTGAGATATAAATCATAAGTCACATAATTCCTCTCGTTCTCATTCAATTTATAATACTTATAACATATCACATACCCATATTGCATGATAAATCCATCGAGTCCTTCCTTGCAAGCATCAATGCTTACTAATAATTATTTTCTTGGGTATGAAATTCTTAACACAAGTGCAGTGGTAAGTAAGTATTTTAACTGCTAAAATATTTTGTTCACATTCCTTGGACCAAGAAAACTTAATCCCCTTTCTCTAAAATGAAGTATTTAAATGACCAATTTGAGAGAATCATTTGATAAATCTCTGATAGTAACCATCAAGTCCCATGAATGATGTCACTTCTATGATGTTTCTTGCGGTAGGCCAATATCTAATGGCCTTCATCTTATCAAAATCCATGACAACTCTTTGCTCTAAAATTATATGTCCCAAATAATAGATTTAGTTTTGGTATAAATCACACTTACTAAACTTGGCATGTAACTTGTGCTCTCTTAGCTCTTACAATACCATTCGAATATGCTCCTCATGCTCGTGCTTTGTCTTTGAATAAATAAGGATATCATCAATGAAACCAAAAAAATATTGCCCAAATACTTACGCAGGATTTTTTTCATCAAACACATGAATGTAGTTAGTGCATTAGTTAACCCAAAAGGAACCACCACAAACTCACAATTCCCATATCTTGTCCAGAAATTTGTTTTATGACAGTCTTAATCCTTGATTCAAACTTAGTGATACCTAGACCTTAAGTCTATCTTGGGAAACATTGTAGATCCTCTCAGTTGGTCAAAAAAATCATCATTCTTGGGTAGAGAATACTTTTTCTTAAAGTTTACTTTGTTTAGTTTCCTATAATCTATGTACAACTTGAGAATGCCATCTTTCCTCTTCATAAATAAATTTGGTGCCCCCTAAGGAGATACATTGGATCTTATATAGCCTTTGTCCAAAATTTCCTTCAATTGAAGCTTTAAATATATTAATTTAGGATTACTCATCTTGTAAGGTACTTTGGATGATACCTCTCATGGCATAAAAGCTATGGATAAATATATATCTCTTTTAGGTGGTAGTCCTAGTATTTCTTCTAGAAATACATCTTGAAATCCTTTCAAAATTTTGAAGTCTTCAAACATTTCTTTTGTATTACCTATTGATTCCAAAACATGTATGCCATATAATTAACATCCTTTTATGTAACATTTCTCCAGTTTCATTGTTGATAATTCTCTTATAATCATAGGTTTGGTTATGCCTTTGAAAATTACGGAATGGCCATTCTTATCCACACCTTCCAATGTCTTATGATATAAATCCAACTTAACCCAACATGCCTCTAACCAATACATGCCAATAAAAACATCATATGATCCCAAAGGAAATATATTCAAAGTTGCATGGGTTTTATACCCATTCATAATAATTGGGCATGATTCCACCATTTTAGTTACCTTCCTCTTTGTAGCTAGTTGAACTAGTTGTAACACTCCATTCCACCCCCTTATTCCATCTCGAGTTGTGGGAGATGTTACCTATTTTCTTTGACCCGATATCCAAGGTATGTTATGAATATGGGGTTACAAAATAATAATTTTTCTCAAAATATTCAAATCTCAAAACAAATTCCACCATTACATTCAACTGGTCGTCAGGAAATTTATGACAAAATAAATTTCACCTCAATCTGATTCCATGATTGAAATATATGCCCCTTAAAAGTTTAACCAGTTATATTAGGCCATGTAATATTTTCTCTACCACAAGGAATCCATGTGCTCCTAGTATGGCGCCCATGGAACGGCTACATCAACATAGGTGTGAGGTCCACTGAGTCATACCCATGGAATATTTTGTTTATTTTTCATTATATCTATCTCTTGGGCATATGGATGCTTCAACTTCATGATAGCTCTCACCACCCGTAGAGCCTGAATCCCTGGATATGTACAACTATGAGGTTATCTAACCTTGGTTTGAATGTGGCCCCTATGTAATATGGTCTTCACCCAACCATAGTGTCCCTTGCCGCCACTGGATCCCTAGATCCTAGATGTTAACTACACTAAAAAGGGGAAAATATGGCTCATGATGTAATATGGCCTCCGCAAAACAATAGTGGCCCTTTAAACAACTAGATCCCAAAATCCATGCATCCTATATACTAAGTGCACTAATAAGGGAAAAATATGACATGTAGTGTAATCTAACCTCCATACAACTTTAGTGGCCCTTGCCACCATCAGATCCTCAAATCATTAAATACGAAATGTACTTGAGAAGAGAAATATAGCCTCAAATGATATCCATGCCACACATTAAAAAAACTACTCCTTGCCAAGCTCAGACCCTAGATAACCATATTTCTACATAAGTGCTAAATGAAGGGGGGAAAGGGAAATATGGGGAATTTCTTAGGGCAATGGGTAGCTACTAGAATGAAAAATACCCTTAAGATAATGGCCAATGGATAAACTTAAATTCTCAGAAGTACTAGGCCATGTCCAAACTCAGAAAAAGGGGTACCAACAAGGACCTGCACTAGATCTGTAATAAGTGAAAATGCAAGGCTCCAAAGGCCAATTCATAAATTCAACGTTGTACAAGGTGAAATATGAAAATTCATCCATCTCTGTTGTTTGTTGTAGGTTAATTGATTTCTTCCATGAAATAGGATTCATTCGTTCATATTCAAGGAGAGACACAAGTTTGTGTGACCAATTAATAGGTCTATAGACCATGTTTTGAATAGTTTGAATATCAAGATATCAGGCTAGTTATAGTTCTCAATAAAAGAAATAATTTAACTGTGCACAAACCCACACATTTATCACATCATTCACGAACTAAATAATCATCAACACAAACTAGATATTTATTCAACTCACAAAATATAAAATAACCTACAAATCATGAGTATGGTAATATTCTTTATATTTTAAGCATTTCTTACAACCATATATATATAAGATAGCCTATCAATTATGAGAATAACAATAAACCTCAAATAATTATTCATAGACATATAGAACCTTGCATTAATCATAAGAAAAATCAGAAATGTCATAGTTCATATTTTAAATATACATGGGTATTTATACTTATCTGAGCATGTTAGAATAGTTGGAAACTGAAGGAGTGAATTCCACTCTCCACCAACTATATTCCAACTACACTATAATCTCTCTTGCAATTGACCACCCCTCAGTTGGATCCAGAGTCTAAGGACATTATTGCACAGGAGAATTCACACCAATGGCTTGGTTAAACAATTAAGAGAGGAGTCCACTGTCTAGGTTGTATGTCAACTAATCTCTAGTGGTAAGCACCATAGTCACTCACTTAATTCTTTGAGTTTAATCACAAGTCTTCACCCCAAGGTCTAGATGGGGATATTTCTTAGTCCAAGAGGCTGAATCCATTTTCCAAGTGGTATAACAATTGTATTTTCATAGAAAACCCCATAGGGGTTTGAAATCCATTTTCCAGGTGGTTAACAACTCTCCAACAAGTAGCACAATGACTCAAATTGAATTTTCCAAGTGGTTAATATCTATATAACAACACCATGGTGATTTGGTCATCCAATGATCCTCCTATTGACTACGCAAGCTTACAAAACACAATATAGTGGCCTAGAGAAAAAAATCACAGGGATTAACACCCAAGGTCAACGGAAAAGGCTTAATAATTAGTTCCAACATTGCCCGATACTTTGTATCATACTCCACAGCTCCACACCATCTAGAATCAATCGTGAACACGTTCTTTCCTCCAAGAGAATGAGAGTTCCCACACACTAGAACTAGAGAGAAAGAGATAATTAATTTCCATACAAAATCAACACTCATCCCCAATAACATATATAAAAAACAAAGAGTGTGATCCGGCCAAAGGAAAATATGAAATATTGAGATAACCGACACTTGTCTCAGGACTTACCATCGATAATCAAACAATGAATTTCCACTTTGATAAATACCAACCCACCATGTTTTTATTCTATTATGCGTACAAATAGATAATTCCTTTGTGTCCCTTCATGTATCTGGGTGGGCGCAAACTTGGATCTTTAGTGTGTTTTTAGAGGATGTACCTTGGTTCATTCAATTTTTTATAAAAACACGTTCCTTAATTGTCTCCTCAATTCACGAGGAGATAATTGTGAATGGGCATTGCCCTCTGCTTCCACCACCCAAGTATGATCTCATAAAATTATGTTCTCAAAATATAGTTCTTCCCCAATTGCATCACATTAAATATGTTAGGAAATGTATTTTCTTAATTGCAAGTGGCTTTCAACATTGAATTTGGTTGGGTATTTCCTTTCAAAACATGCAAGCAAACAGTAAACTTCCCTTAAATTAAGGATATGATAAGGATTTCATTGCTTCAATTGTTTTAATTATTTTTTAAATAATAAATAGTAAATCCTTATTGAATGTACCTATCAATCGTGGTTCTCCACATTGGTATTGCAGGCACGTTTAACATTAAAAAAAGTAGGGGTAAAATGAGGGGCATTACGAACCCCACTCCATTAAAGGAACACCATCCTTGGTGTTCTATAAACAAATACAAAAAAATGAGATTTATAGTTGTAGATATTTACATCCATTTACACATTAAAAAAAATGGGTAGATTACCCTCATTTGACCAGCATATTCCCATGTTGGTTCATCTAGTCCAAAGTGCTTTCATTGCACCTTGACCTACTCTATTACCCGATTTTGAAGCGTGGTTTTTTTTTGGTTCAGGATGCATGGTGATCCTGGTTGGAATTCTCCCTCAGATTCAACTTGTATCACAAACCAATCAATCACATGATTAGTGCCACATATAGACATTTTAAGAAAAGAAATGTGAAAAACATCGTGTGCTTTCACAGTGGGTGTTAAGGCTAGTCTATAAGCCATTGGTACCACTCTTTCCAAAATATGAAATGGTTCACAAGATATGGGTGCTAAGTAAGCACAAGACCCCACTTTCAGTGAAATATTCCTTGGTTTGATGTAGAGATATATATGATATCCCACATGGAATTATTTATGCATTCTTTTCTTATTTTCATAGCCCTTATATCTATCCTACTATGCTTTCAGTTTTTTCCTAATACTAATTAATTCTAGTTCCATTTCTTTTAGCATATCAGGTCCAATAACAAAAATGTTCACCAATTCATCCCATCTAATGGGAGTGTTACATTTTCAGCCATACCATGCCTCAAAAGGGCTCATATTTAGTGACTCTTGGTAACCGATATATGAAAATTCAACTAATGAATAAATTATTCCCGCCTCCATGGCTGATGCATGACATTAATTCTCAACATGTCCTCTAATATTATATTCACCCTTTTAGTTTAACCCTTTGTCTAAGGGTGATAAAATATGCTATATGCTAGCCTACCAAAGCCAGTAAACATTTCTTTCCAAAAATTTGATTCGAACTTGGCATCCTAATCCAAAATGATATTCTTGGGTATTCCATGCATTCTAAATACTTATTTCATAAAAACATGAGTTATATCAATAGATTTTTGGATGGACATGATAGTTATAAAGTGAAATTCCTTGCTCAATTTGTCTACTACCACCATAATGGCATCATGTTATTTGGGTGTCTGTGGAAATCCCATAATGAAGTCCATGGATATGACTTCCCATTTCCACTAGGGGCTGGAATTGGTTTAGTAATCCTTTTGGGTTCCTACATTCCACTTTAACTTGTTAACATTCAAGGGCATTGGAAATGTATTCAACAACTTCCTCCTTCATTCCATACCAATAGTATGACTTCTTGATTTCTATAATCATTTTCCAATAACTAGGATTAATATAGTAAGGTATTTTATGGAACTCATCTAGTGTTAGCTTATTCAAGTCACATGCACAAGGAACATACTATATATCCTTGAATTTCAACATTCCATCATCAGTGAGCTTGTATTCCTTGTTCATTTTTCCCTCTGGCTCTCATTGTAAGAATTCCCTCACATGTTGAAAATGTCCATCATGTTGCAATGCCTTTATTTGATGTCAAATTCACAATTTCTCATGGCTTCCAAGTGAGATACTTTTACACTTATACTAAGTGCACATGCCACTATGTTTTCCTTACCATTAATATGCTTGATCGTGAAATAAAACTCATCAATCAAGGCTAGACATCTAGATTATATTACATTTAATTTTAGGTTGATCAAAGAAGTATCTTATCCCTCCATGATTTGACATCAACACAATGCAACAACCCCAGGTTAAAACTTCATGTAATAAAGTTAATAAATGAAAAATAAGACTATGGTCATGGGACACGTATTCCAAGCTAAATGTTGGGAAAAATCATAGTGATGAGGATCACTTGTGATTAATTAATGGCTACGTAAATTGGAAAAGGCAATGGAAAGGGATTTTGGAAAGGAAAAGTGGAATTTATTAGCATTTATTTATGAAAACAATGGAAAATATGAGAAAAGGAAGGTGAAAGGTCACAGGTTGCATGTGAGGAGGAAAATGAAGGAAAATAATGGAAATTGAAGAAAATAGTGGCCTCAATGATAAAAAGTCTTATGAGGATCATTTCATGGCTTTTGTTCAGTGTCAACTTTTTTTAGTTTAGCGTTAGCTCAACTTTAGCTTGGAGCTCTCTCTTCTCTCTTTGTCTCATACTCTTAGGCACTTAGAGTTTTATTGGAGCACTCTTGTAGGAGTGTGGCTTATTTTGGATTTGGAGTAAGAAGGAAAATAAAAATTAGGAAAGTGTAAGAGGATAGCAGTATCAGCAGCTACATCGGATTTTCTTTACAGGTACTAAGTTGCATGTATGATTTCCTTGTTAGTTTGGCATGCATGGCACATGCATCTGGTTTCTTGGTTATGAATTGTCATTGGCAAGGAGTATTGCATGGATTAACAATGGTTTTTCATAGTCTTGTCATTTCCTAGATAGCCATGGTGTTATGGGTTTTCTTTTTTTTTCTGGTTGGTGCTCATGTTCCTTATGGTTATGGGTTAAGTTACTAGTTCCTGTAATCCTTAGTTGGACAAACTCTTTGGAAGCCCTGTAACAGATTGGTTTTAGTTACTAGTCCTAGAAGCCTTTGTTAGAAAAATGCTACGGAATCCCTTGGTGGGTTGAGTTACTAGTCATGGAATCCCTGGTTGGACAAATGATCTGGAAGCCTAACAACAGTTGTGGGTTGAGTTCATAGTCCTGGAAGCCCTGGTTGGAACAAACACTCCGGAGCCCTGGGAAACTTGGGTAGAGACCAATATGGTGATGGTTAGTGATATCTGAATGTGAGGTGGAATCATTGGTTAAGGGTTAAAGCAGTTTGGCCTCTTAAAGCCTTGGTTTGGTTTTGGTTGGTTTATTCCATGAGATCCCACATTCATTCTTGGAATATGGCATCGAGGCAATTGGTTGAAAGAAATATTTGGTTCATCCCAATATATGCTTGGGTGGTACATGGAAGTCCTAGACATGGTTGCATTTTGCATATATTTACAAGAGCTCTTTTCCTCTTGTATTTGATGGGTAAATTTACTTGTTATGATCAAATATTAATGGTTTTTCTATCATTATTATTATTTTGGTCATATGCTAGTTATAAGCATGTTTTATGACAATCATGATGTATTGATCTCATATTTTTTTGGTTAGTATATGAAATGTTAATGAATGAATGACCTAATTGACAATAATGCAACCATTTGGGAGGAGATATTGGTCCTCCTTGACGATTCTCAAATAAGTATGAGATCCATATGCTTAGATTTGTTGTTATGAACTGTAGATTACATGTTTATTATATGTTTGATGAAATTCCTGTAATGGGTAGTGGGGTCCAATTCAATTCATTGTTTAGTTGTTTGAATTAGTAACCTTATCATCATTTTATTTATCATTTTTGGAAGTTTCATGAAGTTATGGGAAGTGGAATGAGACCTATCCCTGAAAAAGTGGCTAAAAATATGGGGTTGTTGGCATATAATTTCCTGAAAAAGGCTACAGTCGAATGGATTCCTTGTCGTGGGAGCGACTGGAGGGTCTCAATCGCATGCATGCCTTATCATTAGTGCGACTGGGGATCTAGTTCATCAAAATAGTAAGTTGTCTCAAGGGTTGGTCACCTGGAAGGGTTCGTTGGCTTCTGAAGGTTCTATAGCATCTATGGAAGGTTATATTGGTCTTGTCATGTCAGTTCCACTTCCTTAACTATACTTGGGGATTTGAATCATATCGTAGTAACTCTTCATCACATGTTTACACCAGTGGACCGGTTACCTTGGGTAAATATGGGAGGAGGTGGTTATAGGGTGGTATCAGAGCATGTTTCCATTCTCCTTGGGTGATGTTTGGTTTTAGTTCTCCTTGGATATGTACATGTCAATTTCATATTTTTCCTTATGTTTGTGGTTTATTTTCTTGTTGTGTATGCATGGTGGTGGTCATGGTTTCCGTTGTGATTTCATGCAGAAGTTGATGGTGTTGTTGTCAGAATGTGTTCTTAATGAATGCATGTTAGTGCTTGTGTGTATTGTGTATTCATGTGTGTCATACATATGTTTTTATGCATGCATTTGTTCTAGTTGGTGTTGTAGTTTTGGAATCATGCATGGTAACTAGATGATGATTGATATGATGTTTATATACTTTCATCATTATGATTATGCACGTATTGCGCTAATATGGTAGATCTTGCAGATGAGATATCCTCCCCTGAACTATACTGAGGTATGTTGGTTATGCTTATGTTTTTTTTTAGCTGACATGATACACCTTGTAGGAAGAAAAGAATAAACATGACTAGAAAGATTGTAGACTAAAATTCACAAGATTCTCCCTATAGATCATATGAGAAGCATGGTGATGAGTACTCCCCTCACATAGTAGACAGTTTAGGAATTTTAAGGGAATAAATAAGTATTTTCAGAGAATATAATGATAGAATTGTTCAATCACAAGAGATACTTGCTAGGGCACAAGGGAAACAAGCAGAGGTCAATGCAGTTATTCTTCAGAGCTTGTCAGACTTGCAAAGAAAAATACTGCTTAAAATAATTCATGGACAAGAGGATAGGACTAATGGAGCATACGGTAACAGGTCACATGGTGGGCATAGGTTGGATAGAGATGATATTGTCATATATGGAAGATTCTTGGATACACCTGATAGAAGAGGAAGTGGACATGGGATTTACTCTAGTTTTGGTTCAAATAGGTATCATGGTCATCATCGCTATCATCCTTACACGAGGAATGATAGGCGATATTTTATAGATGAGTTATATAAAGAAAATCCAACTACATTTGATGGAGAAATGAAGAAATCACAGGATCTAGAAGCTTGGTTTCTTTGAATGAATAATTTATTCAAATTGCATGATTACTTAGCGAACATGAAGGCCAAAATAGCTACGTTTAGTCTTAAAGGTAAAGAAAATTTTTTTTGGGAAGATGTAAATAATTTCAGAGGTATTCATGAAGAGTATTTGAATTTGAGTGAGTTTGAGAGACTATTCAGAAATAAGTAGCTATCAGAGAGATACTATGATGACAGGGAAAATGAATTCTATGAACTGAAGATGGTATCTATGACCGATGAGGAGCATGCTAGCATATTATTTGAGTTATTGAGGTATGTACCTTATTTGAAGGAGGATAAAGCGAATATCCATAGATTCATCAGTGGGTTTTCGATAGTATTCAAAGGCTGGATTGAGTTCAACGAGCCTAGATCATTGGAGGAAGCCATCAAGAAGCTAAAGAATTATTATGAGCAATCAAAGCGTACATCTGACACTAAGCAAGATTGGAAAGGTAATGATAAGAATAAAGGGAAATGGGGTAAGAAGAGAACAATACCTCAGGAAACAGGTAAAAAATAGAATGCAGGGCCACCTAAGAAGTTCAATACATCTAACGAAGGACAAAAATTTTAGTTTGAGGAGTAGAACAAGGGTACAGGTTGGAAGCCTTTATAGTGTTGGAATTGTGGAAAGGATCATTGCAGGAAAGATTGTCCACAAAATAATGGTGGTAGGCCATAGATCTACAATGATCAGGAAGCACATAATTTGGGGGATGTTGGACAGAGTATTCCTTGGATTTATGCAGCGTTGGATAATAGGCAAGAAGATCACCAGACGTCTATTATTGAGATGCAAAGTAATATTTACGATCAAGTTGTTTCTATTTTGATTGACCCTAGATATAACTATATTTATAATAATCCTGACCTGGTGGATAAGTGTGGTTTGAATAAATAATTTCATGCGGAGTCTTGGTTAGTGTAGTTCGCTATAGGTACTAAGAAGAGAACTCATACATTGGGTAAGAGCTTGTGCATTTGAGATGAATGGTATGCCTACATCATCACATTTTAATGTATTGTCATTGGTATCATATAGTATGATATTGGGTATGGTTTGGTTTTTTCTTCACAAGACTAAGGTAGAATACAATGATAAGGCTATTGAGTGCTTGGATGACAATGGGGAACAAAGAATATTGCAGGGTAGGAAGAAATCTACATCAGTTAGAATGGTCACAACTATGCAGGAAAAGCGTAGTTTCTGGAAAGGGTGTGTGTTATTTACAGTGCATATTTCTAGTGATAAAGGTAAGGATGTTGAGGATGCGGAGGTATTGAACAGGTACTCGATTCTATAGCAGTTTTAGGATGGGTGTTCCACAGATATTTCAGAGTTTTTGCCTCACAGGGATGTGGAATTTTATATATAGTGGGTACCAAGGGAAGCACGTACATCAAAGGCACCATATAGGATGAGCACTCCAGAGTTAGTGGAATTGAAGTTGCAGTTGAAGGATATTCTTGAAAATGGGTACAATTAGGCTAATTTTGTTGATGTGGGGTGCACCAGTATTTTTTGTGAAGAAGAAGGATGGTACTCTTAGAATATGCATTGATTACATGAAGTTGAACAAGGTGAAAATCAAGAACATATATACATTGTTGAGGATCATTGACTTGTTTGATCAGTTGAAAGGAGCAGCAGTGTTCTCGAATATTGATTTGAGATCAGGATACCATCATGTACACTTCAAAGAAGAGTACATTTACAAGACAACTTTATAGACTAGGTATGGGTATTATGAATTTGTTGTAGTTCCTCTCGTTTTAACTAATGCTCCAGCTACCTTTATGTGCTTAATGAATAGTTTATTGCGTCCTTGTCTAGATAAGTTTTTTATTGTATTCATTGATGATATATTGATATATTCTAAGAATGAGGAAGAACATGTTGAACATTTAGCAGCAGTATTGATATTTCTAAGAGAGCATCAGTTGTATGAAAAGCTTAGAAAATGTAGTTTATTTTAGACATAGGTACATTACTTGGGGCATGTGGTTTCCAGGGAAGGAATAACAGTGGACCCGAAAAAGATAAAATCTATCATGGAATGGGCAGCTCCTAGGAATGTGGATGAGATAAGGTCATTTATGGGGTTAGAAAGTTATTACAAGAGGTTTATTAGGAACTTATCACATATTTCTTATCTTATTACATCGTTCCAAAGAAAAGGTAAGAAATTTGAATGGACAGAAGAATGTGCAACTATTTTTGAGCAATTGAATTAGTTGTTGACAAATGCTCCAATTTTAAAGATTGTGGAGCTGGATAAAGAGTGCATGGTTTGTATAGATGGTTGCAAGGGAGGACTTGGTGTAGTATTGATGTAGGAAGGACTGGTAATGTGTTGTGAATCAAGGAAACTGAATGAGCATGAGCAGAATTGTGTCACACATGATCTTGAGTTGGCAGTGATCATACATGCATTGAAGATGTGGATACACTATCTTCTTTGCGGGATTTTTGTATTGATGAGTGATCACAGTGGATTGAGGTATTTATTTGATCAACTGAATCTAAATTCTAGGAAATATAGATAGTTGTCCATGAGAAATGAGTTTGACTTAGAGATCAGGTATATTAAGGGTAAAGATAACAAGGTTGCATATGCTCTTAGCGGATGGATACAGTTAAGTCATATAATAGCTATGAGCTCATATGGGATAGATTTACAATATCAAGTCTTACAGGAAGGTCAAGAGGATCAAAGGGATAGGGAGCTTAGGTACAGGTTATATTAAGGTACAAATGATCAAGATGTGGACTATTGTATTACAGTGAATGGATTGGTCAGATTTAGGGATATGATCTATGTGCTAGAAAACAGTGATCTCAAGAAGTTTGTCTTGAGGGAATTTCATTCTAAGTCATATTCAGGTCATCTAGGATAGCAGAAAACAATGAAAAAAGTGAAGAATTTCTACTATTGGCCGAATCTGAAGAAGGAAGTGGCATATTTTGTGGCTAGATGCTTGGATTATCATCAAGTAAGGGCAAAGTGTAAGCATACAGGTGGTGCAATACAACTGATTCTAATTTTAGAGTGGAAATGGGAGGTCATTTATATGTATTTTATCATAGGTTTTCTGAACACATCTAAATGAACACATGTACTTGTGCATCAAGCCAAAGAAGAGCTCCTTGAGGATTGGGACATGTGTGAAGCTAACACCTCGGTATTGTGGGCCTTTTTGAGATCCTTCATAGGATAGGACTAGTGGCCTACCGACTTGCACTGCCTCCGACAATGAAATTCCATGACGTTTTCCATGTTTCATTACTTAAGAAGTATGTTAAATATTTTGATCATGTGATTGACTGGTATGTATTGCAAGTGGAGCCAGAAGGAGAATTCCATCCGAAACCTCAGTGCATTTTCCATAGAAATATTCTCATGCTATGGAAATGAGAAATTGATCAGGTTAAAGTGTAGTGGAAGCAATTTGGGCCCAATGAAGCTACATGGGAGATGGTTGATTAGATGCGAGCTATGTATCCTTCCTTGTTTTCTGGTTGAGGAAGAGAAGTTTTGGTATATGTTTTTATGTTTTGTTTTTTTCATGTCCATGTATATGTATATGTGTGTAAATATCGCATAGATTTGTGCTATAAAACTCCAATAATAAGTATGGTTGTCATGTTGTTATGTTTTTCATGTTGGCTATGAGGTTTTAATCGAGCAGGTTGTTAATTGTAAAAAATACATATAGCTAATTTATAAAGCTCCATAAGCAGTATATTTTGTTTTTCAGATATTTTTGTTGGTTGTAGGTGTCATTGAACACCAAGGATAGTGTTCCACTAAGGGGGAGGGGTCTGTAACATCCCCGGGTTAAAACTTCACGTAATAAAGTTAATAAAGGAAAAATAATACCATGGTCATGGGACACGTATTTCAAGATGGATGTTGGGAAAAAACATAGTGAAGAGGATAACTTGTGATTAATTAATGGCTATGGAAATTGGTAAAGGAAATGGAAAAGTATTTGGAAAGGCAAAGTGGCATTTGTTGGCATTTATTTATGAAAATAATGGAAAATAGGAGAAAATGAAGGTGAAAGGTCACATGTTGCATGTGAGGATGAAAATGAAGGAAAATAATGGAAATTGAAGAAAATAGAGGCCTCAATGATAAAAAGGCTTCTCAGGATCAGTTCATGGCTTTTGGTCAGTTTTAGATTTTATCAGTTTAGCTTTTGGTCAATTTAGCTTGGAGCTCTCTCTTCTCTCTCTCTCATACTCTTGGACACTTAGAGTTTTCTTCGAGCACTCTTGCAGGAGTGTGGATAACTTGGGATTTGGAGAAAGAAGGTAAAGAAAAAGAAGGAAAGTGAAAGAGGACAGTGGGATCAACAACTACAATGGATTTTATTTGCAAGTATTGAGTTGCATGTCTGATTTCCTTACTAGTTTTGGCATGCATGGCACATGCATGTGGTTTCTTGGTTATGATATTTCATTTTCATGGAGGATTGCCTGGATTGAAAGTTGTTCTTACTAGCCTTTCCATTTCCTGGATAGCCATGGTGTTGTGGGTTTGATTTTTTTTTATGTTTGGTGCTCATGTTCCTTATGGCTGTGGGTTGAGTTACTAGTTCTTGGAAGCCTTAGTTGGAAAAATGCTCTAAAAGCCCTGTAACATCTTGGTTTGAGTTACTAGTCTCGGAAGCCTTGGTTGGAAAAATACTCTAGAATCCCTTGGTGGGTTGAGTTACTAGTCCTAAAATCCCTCGTTGGAAAAATGCTCTGGAAGCCCAAAAAAAGATGTGGGTTGAGTTACTAGTCTTGGAAGCCCTGGTTGGAACAAACACTCTGGAGACTTGTAAAACTTAGGTAGAGACGGATTTGGTGATGGTTAGTAATGTCCGACTGTGAGGTGGAATCACTGGTTGAGGGTTGAGGCGATTTGGCCTCTGGAAGCCTTGGTTTGTTTTTTTTGGTTTATTCCATGAGATCCCACATTCATGCTTGGAATACGACATGGGGGTGATTGGCTGAAAGAAATATTTGGTTCATCCCAATCTATGGTTGAGTGGTACGTGGAATTCCTAGATAAGAGATATTTTCCTCTTGTGTTTGATGGGTAAATGTACTTGTTATTATGAGATATTAATGGTTGGTCTATCGTTTTTATTATGCTAGTTATAATCTTATTTTATGACAGATTTGATGTATGTCTCTCATCATTTTTTGGTTAGTATATAAAATTTTAATGAATGAATGACCTAATAGACAACAATTTAGTTATTGGGAGGAGATATTGGTCCTCCTTTACGATTCTGAGATAAATATGACATCCTATGCTTAGATATAGTTTTATGACATGTAGATTAAATGTTTATTATATGTTTGACAAAATTCCTTTCATGACTAGTGGGGGTCGGGTAAAGTCCTTATTCAGTTGTTTGCATTAGTAACATTTTCATCATGTTATTTATCATTTCTAGAAGTTTCTAGAAGTTTTGGGCAGTTGCCTGAGACCTTGCCCTGAAAAAGTGGCTCAAAATTTGGGGTCGTTGGCACAAAACTGCCTAAAAAAGGCTATAGTCGCATTGATGCCTTACTGGGGGAGTGACTGGAGGGTATCAGTCGCATGCATGCCTTGTCATCAATGCGACTAGGCTCTAGTTCAACAAAATAGTAAGTTGTCTCAGGGGTTGGTCACTTGGAAGGGTTGGTTGGCTCTTGAATGTTTTGTAACATCTATAGAAGGTCAGATTCGTCTCTTCATGCCGGTTCCATTTCCTTAACTATAATTATGGATTTGAATCATATCATAGTAACTATTCATCACATGTTTACCCTGGTGGACCGATTAGCTTGGGTAAATGTGGGAGGAGGTGGTTACACACAAATTTCCTTCTAAGCAAGTAGTGTCTCCACATCTTTAGTGCATGCACAATCACCACTAGTTCCAATTCATGAGTGACATAGTTATTTTCATGCTCATTTAATTTTCTTAATTAATATTAAATCACTGTCCTTATTGCATTAGGACTCCACCTAGTCCTTCCTTATAAACATCTATTCAAGCTAATAAATCATTTTCTGAATCATATATTCTCAAGATAGGTGCATGTGTAAGAAAATGCTTGAGTTGCTCAAATCTAGTTGCACTCTTAGATGCCCATTTGAATTTTATCCCTTTCTTTTGTAAATCTATGATTGTATTCCCAATATTTGAAAAATATCGAATGAATCATCAATAGAATCCCATGAAATATATAACCTATGTAAAATTTTGGGGAGTAGGCCACTCCATTATGGACTTGATCTTTTCATGATCTACAATAACACATTCGTTTGAGATGATATGAACCAACTATTAAGATTGTGATTTAAATAATTCATATTTGCTAAGTTTAGTATTCAGTTTGTGTTCCCTCAACAAATTCAACACTAATTTTGAGTGTTTGTCATGTTCTTCTCTAGTTTTTTAGTAAACCAATATATCTTCCACAAACACTAGCACAAAGTTTTCAAGGTAATGTTTGATTACATTATTCATCAAGTACATAAATGTGGTTGAGTAATTTGTAAGCCCAAATAGCACCACCACGAACTCGTAGTGCTTGTATCTTGTCCTAAACGTTTTCTTATGAATATCTTTGTCTTTAATTATGATTTAATGATTCCCATATCTTAAATCCATTTTGGAAAATAATGTCACTCCTCTTATTTAGTCAAATAAATCATCAATTCTTAATAGTGGGTATTTTATCCTCCCTGTATCTCTATTCAACTTTCGATTATCAATACATAACCATAGTGTTCCATCCTTATTCTTTACAAAAAACATTGAGGCTCCCTATTATGACACATTGGGCCCAATATACCCTTTACCCAACATCTCTTTCAGTTGTAGCCTTAATTCTACCAACTCTAGCATGATCATCTGATATGGAGCCTTAAAAACTAGCACTAGATTGAGAATCAACTCAATGGAGAAGTAAATTTCCCTCTAGGGTGGAAATATTGCTATTTATTATGGAAACACATTGATGTATTATTTTAATATAGGGTGATATTTTATTCTAATTTGTTTTCCTCTTTAACACTGGTTGGATCATGAACAATGCACACACCTTCTGGATACACTTCTTCACTTTTCGCGTTGAGTTCTACCTGATAGAGATATATCTCTCTTCTGTTGCAGTATATTTTCTTCGCCTTCATCACTGAGGCATTCCAGTGATTTATTATAACAATCTACCTTGGTTATATGGGATTATAGTCAATACATGCCAATTGAAATGTCATACAAACTCAATGGTAGTATATTGAGGTTCATCGTTGTGGGAATGTTGTCCAGTTCTAGGTGGCATGATTCTGCTAACTCTGTCACCCTCTACTTGGACCTTGTGGCTATCTGAACCAGTCAAGACATTTCATGTCCTTTCTTTTGCAAGGCATGATTTTTTGCAATTTTTTCACCAACATAACTTAAGTTAGAACCTAGATCATTTAAAATTTAAACTAGTTGGTCAACGACCATACCTTCCATTTCGATTATTGAAGCTTGATGATTCACTTTCCTATTGTTCAATGCAACATAAATTTGAGGCACACTCTGAGCCACACCGTTCACCATTGTTTCTATTTGCATGTTATAAAACCTCTTATTTTTATTATATTGGTGAGGGAAATCCATCAGCAGTTGGTCCTCTCCACATCCTTAATATTTCAATCGATTTATTTTAATTTTAGATAAAAATGGTATGTTTTATGCTTGCAACAATTACTTCAATGTTCTTTTATTATCCCAATGATAATTTCCACTTAGTTTCCAATAGAAATAACATAAACCATTAATTTCATTAACAGTAACTATTGATATAACATAAACAATAAAATGAAAATAATAAACCAAGACAAGGGAACACAAGAATTTGGCTAATGCCAGGGAAAATCTCCAAGATGGGAAAAACTCTTGATCAATTATTCTTATTATAAATATCAAATGTTCAATATAGATAGAGAGAGAGAGAGAGAGTACAACAATAAAAATTCAAAGTCAAAATTAAATTTCTAAATGACTATCCAAAATATCCCTATCAAATATGCAATTATGCCCTCAGTTGACAATAGTCAAATCAACCCTAACTAAAAATTCAACAATAGTCAAATTCTGGTCAAACTTCTCCAAAACAACTCGGTAAAAGGAAAGAGGAACTCGACCTCTCTTGTTGATCAAATTCAGCCCAAAACATTTATCCAAACAAAAATAAAACTCGGTCAAACCAAAGTCAACCACGTGGTCAACGCAAGTCAAAGTGCCTAGAAATTCTTAGTTTATAAGCCAAATAGTATGACCTACATAAAATAAAATTAACCCACAAAATGAAATATTCAAAGGAGTTCAAATGTCCCTTGGTCAACACTGGTCAAACCCTAAAACAAATCTGAAATTCTTCTTCCTTTTTGCCATATGTGTGAAAACAAAAACTTCCCAATGAGGTGTACGAAACAATCAGATGGGGAGAGAGAAGAATGTGTTTTGTGATGATGATGCCAAATGAGGGTGGAGGTCTCTCTTATTTATATGAATTGATGAGGATCAACGGACATGTTTGTTGGGCTTCATGATCCTACATGATGATGTGGTCGGCCTTGATAATTTGCACATGTGTTGGCTTCACTTCAAAAACACATTTCTCCTTATCCAAATTTAGTGATATTTAGGTCTCTTTTGGTCCTATCGAAAATAGGAATTCAATGCAATAATTATCTCCATAAAATGAGTTGTACAAAGTGGATTTTTTCCCTATTTTCCAATTTTAACACTCCCTCTCAACTAGGGAGAATTCCACGTGCCAATATCTGACCATCGATCATCATGCCATCTTGTCATCATGAACCATATTCATATCGTCCCAACTCTAATCAAGAAGAATTGATCAAGAGTGAGTCACAAGACCTTTCCACCCTCCACTGACAAAAGTCTGTCCACATAACCAGGGGTAGAATCACAATATTGACCCTCGATCAAGTTGTTGAACATCGTGCATCCTAGACATAGGGAGTGTTGTGTAACCAACTCCAAAAAGAGAAGAAAAGAGATATCAACGCCTTAGAAATAAGCCACTTCGAGGGGGCAACCTCCAATACATTACATAAATGAACAATTCTTGGATGATACAATTTACAAAACCTCCTTTCTATATATAGGAGTCCATGGGGCCATAATGTAATCCTAGTGGGCCACAATGTAATCTTAGCCGACCTAACAATAATAATTTAAGGGCACAATAATAACAAAATGGGGGTTACAAGGGTACAATAATAACAATAAGGGGTTTACACTAACAATAATAAGGGGCTCTACTAGTGATATAGGGACCTAACATGCCCCTCTCCTTCAAAAAAGTGTTGTCCTCAACACTTGAGTAGCTCCGGGTGCTTCTGTATAAAATTCTCATCCTCCCATGTAGAATCTTCGGTGGGTAAGTTCTTCCACTTGATGAGATACTCTGAAATTGATCGATTCCGTAGCTGTCGAGTTCTTGTTTCCATGACCGCTTCAGGTTCCAATATGATTTTTCCTTCCTCATCAAGTTCTGGAAATATTGTTTGAGCTGGAATATTTTCACCTATAACCTTCTTTAAGCATGAAACATGGAAAACTGGATGTACTCGCGAAGAAGCAGGAAGCTCCAATTTGTATGCCATAGTACCAATCTTTTGCAACACCTTGTAAGGACCATAGTACTTTGGCGATAATTTATTATCCTTCTTTGCTTGCTTGAGGGACATTTGTTTGTATGGTTGTGGCCGTAAAAATACCCAATCTCCTACATCAAAACTTCTCTCGCTACGATGTTGATCTGCCTGTTGTTTCATTCGATTTTGTGCCAAATTCAGGTTATCCTTTAAGAGTTGGAGAACTTCTTGCTGATGCTCGATGTGATCTTCCACTGCTTGAACCTTCAAATTTTCCCTTAAAGATGATGTGATGGATGGTGGATGATATTCATAAAGTGCCATAAATGGGGTCATTTTTGCTGCAGTATGGAAGGAAGTGTTATACCACCATTCAGCAAGAGGTAACCACTTGACCCATTGTGTTTGTTTATCGGATACAAAACAACGAAGATATCCTTCCAAACATTTATTTACTATCTCAGTTTGACCATCAGATTGAGGATGATAAGATGAGCTATGAGCTAATTGAGTACCCAAACAAGAAAATAACTCCGTCCGAAAATTTCCAGTAAAAATGGGATCTCTGTCGCTCACAATAACCCTTGGGCTTCCATGTAGTTTTTGAATTCTATCCATAAATGTAGTAGCAACTGTACTTGCTTTAAATGGATGAGATAATGCACAAAAGTGTGCATACTTGGGAAGTCTATCAACTACCACCATGATGACACTCTTTCCTTCGGACTTAGGTAAACCTGTGATAAAATCCATTGAAATCTCCTCCCAACGTTGACTTGGAATGGATAAAGGTAGAAGTCCCTGGGTCTTAATTGTTTCCACTTTATTCTGCTGGCAAACCAAACATTCTGCCACAAACTTTTGAATATCAGATTTAAGGCCATCCCAAAAAAATTCTTTCTTCACCCCGTGGTAAGTTTTTAAAAATCCTGAGTGTCCTCCTAAAGGAGAAGTGTGCAATTCCAGAAGAATCTTTTGTTTTAGTTGGGAATTCTTACAAAGATATAAGCGATTTTTGTACCATAAGGAATCATTTTTCCAACTAAATGTATCAGATGTACTAGGATCTTGCTGCAACTTTTGAATGAGTATCCATACATCTTTGTCCTTCTTCCATTCATCTCTTGCTTCAGCTATCCAATCTGGTTGGATAATAGAAATGGCACAAAGCAATGCTTCCACCTCTTCATTCTTTCTTGAGAGTGCATCTGCAACAACATTAAGCTTTCCTTTTTTGTAGATTATTTCAAAGTCATAACCCAACACCTTTGTGACCCATTTTTGCTGCTCTTCTAACGATAGTCTTTGTTCCAAAAAGTGTTTAAGACTATCATGATCAGTTTTTACCTTGAAGTGTCTTCCCATTAGGTAAGTTCGCCATTTCTTTAGTGCATGTAGTATTGCTAACATTTCCTTCTCATTAATAGGTTTCTGTAAATACTTTCCTTTGATTAGACGACTTTCAAAAGCAATGGGTCTTCCTTCCTGCATTAAAATTGCACCAATTCCATTTCCTGAGGCATCACATTCCACAATAAAGGTTTTTGTGAAGTCTGGTGTAGCTAAGACCGGTGCTAGGCACATTGCCTCTTTAAGACATTCAAAGGCTTTAGTTGCTTCAGGAGTCCATGAAAATGCATCTTTCTTCAATAATGTTGTTAGAGGTGCTGCTATTCTCCCATAATTCTTAACAAACTTACGATAATACCCTGTTAACCCGAGAAATCCTCGCAACTGCTTTATGGTTGTGGGAACTTTTCATTCCTTAATGGCTTTAATTTTGTTAGGGTCCACTTTAACACCCTCGTGAGATACAATATGACCCAGATATTCCACCTCTTGTACTCCAAAGAAACATTTGGACTTTTTTGCATATAATTGTTTCTCCTGCAATAGTTTGAGCACCCCGTCAACATGTTCAACATGATCCTTCCAAGACCTGCTGTAGATTAGTATATCATCAAAAAATACTAGCACAAATTTTCTAAGGAAGGGTTTGAAAATGGAATTCATCAACCCTTGAAATGTAGAAGGTGCATTTGTAAGGCCAAAAGGCATGACCAAAAATTCATAATGACCCTCATGAGTTCAAAATGTTGTTTTTGGAATATCTTCAGTCTTCATTCTAATTTGATGATATCCCGAACGAAGATCCAACTTGGTAAAATAAATTGCTCCATGTAATTCATCCAATAATTCATCAATCACAGGAATGGGAAATTTGTCTTTAATGGTGAGCTTATTGAGCTCCCTATAATCTGGACACATTCGCCATGATCCATCCTTCTTGTGTACCAATACCACAGGAGCAGAGAAAGAACTTTGACTAGGTTGAATTATACCCGCCTCTAACATTTCTGCAATCATACGTTCAATTTCGCTCTTTTGGAAGTAAGGATATCTATAAGGTCGGATGTTTGGAGGAACACTTCCTGGAATCAAATGAATAGCATGATCATGATCACGAATAGGTGGGAGTCCTTTGGGAGTTTCAAACACCTTGGAATGATTGTCCAAGACTTGTTGGAGATCTCCAGAAATAGATGATTTTGATGTTGGAACTTCTAGTGAGCATAATTGTGCAATTACGCCTCGTTGTTCTTTCTTTAGAAGCTTTGTCATGACATTAGAGCTTATTATCCTTCCTCGCTTCCCCGCAATACCCCGTAATTCGACTTCCTTTCCTTCTGAAAAAAATTTCAAGAAAAGTTCTTGAAAATTAAAAGCTACCGTCCCCAAAGATTGTAACCATTGTACTCCTAGTACAACATCAGCACCTCCCATAGTAATGGCAAGCATTGGACTAGTCAATACATATTCCCCCATGGTTAGCTTGATATTATGGCATTTTCCAGAGCAATTTATAGTTCCTCCATTTGCAACCATCACTTGACATTCTGGTGCTGGGTATAGGAAACAATTTAATTCCTTGGCTACCTTATAATGAATAAAATTATGGGTGCTACCTGAATCAATCAACACTATTACCCTTTTCTTCTTTATATTTCCTTCTATCTTGAGAGTTTGAGGAGTGGTAATTCCTGCCAGTGCATTACACGATATGGTCGGATTCATTTCTTCCTCTTCTAGGGGTGGTTCCCGGTGTATATCCTCTTCTTGTTCATTTTCTTCTTCTTCTTCACAATCTATGTAAAATAATTTCTTCTCAGCACACTTATGACCTTTAGTGTATTTGCTATCACAACCGTAGCAAAGCCCTTTTGCTCTTTTTTCTTCCAATTGTTGTGGTGTCAACCTTGTAGGTTGTGGAAATATAGGCGTAGCAACACTTCCTTCTTTATAGAATTGAGTGGTAGGCTTCCTTGTCGCCATTATTTTACATTCAACTTTTCTTGCCAACCCGAATGCCTTCTCCAATGAATCTGGTTCCAAAACGCGAACTTCATGTTGGATATTATCCTTTAAAGTGCCTATGAAGAGATCGATCCTGTGTTCCTCTGGAATATCAGTTACCCTTATATTCAATTTTTGGAATTCCTCAATGTGTTGCCCCACTAAACCCTTTTGTTTGAGATTTATCAATTGGCTAAAGAAGGTGTTTCTCTTTGTATCCTCATAATGTGCTATCATTTCTTCCGTAAAAATTGACCAAGTGACAATTTTTTACGGGAGCAAAGCCATCGATACCATACAAATGTATTTTGTTCTAAATGTAAAGTTGCAATGCGTACCTTTTGTGTGTTTTGCACGTTATGGAGATCAAAATATTGCTCCATCTGTAGTATCCATGTTACAGTATCCTTTCCATCAAACTTCCTCATATCCATTTTTGGAATATGGTGGTTCTTCCCACCAACATTCGAGTTTATGAAATCATGATTAACATTTATTTTGTTCTCATCATGAGGTTCTTCTCCCATATTTCCACCATTAGGAATCAAGCCTTCCATGTATGCTTTTAGATCATTCTTCATGTCATCCATCTTAGCTTCCATGCCGACTTCCATGCCATCCATCTTAGCTTCCAAACCATTCATCTTAGTTTCCACGCCTTTCTTCAAACCGTCCATATTCACTTCCATGCCTTTCTTCAAATCGTCCATCTTCACTTCCATGCCTTTCTTCAAAACTTCCATTTCATTTTTTGTTGTTCTTTGCGAGAGCGAAATTTGTTGCATTTGCTCTTGTAATTTTGACATGTCATGTTGCCATTCTTCATCTTCATGAGTAATAGTAGAGCCTTCTAAAGGCTTAATGGGTATTGAATTCTTTTTAGGGGTCATTTCAGACTCCAATATTGATATCTATTCTACAATAGGCCCTTGCAATCAATTCAACTTGATTCTTCAAACAAGACTTATGCAATTCGGGAAAAAAATACACACCTTTTACTAGCTTTGAGGAGCTCGATATTGAAATTGTATTATCTCTGTGCTTGAAAATCTTCGATATCTAAAATTCAGCCCTGTAGTAGCCCTCTGAAGCTTCTTTCAAATGCCACAGGTCTGACCTGATTTGGATTCTCCAAGACAAATTTGTGTCCAATCTCCCACAATGACCTAATTTTGGACTGGTTCAGTAGAGCGAACTTGTACGACTTGCCACGTGTCACTGTTTTGTTCTTTGTCTCTGAAATTGATATCCAAGAAACTACAGGCCGTGTACTTGCGACCACTTTTGACGGCACTCCAATCCAATCTCCAGAGAGAGAGTTATTGAACTTTTCCTACGATCACCTCTTTGAGATGAAATTCAGGAGCCTGAAAAAGCACTACCTTCCACAGATCATATCTCCAAAAATATTGCGAACCAAGCTCTGAAATTTTTTGACGAATTTCCTCAGGATTTCAGCTTCGCACCATATGAATTTCAGATTCTGAACCTTCGTAGAAAAAATTTTATAGCGAAAATTCCACGATGACCTGTTTAGGAGCTTGAAAAAAGGCCTAACTTCCACAGATGATATCTCCGAAAATATTGCGAACCAAGCTCTGAAATTTTTAGAAAATATTCCTCCGGATTTCAGCTTCGCACCCTAAAAATTTCAGCTTCTGAAACTTCGTAGAAAAAACGTTATAGCAAAAATGCCACGATGACCTGTTTGGAGCAGCGAAACCCTAGAATCCAAAGCTCTGATACCAAATGTTGTGTAACCAGCTCCAAAAATAGAAGAAAAGAGATATCAACGCATTAGAAATGAGCCACTTCGAGGGGGCAACCTCCAATACATTACATAAATGAACAATTCTTGGATGATACAATTTACAAAACCTCCTTTCTATATATAGGAGTCCATGGGGCCATAATGTAATCCTAGTGGGCCACAATGTAATCCTAGCCGACCTAACAATAATAATTTAAGAGCACAATAATAACAAAATGGGGGTTACAAGGGTACAACAATAACAATAAGGGGTTTACACTAACAATAATAAGGGGCTATACTAGTGATATAGGGACCTAACAGGGAGTAAGACAGTACATGATGCATACATATGTAATGCTATGGTCCCTATCCTCTTTTCCCACCTCATTGGCTAGATGACAGGTACTTCCCAAGATTCCTGGACTACATGGTCAGGATGTATATTGGGGAAAGCATAGGAGAAGGTGAACCACTCATCCTACTCATATGCCATAAGAGAAGCTGAATCACTCAACCTATTCATATATCATTAGCTATAGGGGAATTTGAACCACTTTCCATATTCTCTCATATATCATCATGGGAAGTTTAACCACTCACCATGTGCATATCGTACCTATAGGGGAAGGTGAACCACTCACCCTATGGTTGTACTTATCTCCAAGAAGTACCCTAGACCCCTAGGAGCTCCCAGAGCTCAATGTCCAACTCAAGCGGAACCCTCATGGGAGGGTCATTCCACAACTCCAAGCCTCTCTCGGAAGGTTAATAACTTGACCTTCCCTAAGGGCTTCGTGAGGATGTAAAAATTCTGCTCATCAGTTCTAATGTGTTGGATCCTTATTTCTCCCTATTGGACCATATCACGAATAAAGTGGTACATGATATCAATATGCCTGGAATGGTTGTGGAACACGGGATTTTATGAAAGGTGAATCCCACTCTGGTTATAACAATAGATAATGGTGGTATCTAGCACATAAACAAATATCTCAATGAAGATATTCCTCAATTAAATAATTTCACAATAGGCCATACTATCATCGATATATTTGGCCTCGACAGTGCCTAGAGAAACTGATTTATGCTTCCTTCTCATCCATGAAATTGAAGTAGATCCCAAAGAGAAATAACATCCTGGCGTGATCTTTCTATCTACCACAATACCATCCCAGTCAACATAATAATTTCCATGTAACCTAAAATTCCCAACAGTGTATCTCAGTCCATATTTGATAGTGCCAAGAAGATATCTCAAGAGATTCTTTGCAAAAACCCAATGTATTTGATGAGGCTCAAAAATAAATTTACTCAAAGTATTTACATCAAAGCATATGTCCAGACAAGAGTTTACCAAGAACATTAGGGCCCCCAAAATTTTTCTATACTCAGAATGGTTTTCCAATTCGGGCCCAGCAACAATTCCAGATAGCTTCTTGAAGTTGAGTTCCTTAAGACAATACATTTTTTTTTTAACTGAAACGGTTATTTTTATTGATAGGGTGGGATGGCCAAAGCCAAATCAAACATTACAATTCACTGCATCAAGCATTACAATTCACTGTTTTAACATGAACGCCTTGTTAGGGAATAGTTGCCATATTCACTGCTCCTGCATTTATGCTGATCATGCTCTTTTCTAGAATGCATCCTATATTTTCCAGTCTGTCTACTTCTGTGTTTAATTCTCTGAGAATGTGGAAGATTTGAGCTGAGGGGAAATCCTTCAGGAGTCTGTTCACTCTTGCAAGCTATTTATTTAACACTGGATCTTTGAGCCCTTTCTTGTTTATTATAGATTTTACCAAGAGCTCAGAATCACCAAAGACTAAAATTTCACTTGGATTCTCTTTCTTGGCCAGTTGACAAGCTTTTAAAAGACTGAGAATTTCAGCTTGATTATTGGTTTTTATCCCAAGTCCCCAGCTGAAGTCCTCTTTTTTCCCATTCGGAAAGTAAATAACCCCTCCAGCTCCTGACCTGCCTGGATTGCCTTTTGAGGCTCCATCAAAGAAAATAGTGCATTTTCCTTGTGTTTTCCACCACTTCTGAAAACTGTCCGAAGTGTCTCGAATCTGCCATTTTCCCTTGAGATCTGGACGTGTGATTACTGAAGGTCTGAGCGTGGGGGAGAAGCCATCCAGCCATGCCTTTTCTTCATTTCGAAGGGAACTATCGTCTTTGACTGTGGAGTGTCTCAGGGTTTCTAATAGAAGTTTCTTGGCCTGCTCTGCTTTGATATCTGCAGTCATTTCTTTTTGATTGAAGATAGTTTCGTTCCGGGCAAGCCATAACTTCCAACAAACATATTTTGGAGCTGCAATCCACACCTTATGCCAAAGTGATTTGTCTACAATGTTGGAGGGGTATCGAGCTTTCCATGACGAATACATATCTATGATCGAGCAGTGTGCAGGATTTCTCACATTCAGGCCTGTCAAGAAGATAGACCAGGCCTTCTGAGCAAACTCACAATCAATGAACAAATGATCAGTGGTTTCCAAAGAATTTTTGCAGAGAACACATCGGTGAGGGCCAGCTATGTTTCTCCTGCACAGATTCTCTCCAGTGAGGATTTTGTTATGAAACAAAGTCCAAAAAAAGAAATTGATCTTGGGAATACTGAAATTTTCCCATATCTGTTTCCACACTGTTTCAGGATGCGGAGAGTCCTTTTTACCTTGCAGCTGTAGGTACCCTTGTCTGGCTGTGTACACCCTGGTCTTTCCCCATCCCCATGAATCTTCCTCGTCCTTGTGCACTGGAGTAAAGTCTGTAATTGCAGCTATAAAAACATTTAACTGGTTTTTAAGTGCGCTGGGATATTGGGCAAAGTCCAACTCTGCCAATTGCCATTGTGATCCCAATCTGCAATGTCTTCGATTTTTCGAACTCCTTTTGAACTTAACCATTCTCTTAATTCTGCAATTTCATTGTTAGCTGCAAGAGAAGGGTGGCCCATGATTCGATCTCTCCACAACGAAGTGTTTTTGCCATTCCCTGGGATTTTATACAGGTGAGATCTGAAGAAAACGATTGCTTTATTGTAGAGCTTCCAAGCCTGCGTTCCTCTGGGTGAGTTCTCTGAATTGAAGGTGGTGATCGGTTGATTACTGAGGTACTTGAGATTAAAAATCTGGCTGACAGGATGGGAAGGCTCGTTTAGCAGCTGCCACAGCAGTTTACACCCTAATGCTAAGTTGGCATGTTGGGGGTCACGAATTTGGAGGCCGCCTTCTACCAAAGGGCGCTTTACAGTTTCCCAGTTAATTAAATGAAATTGATTGCTGTTGCCACGCCCCCCATTCCATAAAAAATTCCGCATGAGACAGGAGATTCGATCTGCAATTTGTCTTGGTGCCATCAGCAGTTAGGCTTGGAAAGTTGGCAATGCTGAGAGAACAGTTCGGATTAGGGTGAGTTTGCCGCCAGTGGAGAGCCAAATACCGCCCCACGCTATAATATTTTTCTTGAACTTAGAAATCACCTCCTCCCACAAATGATTTCGATTGGATCCCAACGATAATGGAAGTCCGAGGTACTTTATTTTGTCCCAGACTGCATGGCCATTGAATCCCAAAACATTAGCAATCCTTTCAATTGCTTGTTGATCTGTATTCCATCCAAAAACGACACTTTTCCTCTCACTGATTAGCGCTCCAGAGATGTTGCAGAACTTTTGGAGAATGGACTTGAAAGTGTTGGCGATTCTCAAAGATGCACCCCCTAGCAGGAGTGAATCATCAGCAAAGAGAGCGTGGTTCACTGGAGCGATGCCCTGTACAATTCTTATTCCAGGAATGGAGCCTGTTTGTTTCTCCTGTGTTAGCTTTCTGCTCAATGAATCAGCCATCAGTATGTAAAGAAAGGGAGAAAGAGGGCAACCCTGCCTCAATCCCCTGGTGGCTAAGAAAAAATCTGTTGGTCTTCCATTCACCATTGGGGCGATCCAGATATTCTCAGTGCAGGCTTTGATGAGGTTTATGAAATCCTGACTGAAACCAAAGGCAGCAAGAACCCTATACAGAAAAGAACGATTTACTCTATCAAATGCATTACACATATCCAGTTTTATGATCATACCTGGTTCTTTCCGAGTGTGACTGGAGTGAAGGGCTTCTTGGACTTGAATGACATTGTCCAGTATTTGTCTGCCTTTCACAAATCCCCCTTGAGCCGGAGAGATAAGTTTTTGAAGAAGGGGCTTAATTCTGTTGGCCAGTAGTTTGGCCACGATCTTGTATGAAGAATTGCAGAGTGAGATCGGTCTATATCTGTCAAAGGAGCCAGGGTTTTTTTCCTTGGGGATTAAAGCGAGGAATGTGGAGTTAATTCCGCCTCCAACTTTTTCCTTCCTCAAGATTCCCCTTATCAATCTGAAAAGATGATATTTGATTATCTCCCAACAGATTCTATAAAAATGCACTGAGAATCCGTCAGGTCCTGGGGCTTTGTCTAGTTCCATGGACCAGAATATGGAAGTTATCTCTTCTTCTGTGACTGGGCTCAATAGAGAATCATTATCCTCCATGCTGACTAGATTTGGAATGTTGGTAAGAAACTCTAATGCATCCTCCTCATTCCCATTTCTTTCTGCACTAAGGAGGTTTTGGAAATGATTTACTGCAGCCTCTTTGATTTGTGCAAATCCTTTATACACCTGGCCATTAGAAGAAGTAATTTCTGCAATATGGTTTCGTGAGAGACGTGCCCTGCACTGTCTATGAAAATAAGTAGTATTTCTGTCCCCGGATTTCAGCCACAAACTTCGAGACTTTAATCGCCAATGCTCTTCTTCATTTCTGAAAGAGCTGTATGTGTTCCTTTGAGCAGCTTTTTCGTTGGCTAAGTCAATGGATGAGAGATCTTTCTCCTCCATTTCCAATTGGAGACCTTCTAGCAGAAGAACTGCCTCCTTCCTCTGTCTATTGGGGGTTTTTATGGATTTCTTTATCCAATCTTTAAGGGCTTTTTTTGTGTTTTTCATTTTTTGTTCCCAAACAAAACTTGGGGATCCCGTTACTTCAATCCACCATGCTGTTTGAACTGTTTCAAAGAACCCTTCTTTTCCGGCCCAGAGAGGACTAAAGCGAAATGGGAGGGGACCTAAGTCTTCTTCTTCTTTCAAGCATAAGAGGATTGGTTTATGATCCGATGTGAGCTTTGGGAGGATCTTGGTGAAGACTATTCTGTTGTCCATCATTAGCGAGCTGCTGATAAGGAATCTATCCAGCCTTGCTGAAATATGGTTTTCTCCTGTTCTGTTGTTAGTCCAGGTGTATTTTCCTTTCACTGGTTTGTAGTCAACCAAGTCCCACTGCTGAATCAGATTTTCCACTGTGTTGATGAAAGGATCCCTAGAGTAGATCCCTCCTCTTTTTTCTTTGGGATCTAGGATTATATTCAGATCTCCTCCTATGACTATATTGGAAGGATTGTTATGCTCTATATAATCCAAGAGTGACCTCCAGCACTCTCTCTTTTCTTCATAATGAACGGGGACGTACATGTTAAACAGGGCAAGGGAGAGATTGCTTGCAGTATGACGCAGTTCTGTATAGATCCAATGTTGGGTCTCAGAGGATCGATCTAAAGTGAAGGATTTTTTTGACCAGAATGTGCCTATACCTCCGGCCGAGCCCCTTGCACTAACAGCCTTTCCAGAGTCATATTTCCATTTCATAGAGCTAGTATTTAGAATGGTTTCCCCTTCTATCTTGGTCTCTTGGAGCATAAGGATGTCCACGGTTTCCAGCTTCAGTAAGTCTTTGATAGCATCTGCCTTGTTGGGATTTCCCAGACCCCTGCAATTCCAAGAGACCATCTGCATCATTTACCACTTGATGGGGTGGGGCCTCCTCCCTTGGGCGCCCTTGGTCTTGTATTTCTCCCGAGGGTCATTTCAATGGTAGTTTGACTGCCTAGGGTTTTTTTCCTTTCTGATTCTTCTTCCCTAGTTTCCTTGTTTGTTCTTCTCCCCACTTTTTTGGTTGGCCTTTCAAAGGTTTCTTCATCAGATGAATCCATGTTTTCTGGGCTCTTCTTCTTATGTTTAATTATATCAGCATACGAAGGAGAAGGAGTATTGCTAGGGGTCGGGTTTGGGATGTTACCTGGCTCTTCGTTGTCTGCAATGTTCAGCTGTGGTGGATCTTCCTGCTCAAGCTCTGGAGGATCTGACGGAGGTGTAAGAGATTCAAAGGGATTTTTATCTCCTGCAATGCTGTTAGCTTCCCTGCTTCCACCATTTTGATGACTTGAATCTCCTTGCCCTGTTTTGGCCACTGTCTCTTTTGCTTTGCTTTTGTTGTTCTGTCTACTACTTGTTGTTCTCTTTACTTGCTTCCACTGTTCACCTTTCTCTTTCTCTGTCATTTCCTCATTTTTTTTTTACAGTATCTGGCGAAATGCCCATATTCATGACAATGTTGACATTTAAAGGGCAGTTGCTCGTAATCGAGCTCTTGAATGTGCGTCTAGTCAGCCACTGAAAGTTTGATGGCTTCAGGGAGCCCGACCTCCAGATCGACTTCCACACAGATACGGGTGCAGGAGAACTGATCCTTCCTTGGGGCCTGATCGATATACCTGCCTAGGGCATTGCCGATGGATTGTAGCGAGCTCTGACTCCAGCAGTGGAGGGGGAGGTGCGGGAGACGCACCCAAATGGGGACGGCTGTGGGCACATCTTGAGCAGGGTCGAAATCTGGAGACCATTTATTCAAATATAGCCCTTGGGGGCCCATGAAATATGGCCCATTTCGGAAGATCAGGCTTCGGTCTTCCACACTGTCAAACACGAAGACGAAGAACCCCTTGCCTACAAAATGGCTTTTTATTCCTTCCTTGACCAGTGGTGACCAGTTTCGTTTGACCCAGTCATCTACTGCTTTCGGGGATGGCCATAGCCCTGTGAACTGGCCGATGAGTCCTCTCTCAGCCAAGATTAGTGCTGATCTGCAAGCGTCGTCCACCTGGAGGGACACCGTAGGAATATTGTCCAACTTTTTGACAAACTTATGCTGTGAGACCGAGGTCGGCCTCTTTTCTGCTGCAGCTACAAGAGTTCTGAAAGCCTCAAGATCAGGAGGCGGTGGGGAGACACCTTCTGTCGCCATGACCGGGAATGAGGAGCCGGATCAGAGCAGGGATCCCATGCGCAAAAGCGGATTGAAAACAAATCGCAGGGGCGGGGGCACACCCGTGGGCCAAAGCCACACGGGTCCAGGTCGCCACGCACCAGAAGAAGCCCTGAACAACGGTGAGCAGAGCCGAGCCCAGATGCAGAGCCAGCGCGCGGGAAGTTTTTTTTACTTGGTCTTCACTCCATATATGATTGTCGTTATTGGAAGAGGAAGATTAGAACAAAAAAAAATCATTTCCTTAAGACAATACATTGACTTGCATTCCACCATCCCATATCTCTCTAGCAACTTCACAATGTATTTTCCTTGAGAAAAGAAAATATCGCCTGGATTTTTCTAGACCTCCAGACCTAGGAAGTAATGCATCAGTCCTAGGTCCTTCATATCGAACTCAAAAATCAACTCCCTCTTGCATTGATAAATTTGAGGGTCAACACCCTTTATAAAGAGATCATAAAGGACCAAAATAAGAGCCATCTCTTTTTCAACCTTGAAGTATAGGTTTGGATCAACATAGCTTCTAGTAAACCTCATATTCATAAGATAGTTATCAATTTTTCGTACCAAGTCTTAGGGGCTAGCTTCAACCCATAGAGGGATTTACTCAGCTAGAAAACATGTGTCATTCTATCTTGTACCTCAAACCCCTAAGGTTGTTCCAAATATAATTCCTCCTTAAGAAATCCATGTAAGAAAGAAGTCTTGGTGTCCATTTGATGTAGTCTCCATCCTTGTATGGCAGAGAGAGAAATAATAGATCTGATAATGGTATATCGAGAAACTGGTACAAATATTTCATCATAGTCAACTCCTTCCTTTTGAGAGAATCCACGAGCTACGAAACTGGCCTTATATTTTTTAGCACTCCCAACAGCTCCATGTTTAATTTTGTAAATCCATTTAGAGGTGACCACAGATTTGTCCTTAGGTTTAGGAACCATGTCCCAGACATCATTTTTCAAGATTGATTCATATTCCCCATTCATCACACCTTTCCATACTTGGTACTTTATGGCTTCTTCAAACGTACAAGGTTCATCTTGAGAAATAATACTCATGCCAGCCAAGTACCCTTGATACATTTTTGGCTTCTTAATTTCACGAAATTTCCCTCTTAGAGTAGTATGTATTTCAGCATCTTCGAGAGTATATTTGATCCATAGTGGTAATTTCCTTGATATAGAGGGATCACTAGGAGGTGGATCAATAACATCCATCAGGTCATCAACATCGGGCCTAGGCTCATCCATTAGAGGTTCATATTTTTTTTCTACAATGTCATCATCATCCTTCATTGAGATGGGGAGATCCTTGGCTTTCCCAAGGGTAGTGTCTTCGTCAAAGGTGACATCACGACTTACTTCCACATCTAGTCTTTGACCAGGTACATAGATTCTATATGCCTTTTAATTTTCACTGTAGCCGACGAATATACCTTTCTTCCCAGAAGCTTCCAACTTATTCCTTTTCTCTTTAGGCACATGAAATTGTACTGGACAACCAAAGATTATAAAATGAGAAACATCAGGTTTCTTACCAGTGAAGACTTCCTCGGGTGTCTTGAAATCCAAATCTTGATGTGGGCTCCTATTTTGAACATATATAACAGTGTTGGTTTCTTCTCCCCACAAGAATTTTGGTATACCTTAATCATAGATCATGGCACGGGTTTCTTCCATAATCGTCCGATTCTTCCTTTTAGCAACACCATTCTACTTAGGAGTGTATGGAACAATTTTCTCCCTATTAATTCCAACCTCTCTACAAAATTCATTTTATTCATATTTAGTTCCATTATCAGTCCTCAACGTATTATTCTTTTTCCATGTTTTATTTTCCTCCAATGACTTGAAATAATGGAACCATTTGAACTCTTCATCCTTCCTCTTCAAGAAATATATCCATGTTTTGTGTGAGAATTCATACACAAATATTTCATATTATATGTATCCTCCCAATGAGGTTACGGTCAAGGCACCACATAGGTCATAATGGACCAACTGAAGAATATTGGTTGTATTTATTTTACAAGAAGGGAATGGTCCCTTTGTATGTTTCCTAGCTACACAACCCTGAAAAACTTCTTCATGGTTCATATTAAAGGCAGGAATCCTTGTGACCATATTCCTTAAACCATGTAAGGCTTTGTAATGTAAGTGGGGAAACCTCTAGTTCCATAATTCACATTGAAGACAAGTATCACTTTCCAAAGCTCCCAAGGGACTTCCACCAACTTGATAAAGATCATCAACCCTAAATCCAAGAGTAAATTCATCTTTAGGGTTTCTATGTCACATATTTGCATTTCCATCAATGAATGTTACCTTGAAGCCTTTGTCTTCCATCGCAGAAATAGATACCATGTTCTTCTTCAAATCAGGCACATACACTACATCTTGTAGACGAATGGTTTGACCTTGATCAATTGAAGAGTGACAACACCTATCCCTTTCATGGGGTTGGTGGCATTATGCCCAAGTATAATATTTAGATTAGTTTTCTTCTCAACCAAATTTAAGACGGCCCCCTTGTATCTAGTAAAGTGCCTTGAGGCTCCACTATCATTCAAACAATTATCCAAAGTATCCGAAGGAGAGTAATTAAATAGATAAGAAATCAGATAGAACCCATCTTGTTTTTCTACAACATTACTTTAATCATACATGGCATTCCTTGTTTTTTTGGGAGGTCGAACATTTCCATTTCAAGAAACAGGGGCATTCCTCTTTCCTTTTTTGTTGAAACCATTGTTCCTTTGATTTCCATTTCCTTTGAAATTTTTGTTGTTGTTTTCATCGTCCCTTGGAGGATTATTCTTCTGAGGACACTCTATATCATCACGGTTGGACTTGTTTTAATTGGAGAACCTTCCTTTTCTTCCTTCTTTGAATCCCTTCTTAGACCCTTGACCCTGTCTTCTTGGACTAGAATTATTCTTCCTTTTTGCATAGTAGAGAAGGAAGTATGTTCATTTCCATTAGAGGAATGATCTCAATCCATCATCCATGTCTCTTCTTAAGTGCATCTAGAAAATAATTCATCAAAACAAGGCATCATGTCATTGTTGAGAATGGTGTTGGTAAATATATTTGATGGTCTTGAAATACCTCCAAGTGAAACGAGAGTGAGCTCTCTATTAGCAATAAATTATCCAATAGATAATATGTCATTCTTGATTTGAGCTATTCTCATGAATTAGGATTGGATATACTCCCATTTATCCACCTTGATATCCTTCAACTTGTTCTTGAGAAATATGATTTGATTTGCATTGTTTACTTTGGACATCCTAACCATATTATCATATATTTCCTAAGAAGTATCCAAATAAAAAAAATAGGCAACCAGATGCTTTTGAATGGATTCAATCAAAATTTTCTTTTCTTTGACCTCACCTTTTCTATACTTAGTTTTATCAAGAGCAGGTGCATTTGAAGGAGGCTCCACCACTTTTCCCTACACATGGTCCAATACTTCATGCTCCTCCAAAGTCAGGTCCAAAGCCATATTCCATGCATGATAGTCAGATTTTTCATTGAGCTTTTTCTCAGTATTGAATTAAGGTTTAGAGGCCATGGAGACTTTTCCAAGAGTCTTTATCCAACATATATCTTAGTGACTTCTTTTATTTCTCTTTCTTGGTATTTTTCTTCACCTAAGATATTGTACCATGTTAATTTTAGATAACAATGGTATGTTTTATGCTTGAAACAATTACTTCAATGTAATTTTATTAGCCCAATAATAATTTCCACTTATTTTCTAATATAAATCACATAAACCATTAATCACATTGATAGTAACTATAGATAGAACATAAACAATAAAATGCAGAAGACAAGCCAAGAAAAGAGAACATAAGAATTTGGCTAAGGTCGGGGAAAAACCCAAAGATGGGGAAAACCCTTGATCAATTATTCTTATTATAAATATAAAATGTTCAGAATAGAGAGAGAGTACAGTAATACAAATTCAAGGTCAAAATTGACTTGACAAATCACTGTCCAAAAAAGCCCTGTCAAATTTTTTATTTTACCCTTAGTCAATAACAGTCAAATCAACCCTAACCAAAAATTCAACAACATTCAATGTCTGGATAAAATTCTCCAAAATAGTTCAGTCAAAGGAGAGAGGAACGCAACTTCTCTATTTTGTCAAATTTAGCCCAAAAAATTTATCCAAACAACAATCAAACTCAGTCAACCAAAATTCAACCCTGCAGTCAACGCATGTCAAAGTGCCCAGAAATTATCAGTTTCTTTGCCAAATAGTATGGCATGCCTAAAAATAAATTCTCCCACAAAAATCATATTCAAAGGAGGTCAAATATCCCTTGGTCAACATTTTTCATACCCTGCAACAAATCTGAAATTTGGCCTCGTACTTTCTTCCACACATGTGAAAAGAAAATTTTCCCAATGTGGCGTACAAACCAATTAGATGAGGAGAGAGAAAAATGTGTTGTGTGATGATGATGCCAAATGATGGTGGAGGTCTCTTTCACTTATGTGAATCTATGAGGGTCAAAGGACATGTTTTCTTCATGAGCCTACATGATGATGTGGGTGACCTTGATAATTTACCCATGCATGGGATTCACTTTAAAAACACATTTATCCTTGTTAGAATGGTGTGATATACGGTAAATCAAAGAGAGTAGGAGGTAGGAAAATTCCTCACAGTAAAGGTGGATAAATCCAGTGGAATCCATGCTTGTTTGGGGCTAGTGATCCAGTGGGAATTATAGTAAAGCCCGAGGAAACATGGTTTGGTTGGTTTTGACTCCCACATTCATGCTTGGAATATGACACGAGGGTGATTGGTTGAACAAAATATTTGGTTCAGCCAATCTATGGTTAGGTGGTTCATGGAAGTCCCATACCTGGTTGGATTTTGCATTCATTAATAAGAGCTTATTCTCCTTGGTATTTTATGTACAAATGTACTAGTTTATATGTGGATTTTATGACTATTATATCCTTATTATTTGTGTTGGTTATATGTTGGTAGCTCATGGATTATCTCAAAAGGAAGGAGTTGACTATGATGAAATATTTGCACCAGTTTCTCGATATACCATTATCAGATCTATTATTGCTCTCTCTGCCAATCAAGGATGGAGACTACATCAAATGGATGCCAAGACTTCTTTCTTACATGGATTTATTAAGGAGGAATTATATTTGGAACAACCTTAGGGGTTTGAGGTGCAATATAGAATGACACATGTCTGTTATCTGAGTAAATCCCTCTATGGGTTGAAGCTATCCCCTAAGACTTGGTACAAAAAATTGATAACTATATTATGAATATGGGGTTTACTAGAAGTTTTGTTGATCCAAACTTATACTTTAAGGTTGAAAAAAACATGGCTCTTATTTTGGTCCTTTTTGATCTCTTTATAAAAGGTGTTGACCCTCTAATTTATCAATGCAAGAGGGAGTTGAATTTTGAGTTCGATATGAAGGACCTAGGACTGATGCATAACTTCCTAGGTCTGGAGGTCTGGAAAAATCCAGGCGATATTTTCTTTTCTCAAGGAAAATACATTGTGAAGTTGCTAGAGAGATATGGGATGGTGGAATGCAAGTCAATCTATTCTCTTAAGGAACTCAACTTCAAGAAGCTATGTGGAAGTGTTGTTGGGCCCGAATTGGAAAACCCTTCTGAGTATAGAAAACTTTTGGGGGCCCTAATGTTCTTGGTAAACTCTTGTCTGGACATATGCTTCAATGTAAATACTTTGAGTAAATTTATTTTTGAGCCTCATAAAATACATTGGGTTTTTGCAAAGAATCTCTTGAGATATCTTCTTGGCACTATCAAATATGGACTGAGATACACTGTTGGGAATTTTAGGTTACATGGAAATTATTATGCTGACTGGGATGGTATTGTGGTGGATAGAAAGATCACGCCAGGATGTTATTTCTCTTTGGGATCTATTTTAATTTCATGGATGATAAGGAAGCATAAATCAGTTTCTCTAGGCACTGTCGAGGCCAAATATATCGATGATAGTATGGCCTGTTGCAAAATTATTTAATTGAGGAATCTCTTCAGTGAGATATTTGGCTATGTGCTAGATACCACCATTATCTATTGTGATAACCAGAGTGGGATTCACCTTTCATAAAATCCCGTGTTCCACAACCATTCTAGGCATATTGATATCATGTACCACTTTATTCGTGATATGGTCCAATAGGGAGAAATAAGGATCCAACACATTAGAATTGATGAGCATAATTTTTACATCCTCACGAAGCCCTTGGGGAAGGTCAAGTTATTAACCTTTCGAGAGAGGCTTGGAGTTGTGGAATGACCCTCCCATGAGGGTCCCGCTTGAGTTGGACATTGAGCTCTGGGAGCTCCTGGGGGTCTAGGGTACTTCTTGGAGATATGTGCAACCATAGGGTGAGGGGTTCACCTTCCCCTATAGGTACGATATGCACATGGTGAGTGGTTAAAATTCCCATGTGATACCCCACGATGATATATGAGAGAATATGGTGAGTGGTTCAGCTTCCCCTATAGCTAATTATATATGCATAGGTTGAGCGATTCAGCTTCTCTTATGGCATATGAGTAGGATGAGTGGTTCACCTTCTCCTATGCATTCCCATCACATACTACGCATGTACAAATCTAAGCATCCACGGAAATGAAATGAGAGTCTTCCCTATGTGAAACCCAACTATAACAGAGCTCTCCATAACTCAACTTGACATGGCCCCTTTGAAGTGAGCCTATGATTTCAACCATTATGTTGCTTTGAATTTGCACTACCATTTTCAACTACACAGGAAGAATCTACCCATGTTCGGTATGAAGCTGACAAAGCCACTAGGTTTATTGATCGAATTCAAAACATATCCCAATAGGTTCATGACATCCTCAAGAAATCCAATTCCAAATACAAAAACAACATGAGTGACATCTAGTGCCCGATAAGTTTCATATGGGTGACAAAGTTTGGTTGCATTTGTAGAAATAACACCTTACCAGAGCCCTTCGAAAGATCATATCACTCATATATGGGCCTTACACCATCACCAAGGCTATAGGGGATATTGATTTGGAGCTCACCATTCCCCCATTCCTTGGCCTTCACCCAATGTTTAATGTGGATCACCTTTGGCCATACTTTCCACCATTACTGGACACATTAGACATTGCAGAACAACTCAAACCAATAGAGCTAAACCTAGGCTACATGGAATAGGCCACAACTGATCAAATCATGGACACATATATAAAAAAAATTCACCAATAGAATATCCCACTGTATCGGGCTGTCAAAGTTGGCCAACTTGTGCACCAAGGCAAGTGGCTCACTAGGGACCAAGTTCAACAGAAGTTTCCTGATCTCATGGAGGCACTCAACACAATATAGATCATTGCTTCTTAAGGGGGGAGGACTGATCTAGGTGGATATTGGTGGCCACCCACTGATTACAATTACACCCCCACAATTGTTTCTTTTATTTTCCTTAATTGTAGCACAATTTACTATTTTTGGCAATTTTTAGGGACATGAACTTTTAGAGTTGTTTTGAGGCCCTAATTTTTTTTGTTTTTTTTTTGGAAAATAGATAAAAATCTAGTGTGTGGGAGGGTTTTTCAATTGAAATTTGTAGTCCTCAAATAGGTCTTTCTAACGAGGTGTCATACATGTCAAACGAAGATCGTATGCCATAGTTATGACTCCGGGAATTTGATGTACCAATTTACCCCAACGGGGCCCACATAATTTTGGCGCGGGTTAGGTTTTTGGATGTTTAAGGTTTTCCATTGTTTCTAAATAATAAATGGGTCTTCGTGCCTCATTATAACACAGTTCAGAAGGCATGTAGACATTCTGCATGTAAACATTTTTTAGTACTTTTTTATCAATGAATTGAAGTTCTATTTTTCGTTGTATGTATGTGTTTTATTATATCTATATTTCATTTCATTCCTTCATAAATCCAGATTAGTGGTATTAGAGCGATCTATTCTTTCTCTATTTTTGTGTTTTTCCCGTGCATGTCCCCAAAGAGGTCGAGGTATAAGGATTTGGGATTGGAAATGGTTAAGCCTTTGCAAGACTATTCCCCTCGACATCGAAAAACCTACCATGGAGGAAGAAAAGAAAGATAAGGGAGCATGATAACCTATCAAATTGTTGCTCTAAGAAGCCCGAAAATGAAAAAGGAATGAGATAATGGAAAACTTTGACTAGATCCTTTGGCAGATACCCATTGATGACACATCTTCATCCAATAGTCACTTCGGAGGTGCCAACCCCTTCAAGGTGTGAATGTGGATCCAAATAAGATCCAAGTCATTCGGGATTGTCCAGCCCCAACCACTCTAATGGATATTCACAAATTTTTGGGCCTTGTCAATTTTTATTGGAGGTTGTGTTTTTATTCTCTCATATCACTTGGCCTTTAAGTAAAGTTACTAAGGGTGGATTGAAAGAAAAAATTTTATGGTTTGAGTCCCAACAAAAGATGTTTTTTGAGCTGAAGCACCACCTTTGATCTACACCAATAATCACATTTACGACATAAAACAACCATTTGAAATACAGACAGGTTCCTTTGACTGTGCTATTGGTGTTGTTCTTACCCAAAAAGGGAATCTGGTGGCCTATCGCAATGAGACCCTTTCCGACACAATTCAGAAATGCTCCACCTATAATAAGGAGATCTATTTCATCGTGTAGGATTTTCGATAATGAAAACATTACATTTTGGGGAAGGAGAAGGTCATTCACACAAATCACCGACCCCTGCATTTTATACAGGCCCAAGGGAAGTTGTAGAATTATCACTGTCAGAATTAGCCAACTTATCTGTAAAAATTATATTTGAATATCAAATACAAGAAGGGAAGCACCAATAATGTTGCGAATTTCCTCAGTTGGCCACCAGTTGTAGCACTGGCCACTGTTCTCAACTCTTGTGGCCACGAAAACTTTGGATGGCAACAAATTTATAAAAATGATAGAGAGTTTGCCACCACATACTAGATTCTAGTCGATGGCAAGAAAGTTATAAAATTCCACCTATATGATGTGTTATTATGCTACTTGTGCTACCTTTGTGTCCCTTCAAGTGAGTGTGCCATGCTGATTTGGGAGGTGAACTACAACTGGGTCACATGACACTTTTTTGTGGAGAAAACTATGGCCATATTATAGAATTATTTTTATTGGGTAAATATTCTGACAAGGTGTTGGAAATTACGTTAGATCCTGCACTACCTATTCCAATTGCAAGCCAAATATTAAGAAGAAAGGCTTGTATAATCCTATGCCTACTCCTAGCTAGCCCTGGGAATCCATCTCCATGGAATGTATGTTTGATCTTCCTTCTACCAAACATGGGAACAACTGTGTATTTTTGGTCGTCGACATATTTTCTATGATGGAAATATTGGTTTCCTGCAAGAATATTACCATAACAGAGGCCACTACCATACTATTCTTTGAACGAGTGTGGGTACATTTTGGGATCCCATAGACCATTATATAAGATCGGGATAGCATGTGATTGAGTGCATTTTGGTTGAGCCTTTGCTCATTTTTGGACACCAAGCTCATCAAGTCAACTTCATTCCACCCTTAGATTGATGACCAGATGAGGTCGTCAAAAATATGATTGTGCACATACTATGCATGTGCTGGCTTGATGGGGCCTAGACCCAGGTAAAAATGTGGCTATGTGAACCAAAAAAACCCACTATTATCAGCCCTTTCGAAAATGATCTGCTTGCGCATAATGAAGTCTCACCTGAGGCAATATACGGGGACGCTAGAACCACGTTTATGCATCCAGAGGGACATTGGACTATGGATTTATGGATTTTATTTCTTGACAAGGCTTCTTAGGTATGGTCTACTAATTATACAAGTGCTGTTCAATGCTAGTCCAAGGGGTGAACCATGCTCTGATACCACTTTGTAACCACCCCCATTTACCCAAGTTAATCATTCCACTGGGGTAAACATGTGACGAAAGGCAACTATGACATGATTAAACCTCCTAGGTCCCCTTAAGGAAGTGGAACCGAGATAACACAAACAATTCAACCTTCCACACATACTACAGAACCTTAAGGAGCCAACCAACCCTTCCAGGCAGTCAACCCCTAAATTATTCAAAACAGAGTATTATGTCTTCGGAGATCTAGCAACAAAACAAAATCTAACCAACAGTTTCTCGGTCTCCCGAGTCATACTTATAATGAAATTACATAACTACCCTTTGAGAAAAACAAGGATAAATGTCTTTCTTACTTCTAATCAAATTAAAACTCTTATTGACAGTCTCGTACTTCATTACGGACATCTGTAGAATCCGTGTTTTAATAGGAAACTGCCTCTTAGTTTTAATCTCTTCTACATGCATAACTACTTGGAAACTTTAACTCAGACTTCGTGGAGAGAAAAAAATGATGAGGGAGTGCTGTAAATTTTTCCCACATGCGTTTTTCCTTGCCATGACACCTAGAACCTACGTAAACATGAGGATAGTTGCAGAACAGACGACTGGCTACGAAATGCCTGTATTCTGCAGCCAAGTCTTAGTCAAAATTACTACACCAACAAAATCATGAAAACATAACAAGTTAGTCATTATATAAATTGCTTTAAGAATTTATATAATGACTAACTTGTTATGTTTTCATGATTTTGTTGGTGTAGTAATTTTGACTAAGACTCGGCTGCAGAATACAGGCATTCTGTAGCCAGTCGTCTGTTCTGCAGCTATCCTCATGTTTACGTAGGTTCCAGGTGTCATGGCAAGGAAAAACGCATGTGGAAAAAATCTAAATCACTCCCTCATCATTTTTTGCTCTCCACGAAGTCTGAGTTAAAGTTTCCAAGCGGTTATGCATGTAGAAGAGATTAAAACTAAGAGGTAGTTTCCTATTAAAACACGGATTCTACAGATGTCTGTAATGAAGTACGAGACTGTCAATAAGAGTTTTAATTTGATTAGAAGTAGGAAAGACATTTATCCTTGTTTTTCTCAAAGGGTAGTTATGTAATTTCATTATAATTATGACTCGAGAGACCGAGAAACTGTTGGTTAGATTTTGTTTTGTTGCTAGATCTCTGAAGACATAATAATCTATTTTGAAGAATTTAGGGGTTGACTGCCTGGAAGGGTTGGTTGGCTCCTTAAGGTTTTGTAGTATGTGTGGAAGGTTGAATTGTTTGTGTTATGTCGGTTCCACTTCCTTAAGGGGACCTAGGAGGTTTAATCATGTCATAGTTTCCTTTCGTCACATGTTTACCCTAGTGGAATGATTAACTTGGGTAAATGGGGGTGGTTACAAAGTGGTATCAGAGCATGGTTCACCCCTTGGACTAGCGTTGAACAACGCTTGTATAATTAGTAGACCATACCTAAGAAGCCTTGTCAAGAAATAAAATCCATAAATCCATAGTCCAATGTCCCTCTGGATGCATAAACGTGGTTCTAACATCCCCGTATATTGCCTCAGGTGAGACTTCATTATGCGCAAGAAGATCATTTTCGAAAGGGTCGGTAATAGTGGGTTTTTTTGGTTCACATGGCCACATTTTCACCTGGGTCTAGGCCCCATCAAGCCAGCACATGCGTAGTATCTGCACAATCATATTTTTGACGACCTCTATCTGGTCATCAATCTAAGGGTGGAATGAAGTTGACTTGATGAGCTTGGTGTCCAACAATGAGAAAAGGCTCAACCAAAATGCACTCAATCACATGCTATCCTAATCTTATATAATGGTCTATGGGATCCAAAAATGTACCCACACTCGTTCAAAGAATAGTATGGTAGTGGCCTCTGTTGTGGTAATATTCTTGCAGGAAACCAATATTTCCATCATAGAAAATATGTCGACGACCAAAAATACACATTTGTTCCCATGTTTGGTAGAAGGAAGATCAGACATACATTCCATGGAGATGGATTCCCAGGGCTAGCTAGGAGTAGGCATAGGATTATACAAGCCTTGCTTCTTAATATTTGGCTTGCATATGGCATAGGTAGTGCAAGATCTAATGTAATTTCCAACACCTTGTTAGAATATTTACCCAATAAAAATAATTCTATAGTACGGCCATAGTTTTCTCCACAACAAAGTGTCATGTGACCCGGTTGTAGTTCACCTCCCAAATCAACATGGCACACTCACTTGAAGGGACACAAAGGTAGCACAAGTAGCATAATAACACATCATATAGGTGGAATTCTATAACTTTCTTGCCATCGACTAGAATCTAGTATGTGGTGGCGAACTCTTGATCATTTTTATAAATTTGTTGCCATCCAAAGTTTTCGTGGCCACAAGAGTTGAGAACAGTGGTCAGTGCTACAACTGGTGGCCAACTGAGGAAATTCGCAACATGATTGGTGCTTCCCTTCTTGTATTTGATATTCAAATATAATTTTTACAGATAAGTCGGATAATTTTGACAGTGATATTCTACAACTTACCTTGGGCCTATATAAAATGCAGGGGTCGGTGATTTGTGTGGATGACCTTCTCCTTCCCCAAAATGTAATGTTTTCATTGTCGAAAATCCTACACGATGAAATAGATCTCCTTATTGTAGCTGGAGCATTTTTGAATTGTGTCGGAAAGGGTCTCATTGCGATAGGCCACCAGATTCCCTTTTTGGGTAAGAACAACACCAATAGCACAGTCAAAGGAACCTGTCTGTATTTCAAATGGTTGTTTTAGGTTGTAAATGTGAGTATTGGTGTAGATCAAAGGTGGTGCTTCAGCTCAAAAAACATCTTTTGTTGGGACTCAAACCATAAATTTTTTTCTTTCACTCCACCCTTAGTAACTTTACTTAAAGGCCAAGTGATATGAGAGAATAAAAACACAACCTCCAATAAAAATTGGCAAGGCCCAAAAATTTGTGAATATCCATTAGAGTGGTTGGGGCTGGATAATCCCGAATGACTTGGATCTTATTTGGATCCACATTCACACCTTGAAGGGGTCGGCACCTCCGAAGTGACTATTGGATGAAGATGTGTCATCAATGGGTATCTGCCAAAGGATCTAGTCAAAGTTTTCCATTATCTCATTCCTTTTTCTTTTGTAGGCTTCTTAGAGCAATAATTTGATAGGTTATCATGCTCCCTTATCTTTCTTTTCTTCCTCCATGGTAGGTTTTTCGATGTCGACGGGAATAGTCTTGCAAAGGCTTAACCATTTCCAATCCCAAATCCTTATACCTCGACCTCTTTGGGGACATGCACAGGAAAAACAAAAAAACAGAGAAAGAATAGATCGCTCTAATACCACTAATCTAGATTTATGAAGGAATGAAATGAAATATAGATATAATAAAACACATACATACAACGAAAAATAGAACTTCAATTCTTTGATAAAAAAGTACTAAAAAATGTTTACATGCAGAATGTCTACATGCCTTCTGAACTGTGTTATAATGAGGCACGAAGACCCATTTATTATTTAGAAACAATGGAAAACCTTAAACATCCACAAATCTAACCCGCACCAAAATTATGTAGGCCCCGTTGGGGTAAATTGGTACATCAAATTCCCGGAGTCATAACTATGGCATACGATCTTTGTTTGACATGTATGACACCTCGTTAGAAATACCTATTTGAGGACTACAAATTTCAATTGAAAACCCCTCCCACACACTAGATTTTTATCTATTTTCCAAAAAAAAATAAAAAAATTAGGGCCTCAAAACAACTCTAAAAGTTCATGGCCCTAAAAATTGCCAAAAATAGTAAATTGTGCTACAATTAAGGAAAATGAAAGAAAAAATTGTGGGGGTGTAATTGTAATCGGTGGGTGGCCACCAATATCCACCTAGATCAGTCCTCCCCCCTTAAGAAGCAATGATCTATATTGTGTTGAGTGCCTCCATGAGATCAGGAAACTTCTGTTGAACTTGGTCCCTAGTGAGCCACTTTCCTTGGTGCACAAGTTGGCCAAATTTGACAGCTTGATACAGTGGGATATTCTATTGGTGACTTTTTTTTATATATGTGTCCATGATCTGATCAGTTGTGGCCTATTCCATGTTGCCTAGGTTTTTGCTCTATTAGTTTTAGTTGTTCTGCAATGTCTAATGTGTCTAGTAATGGTGGAAAGTATGGCCAAAGGTGATCCACATTAAACATTGGGTGAAGGCCAAGGAATGGGGGAATGGTGAGCTCCAAATCAATATCCCCTATAGCCTTGGTGATGGTGTAAGGCCCATATCTGAGTGATATGATCTTTCGAAGGGCTCTAGTAAGGCGTTATTTCTACAAATGAAACCAAACTTTTTCACCCATATGAAACTTATCGGGCACTCGATGTCACTCATGTTGATTTTGTATTTGGAATTGGATTTCTTGAGGATGTCATGAACCTATTGGGATATGTTTTGAATGTGCTCAATAAACCTAGTGGCTTTGTCAACTTCATACCGAACATGGGCAACTTCTTCTTGTGTAGTTGAAAATGGTAGTGCAAATTCAAGGGAACATAATAGTTGAAATCATAGGCCCACTTCAAAGGGGCTATGTCAAGTTGAGTTATGGAGAGCTCTATTATAGTTGGGTTTCACATAGGGAAGAATCTCATTTCATTTCTGTGGATTCTTAGAGTTGTACATGCGTAGTATGTGATGGGAATGCATAGGAGAAGGTGAACCACTCATCCTACTCATATGCCATAAGAGAAGTTGAATCACTCAACCTATGCATATATCATTAGCTATAGGGGAAGCTGAACCACTCACCATATTCTCTCATATATCATCATGGGGTATCACATGGGAAGTTTAACCACTCACCATGTGCATATCGTACCTATAGGGGAAGGTGAACCCCTCACCCTATGGTTTCACATATCTCCAAGAAGTACCCTAGACCCCCAGGAGCTCCCAGAGCTCAATGTCCAACTCAAGTGGGACCCTCATGGGAGGGTCATTCCACAACTCCAAGCCTCTCTCGAAAGGTTCATAACTTGACCTTCCCCAAGGGCTTTGTGAGGATGTAAAAATTTTGCTCATCAATTCTGATGTGTTGGATCCTTATTTCTCCCTATTGGACCATATCATGAATAAAGTGGTACATGATATCAATATGCCTGGAATGGTTGTGGAACACGGGATTTTATGAAAGGTGAATCCCACTCTGGTTATCACAATAGATAATGGTGGTATCTAGCACATAGCAAAATATCTCACTGAAGAGATTCCTCAATTAAATAATTTTGCAACAGGCCATACTATCATTGATATATTTGGCCTCGACAGTGCCTAGAGAAACCGATTTATGCTTCCTTCTCATCCATGAAATTAAAATAGATCCCAAAGAGAAATAACATCCTGGCGTGATATTTCTATCCACCACAATACCATCCCAGTCAACATAATAATTTCCATGTAACCTAAAATTCCCAACAATGTATCTAAGTCCATATTTGATAGTGCCAAGAAGATATCTTAAGAGATTCTTTGCAAAAACACAATGTATTTGATGAGGCTCAAAAATAAATTTACTCAAAGTATTTACATTGAAGCATATGTCCAGACAAGAGTTTACAAAGAACATTAGGGCCCCCAAAAGTTTTCTATACTCAGAAGGGTTTTCCAATTCGGGCCCAACAAAACTTCCACATAGCTTCTTGAAGTTGAGTTCCTTAAGAGAATAGATTGACTTGCATTCCGCCATCCCATATCTCTCTAGCAACTTCACAATGTACTTTCCTTGAGAAAAGAAAATATCGCCTGGATTTTTCCAGACCTCCAGACCTAGGAAGTGATGCATTAGTCCTAGGTCCTTCATATCGAACTCAAAATTCAACTCCCTCTTGCATTGATAAATTAGAGGGTCAACACCTTTTATAAAGAGATCACAAAGGACCAAAATAAGAGCTATGTTTTTTTCAACCTTAAAGTATAGGTTTGGATCAACAAAACTTCTAGCAAACCCCATATTCATAAGATAGTTATCAATTTTTTGTACCAAGTCTTAGGGGATAGCTTCAACCCATAGATGGATTTACTCAGCTAGTAGACATGTGTCATTATATATTGTACCTCAAACCCCTAAGGTTGTTCCAAATAGAATTCCTCCTTAATAAATCCATGTAAGAAAGAAGTCTTGGCTTCCATTTGATGTAGTCTCCATCCTTGATTGGCATAGAGAGAAATAATAGATCTGATAATGGTATATCGAGAAACTGGTGCAAATATTTCATCATAGTCAACTCCTTCCTTTTGAGATAATCCACGAGCTACGAAACTGGCCTTATATTTTTTAGCACTCCCAACAACTCCATGTTTAATTTTGTAAATCCATTTAGAGGTGACCAAAGATTTTTCCTTAGGTTTAGGAACCACGTCCCAGACATCATTTTTCAAGATTGATTCATATTTCTCATTCATCACACCTTTCCATACTTGGTACTTTATGGCTTCTTCAAACGTACAAGGTTCATCTTGAGAAATAATACTCATGCCAGCCATGTACCCTTGATACATTTTTGGCTTCTTAATTTCACGAAATTTCCCTCTTAGAGTAGTATGTATTTCAGCATCTTCGAGAGTATATTTGATCCATAGTGGTCATTTCCTTCATATAGAGGGATCACTAGGAGGTGGATCAATAACATCCATCGGGTCATCAACATCGGGCCTAGGCTCATCCATTAGAGGTTCATATTTTTTTTCTACAATGTCATCATCATCCTTCATTGAGATGGGGAGATCCTTGGCTTTCCCAAGGGCAGTGTATTCGTCAAATGTGACATCACAACTTACTTCCACATCTAGTCTTTTACCAGGTACATAGATTCTATATGCCTTTTAATTTTCACTGTAGCCGATGAATATACCTTTCTTCCCAGAAGCTTCCAACTTATTCCTTTTCTCTTTAGGCACATGAAACTGCACTGGACAACCAAAGATTATAAAATGAGAAACATCAGGTTTCTTACCAGTGAAGACTTCCTCGAGTGTCTTGAAATCCAAATCTTGATGTGGGCTCCTATTTTGAACATATATGACAGTGTTGGTTTCTTCTCCCCACAAGAATTTTGGTATACCTTAATCATAGATCATGGCACGGGTTTCTTCCATAATCTTCCAATTCTTCCTTTTAGCAACACCATTCTACTTAGGAGTGTATGGAACAATTTTCTCCCTATTAATTCCAACCTCTCTACAAAAGTCATTAAATTCATTTTATTCATATTTAGTTCCATTATCAGTCCTCAACGTATTATTCTTTTTCCATGTTTTATTTTCCTCCAATGACTTGAAATAATGGAACCATTTGAACACTTCATCCTTCCTCTTCGAGAAATATATCCATGTTTTGTGTGAGAATTCATACACAAATATTTCATATTATATGTATCCTCCCAATGAGGTTACGGTCAAGGCACCACATAGGTCATAATGGACGAACTGAAGAATATTGGTTGTATTTATTTTACTAGAAGGGAATGGTGCCTTTGTATTTTTCCTAGCTACACAACCCTGACAAACTCCTTCATGGTTCATATTAAAGTCAGGAATCCTTGTTACCATATTCCTTAAACCATGTAAGGCTTTGTAATGTAAGTGGGGAAACCTCTAGTGCCATAATTCACATTGAAGACAAGTATCACTCACCAAAGCTCCCAAGGGACTTCCACCAACTTGATAAAGACCATCAACCCTACATCCAAGAGTAAATTCATCTTTATGGTTTCTATGCCAAATGTGTGAATTTCCATCAATGAATGTTACCTCGAAGCCTTTGTCTTCCATCACAGAAATAGATACAAGGTTCTTCTTCAAATCAGGCACATACACTACATCTTGTAGACGAATGGTTTGACCTTGATCAATTGAAGACTGAAAACACCTATCCCTTTCATGGGGTTGGTGGCATTATGCCCAATTATAATATTTAGATTAGTTTTCTTCTCAACCAAATTTAAGACGGCCTCCTTGTATCTAGTAAGGTGCCTTGAGGCTCCACTATCATTCAAACAATGATCCAAAGTATCCGGAGGAGAGGAATTAAATATATAAGAAATAAGATAGAACCCATATTTTTTTTCTACAAAATTACTTTAATCATGCTTGGCATTCCTTTTCCTTTTTGGAGGTCGACCATTTCCATTTCGAGCAACAGGGGCATTCCTCTTTCCTTTTTTGTTGAAACCATTGTTCCTTTGATTTCCATTTCCTTTGAAATTTTTGTTGTTGTTTTCATCATCCCTTGGAGGATTATTCTTCTGAGGACACTCTATATCATAATGGTTGGACTTGTTTCAATTGGAGAACCTTCCTTTTCTTCCTTCTTTGAATCCCTTCTTAGACCCTTGACCCTGTCTTCTTGGACTAGAATTATCCTTCCTTTTTGCATAGTAGAGAAGGAAGCAGGTTCATTTCCATTAGAGGACTTATCTCAATCCATCATCCATGTCTCCTCTTAAGTGCATCTAGACAATAATTCATCAAAAAAAGGCATCATGTCATTGTTGAAAATGGTGGTGGTAAATATATTTGATGGTCTTGAAATACCTCCAAGTGAAACGATAGTGAGTTCTCTATTAGAAATAAATTATCCAATAGATAATAGGTCATTCTTGATTTGAGATATTCTCATGAAGTAGGATTGGATATACTCGCATTTATCCACCTTGATATCCTTCAACTTGTTCTTGAGAAATATGATTTGATTTGCATTGTTTACTTTTAACATCCTAGCCATGTTATCATATATTTCCTAAGAAGTATCCAAATAAAAAAAATAGGCAACCAGATGCTTTGGAATGGATTCAATAAAAATTTTATTTGCTTTGACCTCACCTTTTCTATACTTCGTTTTATCAAGAGCAGGTGCATTTGAAGGAGGCTTCGCCACTTTTCTCTACACATAGTCCAATACTTCATGCTCCTCCAAAGTCAGGTCCAAAGCCATATTCCATGCATGATAGTCAGATTTTTCATTGAGATTTTCCTCAGTATTGAAGTAAGGTGTAGAGGCCATGGAGACTTGTCCAAGAGTCTTTATCCAACATATATCTTAGTGATTTCTTTTATTTCTCTTTCTTGGGATTTTTCTTCACCTAAGATATGGTACCATGTTAATTTTAGATAACAATGGTATGTTTTATGCTTGAAACAATTACTTCAGTGTAATTTTATTAGCCCAATAATAATTTCCACTTATTTTCTAATATAAATCACATAAACCATTAATCACATTGACAATAACTATAGATATAACATAAACAATAAAATGCAGAAGACAAGACAAGAAAAGAGAACATAAGAATTTGGCTAAGGCCAGGGAAAAACCCAAAGATGGGGAAACCCCTTGATCAATTATTCTTATTATAAATATAAAATGTTCATAAGAGAGAGAGATATAGTATAGTAATACAAATTCAAGGACAAAATTGACTTGACAAATCACTGTCTAAAAAAACCCTGTCAAATTTTTTTATTTTATTCTTAGTCAATAGCAGTCAAATCAACCCTAACCAAAAATTCAACAACAGTCAAATTCTGGATAAAATTCTCCAAAATAGTTCATTCAAAGGAGAGAGGAACACAACTTCTCCATTTGGTCAAATTTAGCCCAAAAAATTTATCCAAACAACAATCAAACTCAGTCAACCAAAATTCAACCTTGCAGTCAACACATGTCAAAGTGCCCAGAAATTATCAGTTTCTTTGCCAAATAGTATGGCATGCCCAAAAATAGATTCTCCCACAAAAATCATAGTCAAAGGAGGTCAAATATCCCTTGGTAAACATTTTTCATACCCTGCAACAAATCTGAAATTTGGACTCATCCTTTCTTCCACACATGTGAAAAGAACATTTTCCCAATGTGGCGTACGAACCAATTAGATGAGGAGAGAGAACAATGTGTTGTGTGATGATGATGCCAAATGATGGTGGAGGTCTCTCTTACTTATGTGAATCTATGAGGGTCAAAGGACATGTTTTCTTCACGAGCCTACATGATGATGTGGGTGGCCTTGATAATTTACCCATGCATGGGATTCACTTTAAAAACACATTTATCCTTGTCAGAATGGTGTGATATACGGTAAATCCTAGAGAATAAGAGGTAGTAGAATTCCTCACGGTAAAGGTGGATAAATCCAGTGGAATCCATGATTTTTTAGGGCCTAGTGATCCGGTGGGAATTATAGTAAAACCCGATGAAACATGGTTTGGTTGGTTTTGACTCCCACATTCATGCTTGGAATATGGCATGAGGGTGATTGGTTGAACGAAAGATTTGGCTCAACCAATCTATGGTTAGGTGGTTCATGGAAGTCCCATACCTCGTTGGATTTTTCATTCATTAATAAGAGCTTATTCTCCTTGGTATTTTATGTACAAATGTACCGATTTATATGTGGATTTTACGACTATTATATCCTTATTATTTATGTTGGTTATGAGTATGTTTTATGACAAACTTGATGTATGGTTTTCACCATGTTTTTATTAGAAAATGAATATACATTGTATATATGTCCTAATAGATTATAATGCTTCTTTGTGATTCTCATACAAGTATGATACCCCTATGCTCAAACATTATTTTATGACCTGTAGATTACATATTTGTGAAATGTTTGATGAAATTCCTGTCATGGCTAGTAGGGGTCATATCAAGTATTTGTATCAAAGTGTGCATTATTATTTTTTTCCCATGTTATTTATCATTTTGAATTTTTCATGAAGTTTTCATGAAGTTATGGGTTGTGGCTTGAGCTCTGGCCCTGAAAAAGTGGCACAGAATCTGTGGTCATTGGGACATAACTAGTTGGAAAAGTTAACATTCATTGGCATGCCTCGCTGTGAGAGCGAATGGAAGGCCTCAGTATTTTGTAGGGCTTGTCATGGGAGCATTTAAGGGTCCAAGTTAGTCAGATGATGAGTTGTCTTAGGGGTTGACCACCTGGAAGGGTTGGTTCGCTCTTTAAGGTTTTGTAGTATGTGTGGAAGGTTGAATTGTTTGTGTTATCTCGGTTCCATTTCCTTAAGGTGACCTATGAGGTTTAATCATGTCATAGTAGCCTCTTGTCACATGTTTAACTGAGTGGAATGATTAACTTGGGTAAATGGGGGTGGTTACAAAGTGGTATCAGAGCATGGTTCACCCCTTGGACTAGCATTGAACAACACTTGTATAATTAGTAGACCATACCTAAGAAGCCTTGTCAAGAAATAAAATCCCTAAATCCATAGTCCAATGTCCCTCTGGATGTAGAAACGTGGTTCTAGCATCCCCCTATATTGCCTCGGGTGAGACTTCATTCTGCGCAAGCAGATCATTGTCAAAAGGGCCGGTAATAGTGGGTTTTTTTTGTTCACACAGCCACATTTGCACCTGGGTCTAGGCCCCATCAAGCCAACACATGCGTAGTATGTGCACAATCATCTTGTTGACAACCTCTATCTGGTCATCAATCTAAGGGTGGAATGAAGTCGACTTGATGAGCTTGGTGTCCAAAAATGACCAAAGGCTCAACCAAAATGCACTCAATCACATGTTATCCCGACCTTATATAATGGTCTATGGGATCCCAAAATGTACCCACACTCATTCAAAGAATAGTGTGGTAGTGGCCTCTATTGTGGTAATCTTCTTGCAAGAAACCAATATGTCCATCATAGAAAATATGTTGATGACCAAAAATACACAGTTGTTTCCATGTTTGGTAGAAGGAATATCAGACATACATTCCATGGAGATGGATTCCCAGGGCTAGCTAGGAGTAGGCATAGGATTTTACAAGCCTTGCTTCTTAATAGTTGGCTTGGATATGGCATATGTAGTGCAGGATCTAATGTAATTTCCAACACCTTGTCAGAATATTTACCCAATAAAAATAATTCTATAGTATGGCCATAGTTTTCTCCACAACAAAGTGTCGTGTGACCTGGTTGTATTTCACCTCCCAAATCAGCATGGCACACTCACTTGAAGGGACACAAAGGTGGCCCAAGTAGCATAATAACACATCATATAGGTGGAATTCTATAACTTTCTTACCATCGACTAGAATATAGTATGTGGTGGCGAACTCTAGATCATTTTTATAAATTTGTTGCCATCCAGAGTTTTTATGGCCACAAGAGTTGAGAACAGTGGCCAGTGCTACAACTGGTGGCCAACTGAGGAAATTCACAACATGATTGGTGCTTCCCTTCTTGTATTTGATATTCAAATATAATTTTTATAGATAAGTGGGCAAATTCTGACGGTATAATTCTACAACTTCCCTTGGGCCTGTATAAAATGTAGGGGTCGGTGATTTGTGTGGATGACCTTCTCCTTCCCAAAAATGTAATGTTTTCATTGTTGAAAATCATGCACGATGAAATAGATCTCCTTATTGTAGGTGGAGCATTTCTGAATTGTGTCGGAAAGGGTCTCACTGTGATAGGCCACCAGATTCCCTTTTTGGGTGAGAACAACACCAATAGCACAGTCAAAGGAACCTGTCTCTATTCCAAATGGTTGTTTTAGGTTGTAAATGTGAGTACTAGTGTAGATCAAAGGTGGTGCTTCAGCTCAACAAACATCTTCTGTTGGGACTCAAACAATAAAAGCTTTTCTTTCACTCCACCCTTAGTAACTTGACTTAAAGGCTAAGTGATATGAGAGAATAAAAACACAAACCTCCGATAAAAATTGGCAAGGCCCAAAAATTTGTGAATATCCATTAGAGTGGTTGGGGCTAGACAATACCGAATGACTTGGATCTTATTTGGATCCACATTCACACCTTGAAGGGGCTGACACCTCTGAAGTGACTATTGGATGAAGATTTGTCATCAATGGGCATCTGCCAAAGGATCTGGTCAAAGTTGTTCATTATCTCATTCCTTTACCATTCACGGGCTTATTAGAGCAACAATTTGATAGGATATCATGCTCCCTTATCTTTCTTTTCTTCCTCCACGGTAGGTTTGTCGATGTCGACGGGAATAGTCTTGCAAAGGCTTAACCATTTCCAGTCCCAAATCCTTATACCCCGACCTCTTTGGGGACATGCACAGGAAAAACACAAAAATAGAGAAATAATATATCACTCTAATACCACTAATATGGATTTATGAAGGAATGAAATGAAATATAGATATAATAAAACACATACATACAACGAAAAATAGAACTTCAATTCATTGATAAAAAAGTACTAAAAAATGTTTACATGCAGAATGGCTACATGCCTTCTGAAGTGTGTTATAATGAGGCTCGAAGGCCCATTTATTATTTAGAAACAATGGAAAACCTTAAACATCCAAAAACCTAACCCTAGGAGATGAGGCGCCAAAATTATGTGGGCCCCGTTGGGGTAAATTGGTACATCAAATTCCCGAAGTCATAACTATGGCATACGATCTTCGTTTGACATGTATGATACCTCATTAGAAAGAACTATTTGAGGACTAAAAATTTCAATTGAAAATCCCTCCCACACACTAGATGTTTATCTATTTTCCAAAAAAAAAATTAGGGCCTCAAAACAACTCTAAAAGTTCATGGCCCTAAAAATTGCCAAAAATAGTAAATTGTGCTACAATTAAGGAAACTGAAAGAAACAATTGTGGGGGTGTAATTGTAATCGGTGGGTGGCCACAAATATCCGCCTGGATCAGCCCTCCCCCCTTAAGAAGCAATGATCTGTCTTGTGTTGAGTGCCTCCATGAGATCAGGAAACTTCTGTTGAACTTGGTCCCTAGAGAGCCACTTGCCTTGGTGCACGAGTTGGCCAACTTTGACAACCCAATACAGTGGGATATTATATTGGTGATTTTTTTTATATATGTGTCCATGATCTGATCAGTTGTGGCCTATTCCATGTAGCCTAGGTTTAGCTCTGTTGGTTTGAGTTGTTTTGCAATGTCTAATGTGTCCAGTAATGGTGGAAAGTATGGCCAAAGGCGATCCACATTAAACATTGGGTGAAGGCCAAGGAATGGGGGAATGGTGAGCTCCAAATCAATATACCCTATAGCCTTGGTGATGGTGTAAGGCCCATATCTAAGTGAGATGATCTTTCGAAGGGCTCTGGTAAGGCGTTATTTCTACAAATGCAACAAAACTTTGTCACCCATATGAAACTTATCAGGCACTCAATGTCACTCATGCCATTTTTGTATATGGAATTAGATTTCTTGAGGATTTCATGAACCTATTGGGATATGTTTTGAATGCGCTCAATAAACCTAGTGGCTTTGTCAACTTCATACCGAACATGGGCAGATTCTTCCTGTGTAGTTGAAAACGGTAGTGCAAAATCAAGGGAACATAATGGTTGAAATCATAGTCTCACTTCAAAGGGGCTATGTCAAGTCGAGTTATGGAGAGCTCTATTATAGTTTGGTTTCACATAGGGAAGAATCTCATTCAATGTCCGTGGATGCTTAGAGTTGTACATGTGTAGTATGTGATGGGCCTCTAAATTAAGGCCCATCTAACATTTCTTAGGCACATAAAAGATATATTAAATCTCTTCTTCTACACTGAACAATGTTTTTTAAAGCTTTAATATGTTCTTAGTAAGGTTTAGAGATAATTTCATATCTGTGCCTAATATTATTTTTTTGAAGGATACTGTGAGAATATTGGGCAGATTATGGAGATTTGGAGAAGGAGATAATTTAGGGACTTGCTCCCTACTATCGGAGGATCAATATTAAAGAATAAATTAACAAAATTTCATGAAATAATTGAGAAATTCTAGAGATATTCTAGAACTCTGCTGATTGATAAAATCTAGGAATGTGTTCCATATCATTTACTGCAAACTCCTAGTATTGGGAACCAGATCCACTATTTGAGGGATTTTGGAGGGGAAAGCTGCCTCCTTTCAAGGTGAATGCTTCCTCATAATTTTGTATAAGTACAAATTCGAATTTCCTTCTAGGGGCATGTATTGTTTAGTCTTATTGTGGAGAAAACTTGTTTTTTTGGCAGCTCCACTTTCTTTTCTTGTAGGGATGTACTTGGACTGATTCAATAATGAAAATTGGTGTCATTTTTAGCTTCTAAGGCTTGGTTTCTTCCATAGGAAACTGAGTCCTCCTTGGGCTTGGCCATCCGAGGAACCTTAGAGCCCTCTTGCACAATTTCTGTATGTTCTTGTCACTTCTTATTCACATGCATCTCTTATTTATGTTTTGCATATTTCTGTATCTAGTATTGTTTATTTACTTGATGTAGGATTGAGTTAAATGATTGAAGTGAGTTCTTTTGCAGGTTTTTTACAGGTTCAAAATCATTATTCATCCTTGGAATAACTTTGGAAGTTCATCTTAATCATTAAGCTGCTTGGATTTGGTTACTAGTTCACGAATATAAGATTTATGGAAATGCCTTGTAGCGAAATAGTAGTAAATTTCTACTATTTTTTAGAATGGGTTAATGAGCTTCATTTGACTTGATTCCACTTGGATTAGGTCATAATAATGTTCAAGTTAAATAAAATAAAACAAAATAAAAATAAATAAATAAATAAATTACCCCATTTCATTTTCACTTGATTAGATTAGGCATCACATAGATTAACTAGCTCGCTAGTTCTTGAATTTTCATATTTTAGAGTAGTAATTTTATGTTATTTTTTATCACGTGTGAACAGTGGTATTTTGGAGTGATTCCACTTGGAATGGAGACCTAAGACATCCTACTTAATAAAAAAAATTGTCCCATACTATTTTCATTTGATTTACTTTGTCATTCGGTGAGTTATTTCCAAAACAGACTTTCCTGTAGCAAAAACAGACTTTCCTGTAGCACTCTTATAACACATGTAAACTCGACCAGATTTGATCCCAAAGCTTGGTTTTTGTCTCTTAGGCTTGAAACATGACCCCTATAATCTAAATCCATGATTTAATAATAATAAACACCACTTAGGACATTTGTAAAAAGTATATTAGGCCTATTTATTTGAATTCATGCTCTCAGGATTTCAATTACAAATTGTTTTTCCTGCCTAATATTAATTTGTTTTCAAAGAAACACTTATATTTCTTCAATTATTTTAGGCTTTGATTTCATAATATTCACTCCATTACATAATATCAACAAAATAAGGACACATTGTATGTTGCACATATAGTTCCAATACCTCTTAAGTTTGTACGAACCCTGGGTTGATAATTAAAGTTGGTAACCTCGATAGTTGCAGGATTCTTGTTGCAATACTGAGGCTCATCACTTTTTGGTGTCGTTGCCGGGGAGGTGTTAAAGTATGCATTTTTTTCTTCCCTATTTGATTCATTTATTTTATTTCTACAAAAACAAAAGAATTTCATTAGGCATATTTCATTTAAAAACATAAAATTGCATTGCATTTGCATTCTTATTCAAAAAAGTATATTTAAAAATACTTCTCCAACACCAACACACCCCCCACTCCTGATTTGATCATGTGTTGCAGTAAGAACCACATAAAAATCCATTTTTTTAGGTAGAATAAGAAGAGGTGGAAAAGAAGGTAGAATAAATGGATGGATATTATGACAATGAAGAAGATCCTCTTGGATTTCCCATTCAAGATACTGATGTCAGTGTGAAAATGAAGAACATCCCTCCATATTTCATTCCCAACTTCCATGGTATGAGGTCAGAGGATCTAGAAATCTTTCTCTTTGAATTTGAAATAATTTGTAGATCTTATGACTACTTATCACACACTCACAAATTGAAATTGTTTCCTACAACATTGAAGGATATATCTCTTAAATGGTTCATGAGTTTAGGTACTAACTCAATAAGATCATGTAATGATATGAAAAATATATTTCTAGAAAAATATAAAGATCATGATCTTAAAGAAGAAATATTTAGAATAAATAAAAAACAAGATGATAACCTTTAATATATAATAGAGACGTTCATGTATAATGTTAAGAGGGTGTTGTAGCCCCTACAACACCCTCAAAAAAGACCACCATTTCAAATTTTTGGAGCACCTTAAAACTAAAGAGAAACTATTAAGTCGCCAAGTCGCCAAGTCGCAAAGTTAAACTATTGATGAAAACCGCGACCTCGCGACCACAGGTCGCCAGGTCGCAAGGTCACAAATCCCCAAATTTAACGAAAAGTGCGACCCAGCGACCCCGCGACCCCAGGTCGCCAAGTCGCCAGGTCGCTAGGTCGCAATTATCCAATTTTAATGAAAAGTAGTATCACGTACCTTATACCCATGCACCTTGTGGTTTTGTGTCGCAAGGTCGCAAAACTCTGGAATTAATATATTTGCGACTCAGCGACCCGCATTAATTGCCCGCACGTGTGACCTTCTATATAAGGGAGGTCTCCAGATCGCATTTTACACATTCAGCGATTTGAAAGAAAATGCCTCTCACAGCTCGACTGGCGCGATTTTCCCGGGTAAGTTGCCATTTCCTCCTGCTGTTTCCATTATGATGCATTTCTTACCAAACCCATGTCCCCTTAGGCCTTTAAATTGCCCTTTGTCTGAGCTTTTACATTTTTTTGAATGTTTTGTGACCCTACTTTCTCCGCAAATGTCCAACCTCACCACATTTCTGGTTCAAACTCTCATAGCCTTGTCCCTTGCTCTTAAAACCATTCCTCAGCTCTGCCTGGACCCAGCTAGCTTTTAAATTCTCAAGAGGAGGGAGAAAAGAGAACTTACGGCCGCGCACGTGCAAAAAACTCCCCCAGCAAGCCTTATCGCGACCTGCGACCCAGCGACCTAGTCGCGAGGTCGCAAGGTCGCATTTTCCAATTTTTCGAAGAGTTGCGACCCAGCGACCCAGCGACCTGGTCGCCAGGTCGCAAGGTCGCATTTTTCCTCTGTGTTCGTAAGTTGCGACCCAGCGGCTCTGTGACCTAGTCTCAAGGTCGCAAATTCGCACCTAAGCCTCTTCTTGCAATCCAGGACCCTGCGACCCAGTAAACCAGTAACCCAGTTTTACATGTGTCTCAGCTAAATTTCATCACTAAACTGTAATTGGTTTTATATCATCATGTCGTTCTTATCTTGGGATTCCTTTATGAATTTGACAGGTGAACTTCAAGAAGACATAGAGTGCATACCTTTTTTATCAGATTCTAGTGACATGGCGCCCCCGCTATCCCGGAAGAAGGACAAGAAAGTGTTGGAAGAAATTGATGAGCTGGACGTGGTGTCCCCACCCCCAATATACAGGGATACACTATGTACATTTGCAAAAGATGACAGCATGCGATGGTACCAAGTGTATCATGACTTTGCCATGCCGGAAGAGGAATTTCCAGAAGATCTCCCAGACCGGGAAATATACTTTGCAGTCAAAAAGTCCAAACTACATCTGGCAGGGGCGCATCCAGCCATATTTCCATGTCCAGAGGTTATAGATTGGATCATACAAAAGACGGATCCCAAGAAGTTTGTGATCCGAGACAGTGAAGGCAGGGCTTTTGCTACGCTCGTAGGCGCGGATGCCCACCTTTACTACTCGTTGCCTCGCCAGATGAACATTTCACTCCAGAATGGGCTACTGCTCATGCTGTTCCGATAGTTGATACTATTAGACAATGGTGGGAGAAGCTCGAGAAGTTTAAAGTCAAGAAAGACCAAGAATATCCGGTGGCTAGCCTGAGAAAGGTTTATAAATTGGTTGCCGCCATGCTTTGCAGGCTTTACGGGCGCTCGGATTGCTCCACTTTCAGCGGTAGTTGGGCTACTATCATGGAGTATGTGACAACACATGGCACCCGTTTCAACTGGGCCGGCATATTGATGACTTTGATGCAGACCAACTTGAACGCGGCATTGGCCCCAGATGAGGGAATGCCTGCCGAATTTTACATGGCCTCTTACCTACTGGATGTTGTCTCCGCAAGAGTACACTTTGAGGGATGGGCACACAACTGGGATTCCGAGCAGTCGCGTGCAATTCATCTGCAAATCAGGGTATTTTGGGAGTCCAAATACAAACAGGATATAGATCAGATCTCCCAAGTATTTATCCCCTCTCTATATAGACACTTATTTGGCCAAGACACCCCCTGCATGTCTTGGCGGGCCAAGGAGACTCTAGTCAAAGTGGCACACTGGTTCCCTTTCCCCAGATATACCTTCATCCGAGTCTTTGGAACTTACAGGGAACCACATGCTATGCCTCGCTTTGTTACAGAAAAAATGCTCATTCAGGAGGTATGCTTCCAAATGTCTCAAGGCTTCTCCAACGTCCTGTCTAAAGGCAAAAAGAAGTTGTGGCCCACGCTACCCCTCACCATTGGCGCGTGCACAGTTAAAGACTTCAGGGAAGTAGCAGCAGAGGGAGAAGCAATGAAAAGTTATCAGCTTGGGGCGCTAGAACACCGAACATATGACCCGGAGAGAATAGTTCCTGAACATTGCCTGAAAGCTAAATTCAAGTGGACTTATCAGCATATTGAGCGCCCGACAGAAGATGAGAGAAGGAACTGGTATAACGCTGAGAGAAAATTTGCTCCGGGAGTAAAAGTGGGCCAAGAAGATCCAGATGATCAGAGCCTAGAAGACAAAAGTCGTTAGTTAGGAGGTTCCTCTTCCTCTTTACCCAAGAAATCTCGGACCAACACAGGGCTTACTACATCTATCCAACAGAAAGAAGCAGAAGCAAAAGCCCAGCAAGAAAGGGAAAAGAAGATAAAAGAGGATGAGGAAGCACGCCAGAAGAGTGCAACGGCAACACAGAAGAAGAAGCAGACCAAGGAGGCCAGGAAAGAAAAGGAGAAAAAGGAGGCACAGGCCGCAGCAGAACGGGCACTCAAGGCAGAGCTAGACAAAGCAGAAGCTGAGCGCCAAAAGAAGGCCAAACAGGCTGCTGCAGTTGAGCGGAAGAGGAAGGCCGAAATAGAAGTAGCAGCAGAAGCTGAATGCCGGCGAAAGGAAGAAGAGGAAAAGAACACAGAAGAGAGGGAGGATGACATGCTGGAAGACATCGAGGTAACTCCCCTCGAGATACCTCTGGGCAGTACCAAGCTCTCTGATGTTAGATCCCACCAGGGGCAGGAAGAGGATGTATTTGACCTCACCAGACTCACATTCGATCAATTCTCTTTCAAAATCCGGCAAGAGAAAAGGTCACTGGCGCAAAGTCCCTCTGCCACATCCACAGTTGCAACAGGCAAAGACATAGTCCCTGACACCAGGACTAATCCTGTAATGATAGCATCGGTGGGTACTGCTTTCGCCGCAGCCACGGAAAGTTCGTCAACCTTGGGAAAGACTGCACCACCCAGGAGGCGCAGGCTTTCACCGAGCTATTTCGCAAGTATCGTGACGTATTTGCTTGGACGTATGACGACTTATGTACGTATGATACTCGAATTATCCAACATGTTATACCCATGAAGGAAGGCGCAAAACCGTTCCAGCAAAAACTTAGAAAAGTACATCCTACTTTGGAACCATTGATCCTGAAAGAACTCAAAAAACTCTTAGACGCGCGCATCATCTTCAAAGTACGCCATTCCACATGGGTATCCAATTTGGTCCCGGTACGGAAAAAGTCAGGCGAAATCCGCTTATGCATAGATTTCCGAAATTTAAACCGAGCCTCAAATAAAGATAATTACCCGGTACCCCCCATGGAACAGATATTGCAAGCTGTGTCCGGGTCAGAAATGTTCTCCTAATTGGATGGGTTCTCCGGCTACAACCAGGTGCTGGTGGCTGAACCAGATAGATTGAAGACCACCTTTCGAACCAAGTGGGGAACTTTCGCGTTCAGACGTATGCCTTTTGGATTAATCAACGCAGGGGAAACTTTCCAAAGGGCCATGGATATAGCATTCAGGGGGCTGATAGGCCAGAGTGTGGTTGTATACTTAGACGATGTCACCGTGTTTTCAAAACACCGGGGCGACCATATACGCCACCTTAGGCAAATTTTTGAAAGGTGTAGAAATTACGGGATTTCACTTAACCCGAGGAAGAGCATTTTCGTCGTGGCAGAAGGAAATTTACTGGGCCATATCATAACTAAACAAGCTATTGTCGTCGATCCGGAACGGGTGAAAGCCATTGCTCAAATTCCTCTTCCTAGGAGTAAAAAAACGATGCAATATTTCTTGGGAAAGATCAATTTCGTATGGAAATTTATATCAGATTTCGCACAGATAGTCAAGCCATTACAAGGAATGATAAAAAAGAATGTTGTGTTCCAATGGAATCTGCCGGAAAGGGAGGCCTTCGACAAAATAAAACAGGCTATAGCCGAAGCTCCTTCCCTCCAAAGTCCAGATTTTGGCAAAGGTTTTATCCTGTATACTTTTGCTTCAGATTCCTCACTTGTGGCTGTCCTTACACAGAAAGATAGCAACAACGATGAACAACCCATTTCTTTCATGAGCACCGGTCTACAAGGAGCAGAGTTGAATTATCCAGAAATCGAAAAGCAAGCCTATGCGGTCTACAAAGCGGTCAAGCATTTTAGGCCCTACATCTTGAAAAATCATGTCACGGTTTTTGTTCCACACCCAGCTGTCCGCTCACTTTTCGTGCAATAGGAGCTAGGCGAAAGGCGAGGCAACTAGGTGGCGTGCTTACAAGAATATGATTTAGAATTTAAACTGGCACACACCGTCAAAGGACAGGGCTTATGCCAAATGGCCGCAGAAGCCGCAAGTTCCCATGGAATCGAAGAAGAATGTTGGGAACAAGAAATTGAAATGTATCAAAGCGACCATGTGCCTCAGCAAAGTAGCCCTTCTTGGTATTCCGACATTTCAAGGTATTTGGCCCAAGGCACCATGGACCTTGCTCTTACTGCCCGGCAGAAACGCACAATAAGACTCAAAGCCGCATCTCACCAATTGATCCAAGATAAGTTGTTCAAGAAACATCACGATGGGGTCCTGTTACGCTGCTTGGAACACGACGAAGCACAGAAAATCTTGACCGAACTGCATGACGGACCAGCTGGAGGTCATTTTGCCGGAGATACCACCGCCCATAAAATAATGCGCGCAGGATACTATTGGCCTACTCTTTTTAGAGATGCACATGCATATGTTCGGAAATGCATCCAGTGCCAGAAGTTCGCAAACCGAGAAGCACGGCCAGCCGCCCCCTTACTCTCAGTAGCAGTGGAGGAGCCTTTCCAACATTGGGGTTTGGATGTAATTGGTGAAATCACACCTCACTCTTCTAAACAACACCGGTATATCCTTACAGCTACTGATTATTTCACCAGGTGGGTCGAGGCAACACCTTTACGCCGAATCAATGATTAGGAGGTAATAGAATTCCTCACGCATTCCATCATTACCAGGTTTGGCGTTCCTACTTCTTGGTTTTCGATAATGCAACCTACTTCTCATCTTTTAAATTATATGATTTTGCGCTGGAAAATGGTATTGTTCTGAAACATTCCGCAAATTATTATCCCCAGGGGAATGGATTAGCTGAGTCAACTAATAAGAATCTCATCCGTATCATTAAAAAGACCCTGCTATCCCACCAGCGCAACTGGCACAATGCCCTTCACAATGCACTTTGGGCTGACCGTATTACTCCCAAGTCCTCCCTAGGCACCTCTCCATATTTTCTCGTGTATGGAAAAGAAGTTGTTCTTCCTCCTCATCTGTCTCTCCCAGCCCTTCAACTGTCCCAAGAATGTCATGGTACCCCATGCCCTACCCTGCAGACTCGAATTGACACCCTGATGAAGTTGGAGGAGGAAAGGAAAAAGACCCGAGAAAAGTTTGCCATCCATCAGAGCCGAATCAAGAGATGGTTTGATAAAAAATCCGCAGGGAATAAAAATTTTGAGGTAGGAGACCTGGTCCTAAAATGGGACAAAGCTCATGAGGATAAGGGAAAACATTCCGAGTTCCAAGCACTATGGACAGGCCCTTTCCAAATTAAGGAAAAGTTATGATCCCACACTTTTAGATTGCAAACCCTTGAAGGATGAGTCGAGGTCCTCCCGGTAAACGGGCATAACCTCAAACACTATTTCACTTAGCAGCCCTTAGAGGGCTATCTTATTTTGTACCATAGTTTCTTGTCTCACCTTTGTTTCAAAAAAAAAATAAAAAAAAAATGAAATAAAATCAAATAAAAGTTTAAGGAAGGATTTGTTAGAGCCACGCAATTGGCACACTGCAACAGGTTCTACACTGATGGAAAGCCCTTTCCGATAGACTCAAAGGCGACAAAAGCTGGCATGTTCTTTGCACCTAAAGGTAGCATATCACCGAGCTCGAGTCATCAAGCGGGAAAGCTTACCTCGCCAGTCTGAGAGGGTGTCCACAAAAGAAAATGCAGTGTAAATGGTAACCAGACCAGAAGGGAAAAGAGGTGCTCTATGCTACGACAGGGTATCTGGGAAAAACCAAAGTCCTCATACCAGACCAGGAACAACCTCTCTGCAAGCAAAATAAGTCGGGATCCCTCATCCGCCCAGGCTAAATTTCCATCTCAAATAAGCGCCACGAGCACATCTAAATAAGTGCCTCAGGCACATTCAAAATAAGTGCAATAGCACACTAATAAAGGGTAAAGGATTGAGAAAGGCTTCCTGTGCAGAGAGGTGATGTAACGACTCCACCAGGGTACTGACCAAGCTTGCTGGCAGCGGAGAAACGTTCACAATTCCTAGGCAGTGACTCCGCTGGGACCGAGAGGTTCGCTGGCAGCGGAGCAACACGATGAGGACAAAATAATCGTACCAGACCCTGTAGCCGCCTGGAGTTCTCCAACCCTTCCAGTCCGGAGACCTGAAGAAATGAATTTGGTTGAATGGCGCCCAGACAGGCCAGCAGATTGAGCAACCCAGCTAGGTGCCAAAGGTTAGGAAATGTCAACCACAAGGTAAAAGAAAACAGTTAGCATAGGCCCCTCCCTCCCCCCGCCAAGACTAACCATCAGCAGAGACTCTGAGTTCATCCAGTGAATCACCATTTGTTGTAGCCCCTACAACACCCTCCAAAAAGACCACCATTTCAAATTTTTGGAGCCCCTTAAAACTAAAGAGAAACTATTAAGTCGCCAAGTCGCAAAGTTAAACTATTGATGAAAACCGCGACCTCGTGACCTTGCGACCCCGCGACCCCAGGTCGCCAGGTCGCAAGGTCGCAAATCCCCAAATTTAACGAAAAGTGCGACCCAGCGACCTAGCGACCCCGCGACCCCAGGTCGCCAAGTCGCCAGGTCGCTAGGCCGCAATTATCCAATTTTAATGAAAAGTGCGACCCAGCAACCTTGCGACCCCGCGACCCCAGGTCGCCAGGTCGCAAGGTCGCAAGGTCGCAAAAATATGGAATTAATAGATTTGCGACTCAGCGACCCGCATTAATTGCCCGCACGTGCGACCTTCTATATAAGGGAGGTTGCCAAGTCGCATTTTACACATTCAGCAATTTGAAAGAAAACGCCTCTGACAACTCGACTGGCACAATTTTCCCGGGTAAGTTGCCATTTCCTCCTGCTGTTTCCATTATGATGCATTTCTTACCAAACCCATGTCCCCTTAGGCCTTTAAATTTCCCTTTGTCTGAGCTTTTACATTTTTTTGAATGTTTTGTGACCCTGCTTTCTCCACAAATGTCCAACCTCACCACATTTCTGGTTCAAACTCTCATAGCCTTGTCCCTTGCTCTTAAAACCATTCCTCAGCTCTGCCTGGACCCAGCTAGCTTTTAAATTCTCAAGAGGAGGGAGAAAAGAGAACTTACGGCTGCGTGCGCGCGAAAAACTCCCCCGGCAAGCCTTATCGCAAGGTCGCATTTTCCAATTTTTCGAAGAGTTGCGACCCAGCGACCCAGCGACCTGGTCGCCAGGTCGCAAGGTCGCATTTTTCCTCTGTGTTCGTAAGTTGCGACCCAGCGACTCTGTGACCTAGTCGCAAGGTCGCAAAGTTGCACCTAAGCCTCTTCTTGCAATCCGCGACCCTGCGACCCAGTAAACCAGTAACCCAGTTTTACATGTGTCTCAGCTAAATTTCATCACTAAACTGTAACTGGTTTTATATCATCATGTCGTTCTTATCTTGGGATTCCTTTATGAATTTGATAGGTGAACTTCAAGAAGACATAGAGTGCATACATGTTTTATCAGATTCTAGTGACATGGCGCCCCCGCTATCCCGGAAGAAGGACAAGCAAGTGGTGGAAGAAATTGATGAGCTGGACGTGGTGTCCCCACCCCCAATATACAGGGATACACTATGTACATTTGCAAAAGATGAAAACATGCGATGGTACCAAGTGTATCATGAGTTCGCCATCCCGGAAGAGGAATTTCCAGAAGATCTCCCAGACCGGGAAATATACTTGGCAGTCAAAAAGTCTAAACTACATCTGGCAGGGGCGCATCCAGCCATATTTCCATGTCCAGAGGTTATAGATTGGATCATACAAAAGACGAATCCCAAGAAGTTTGTGATCCGAGACAGCGAAGGCAGGGCTTTCGCTACGCTCATAGGCACGGATGCCCACCTTTACTACTCGTTGCCTCGCCCAGATGAGCATTTCACTCCAGAATGGGCTACTGCTCACGCTGTTCCGACAGTTGATACTATTGGACAATGGTGGGAGGAGCCCGAGAAGTTTAAGGTCAAGAAAGACCAAGAATATCCGGTGGCTAGCCTGAGAAAGGTTTATAAATTGGTTGCCGCCATGCTTTGCAGGCTTTACGGGCGCCCGGATTGCTCCACTTTCAGCGGTAATGGGCTACTATCATGGAGTATGTGACAACACATGGCACCCGTTTCAACTGGGCCGTCATATTGATGACTTCGATGCAGACCAACTTGAACGCGGCATTGGCCCCAGATGAGGGAATGCCTGCCGAATTTTACATGGCATCTTACCTACTGTATGTTGTCTGCGCAAGAGTACACTTTGAGGGATGGGCACACAACTGGGATTCCGAGCAGTCGCGTGCAATTCATCTGCAAATCAGGGTATTTTGGGAGTCCAAATACAAACAGGATATAGATCAGATCTCCCAAGTATTTATCCCCTCTTTATATAGACACTTATTTGGCCAAGATGCCCTTGCATGTCTTGGCGGGCCAAGGAGACTCTAGTCAAAGTGGCACACTGGTTCCCTTTCCCCGGATATACCTTCATCCGAGTCTTTGGAACTTACAGGGCACCACATGCTATGCCTCGCTTTGTTACAAACAAAATGCTCATTCAGGAGGTATGCTTCCAAATGACTCAAAGCTTCTCCAGCGTCCTGTCTAAAGGCAAAAAAAGCCGTGGCCCACGCTACCCCTCACCATTGGCGCGTGCACAGTTAAAGACTTCAGGGAAGTAGCAGCAGAGGGAGAAGCAATGAAAAGTTATCAACTTGGGGCGCTAGAACACCGAACATATGACCCGGAGAGAATAGTTCTTGAACACTGCCTGAAAGCTAAATTCAAGTGGACTTATCAGCATATTGAGCACCCGGCAGAAGATGAAAGAATGAACTGGTATAACGCTGAGAGAAAATTTGCTCCGGGAGTAGACATGGGCCAAGTAGATTCGGATGATCAGAGCCTAGAAGACAGAAGTCGTCAGTTGGGAGGTTCCTCTTCCTCTTTACCTAAGAAGTCTCGGATCAACACAGGGCTTACTACATCTATCCAACAGAAAGAAGCAGAAGCAAAAGCCCAGGAAGAAAGGGAAAAGAAGATAAAAGAGGATGAAGAAGCACGCCATAAGAGTGCGACGGCAACGCAGAGGAAGAAGAAGGCCAGGGAGGCCAGGAAAGAAAAAGAGGAAAAGGAGGCATAGGCCGCAGCAGAACGGGCACTCAAAACAGAGCTGGACAGAGCAGAAGCGGAGCACCAAAAAAATGTCGAACAGGCTGCTGTAGCTGAGCGGAATAGGAAGGCCGAAATAGAAGCAGCAGCAGAAACTGAACGCCAGTGAAAGGAAGAAGAGGAAAAGAACAGAGAAGAAAAGGAGGATGACCTGCTAGAAGACATCGAGGTAACTCCCCTCGAGATACCTCTGGGCAGTACCAAGCTTTCTGATGTTAGATCCCCCCAGGGGCAGGAAGAGGATGTATTTGACCTCACCAGACTCACATTCGATCAATTCTCTTTCAAAATTCGGCAAGAGAAAAGAAGATCTCTGGCGCAAAGTCCCTCTGCCACATCCACAGTTGCAACAGGCAAAGACATAGTCCTTGATACCAGGACTAATCCGGTAATGATAGCATCGGCGGGCACTGCTTTCGCCGCAGCCACGGAAGAGAACGTAACCAGAATGAGTAGAGAAATAGTCTCTCTGCAAAATAGACTGCAAGCAGCCGAGCAGCGCGAGAAAAGAGTAGAACAGGAGAAATCAGAGTTGAGAGCAGAAGTTCAACAACTCCGAAACCAGACTCCACCGGTAAATGAAGTCCCACTGGCCATTTTTAAAGAGTGTGAAGTGTTAGAAGCAACCATGAGGCAGGTGTATGGAGAAATTTTCACCATCAAACAAACAGTCGCCCCACTGGTAAGAGCACGAGCAGAGACCAAGCAAAAGCACGAGCAGCTCAGGGAGGCCTCACAGGCCTTAGACAGAATGATGGGTTGGACAGTACAATACCCTCAGGCACCTGAAAATTTGCCCAAGAGGGATTGGATTCATACACAAGATGCTAAGGTTCAGCTCTGTATGGCAATACAGTCTAAGGACAAACTATCTAAGGACCTGGACAAAGTAATGTCTTCATACAACCACCTGATCAGCGGTATCGACTCGATGCACACTTTGCACCACATTCCGACGCTCGGGGCATTGGACGAAGAGAAAGCCTGGGAGCAAGTGGATCAAGACATCCAGTCATTTTTGCAGCCTATCAAGCAAGCCGCTGCTGCGCCCGAGCCCTCAGCATCTCAAGAACATCTGAGTCAGTTTATTGCCACTCCAGCTCGGATTTATACCAAGCTTGCCTCGCTTTCAAACCAGATATCACAGAAAAGGGAAACCTTGGTGCCAAATGCTTTGGAATGCTTGCATCGGTTGAAGGAGGAGGTTCCTCTGGTTTCCCCCATAGCGATAGAGTACCAGACATGGCGAGATTTTCTCAAGGAGCAGCAGATTGACGCCCCTGACCTCAACATTGCGCGCCCATCTCCGCAGCCCGGTAGTAGCAAGTCATGAGTAGCAGTTAGAGATAGGTCGCAAGTCGCACCACTCGGACAAGTCGCAGGTCGCAACCTCTTCAAGGTCGCGAGGGAACTCAACAGGCAGGCAAGCGAAAAGTCGGGAAGCCCAAAGGGAAAGTTTTGTGCTATAAAACTCCCTACGGGGAAAGTAGAAGAGGCTTTTTCTTTTTGGAGACTCAAGAGCTACATTGTATTGTATTGAGAGATCATATCCTTAAGCATATGAATATGAATACTTGTTAAAACCCCTTTGTTGGATGATGTGTTTTGCTGTGACAGCACTGTGTGTATTCCTCGAACAGTTTTCAGAACATCCTATGATTAATGAAACTGCATTTTCAATGACATCATTTATGCATCATGTTTATCTATGTTTGTGTTAATGATGTTCAGCTTTTATCGCTTTCTAAATGAATGTTAATACCTTTGTCTATTAGCATTACGTTTTATCTTTCAGGAAGTAAAGGGGAATCTTTCCATTGAGAACTATTTCTTTTGTGGTGGGATACCTTGCAAGCATAACCCCAAAGACGTGCCGTTAACTGCATCTCTTCGGGTGTATATGTTTTATTTATTCTCTTGCTATGCATAGTGTTGTGGACATGTTCAATGCGTCAATCATGTATTTTGTATCCTATGAATAAGTGTGTGCCCACAGGTTCAATCAGGTTCTTTTGAGACCGGAAAAAAGGCGTCTTAAGCGGTAGCTGGACCCACACCCCGGACGGGATCCCTACTCCAAACGGTTTAAGGTCTAATTGGGACTTTCTACCGGGGAGATCCCCTACTGTTGGCCAGACAAATTTTCCCATCAACAGAGGGAAAATATCCATCATTTAGGATTTGACACACTAAAAACCCTCTTACTTAGAAAAATTAGGGATGAGTGGATTGATCTCCTTGATCTCATGAGTAGAGGAGATATATACCCATTATAATTTGAATAAATTTCTGAAACATACAAGAGCATATCAATATGAAGGGAAAGAGTAAGTAAATCAGCATCAACATTAGTAAGTGAATATGAACTTGGAAATTTTCTTGATAACTTTAAAACGAAAATTATTAGCAATCTAAGTGAATAAGTAGAAATGTTAAGAATGCAAACTGAGAAAAAAGAAGATGATGATATTTTTTTTTATCCATGCAGAATCATATGCTACTAAATATTGTCCATCGTTACCAAGGTTTAAGGAAGTGTACCAAGAGGACAATGGATCAATTCAATCACCAAAAAAGCTATGTTATGTATCTCCAAGAATACCATGGCAACCTAGTCAACTTGATATGATGCAAGGACCTACTTCACAATTTCAAGCTTATTCACATCCATCTCAAACTAATTGCAACACACTCCCTCCTTGGCAACCTTGGCCATCTCAACCCCAAAACCACTTGGAAACAAGGTTGGCAAGGACCTTATGGGGAAAATCCACAATATCCTCAATATTTTCCTCAATATCCTCCAACCCAAATCCATTCTATCCCTAACATCCACTTCCAACACAACCACAACCTCAACCACATCCATCACATAGATCCACTCCCACTCAACTACCTGTACCACCATTGCCAAACCCATACAAAGAAGTAACTCAACCCACTTACAATGTTGAGGTACAACATTTCCAAATATTTCCTCTTAATCTAAATGGTATCCATCTTAGCTCAAGAAAAGTATTGAAAAAAAATAGGTTCTCTAGATGTCATTAAAGGAAAATAACCAGAAAAAATAATATTTAAATGAGGAGATCAAAGATTCATGGGTTGCACTGGATGGAGAGAAGACATCAAAATCAGAGACTGAGAATATTCCCTCAGGTTTACCATTAGATCCTCCATGTGTTAAAGAGAACAATCAACAAAAATATGAATATTTGAATGTCATGGTAGAAGAGTACATCCAAGGTGATCCAAATCATCAAGTGGACCAGGGGTATCATAGCCATATTGAAATATTGTTACAGACAGCCATTAAGTTGCAGCAACACACTCTTCTTCAATAGTACTTGTTATCATCTCAATCAAAGAAGTTAGTCCCTCCTATTCAAGTACATGTAAAAGCATGTATTTCAAGTGTACATGTGATTTTATCTGTCATCTTGATGTGCACATGGCTCCATTGGAATTATTCCTATACTTGAAAGGGGGTTTTATTTTCAAGTAGAGTAGGATAGAAAAAAAATTTTAAAATGGAAAAGAAAGAAAAAAGGAAAAAGAATAAAGAAAACATCTTTTTAGGTGCTTGTGATTGGATCACTGATTAAAAACCTCCATGAGGCAGTCAATGGGTTGGGAAAAAGAGAAAAATAAAAGATCCTAGGTGAAAACCTCCTTTGAGGCACCTAGGCAGACCTACTAGTTGAAAACCTCATTGAGGCAGCTAGTAGGCCTAAAGAAAAAAGAAAAAAAGTGAAAAAATGAAAAGAAAAAATGTGTTTTCTCCATGTATCTCTCTCTAACGAATTCAGGTGCTCTCCAACCTTTGCAAGTAGCAAAAAAAACAAGTTGGCACAAAAATAAAAAGTTGGTCAAAACCCTAGTCAAAGGAAATCAAACTTGGACTTCCTCCTCCTTTTCTCATATGCTCCAAAAGGACCAAGTTCATGCAAATCCATCACCCTCGTCCATTTCCAACATCCACCCATTATTTCCAAGCTTTTCTCATTCATTTTACTCATTGTCCCAAAATGCTACAGGAAACCATGCATTTTGTTACAGGAAACTCCTATTTTTTAGCATAAAATTGTTTTTATAATATCTTCAAAACCATGCATCAATTTGTCTATTTGTTTCATGGGGAGATGAATATGGATTATGGTAATATGCTCAAGAAATTTCAACAATTTCTGGTTCACAGTTTATGAGAAATCGACCTCCATCACCTACAGCCATTTTTTATTTTTGGCAAGATTCGTGCATCCAATGGCTAAGATTTTTTATGGAAAGGTGCAGAAGGGTGATAGTAATATGCTCAAAAACATTCAGGTCAATCTGGTCTACCATTTGAGATTTATTCCTAAAACAAGTCTACCACAAGGGGGTTATCCTGAAATGCTACAGGAAGTCATGTAGATGCTACAACAAGCGGATCTGATTTGAGGAAAGGGTCAAAATATCATTTCTTATGTAGAGAAGGTTGAGAGAGGTCCCCTGTGACCACTTACATCACCTACCTCTATCGATCCAATTTCATCCACAAATTCCACTCTGTCGTATATGAAAAAAAATAAAAAAAAGTTATGTCATCAACTTTTCCACCACCTACACCACCTCTTTATGATTGTAACCTTGTCCTTATACCTCCTATGAATTTCCATCAATCCCACAGGCAGTAATTATGTCTCTAAGATGAATTAAATTTCTATTACAGGAATAGGATTCCTCTGTATAAGCATGTACAGTCACATCAAAACTCAGCAACAATTCTTTTCTCACCCACAGAGCAGAAGATCCAGCCACCTTGAGCATCATGAATCCATTTATGAAGTTGAGAAGAGCACAACCTCCTTAGGAAGTAGTCCATCCACTCCACCAGCATAAGATTGAACATTGGGAAGAAGACTACACACACAAAAAACTTTATCAATTAAAAAATCATCATGCTATGAATACTTGTACAGAAGAAAAATCATCAACTACAACACTCACATCATGAACATCTCAACAGCAACATTTTATCTAGGGATGTGAAGCAGAAACAACAACAACAACAACAACAAAAAACCATAGAAGACCTCCATATTCAATATTATCATCAATAGGACCTCAAGCATATTATCACATGCAACTTTAGGATCATAAGTAGCATCTTCAAAACCACCAAAGACAGCTTCAACGGTCATATCACCAGCCTCAATATCACCTACAAAAACACATAAAGGGTAAGGATAAGGTATGCAATCATATAAACCTTTCTTCGAATCTATTCTAGCTTAAAAAAACATTAAAAGTGTGAGAAGGAAAATTTTTTTATAGCCAAAATTAGTAGCAGAGAAACCTCGACCTTATCTAGAAATTAGATTCACTTCTCCACCAAGACACACACACATGTGGGAGAGGAACACGACAAAAGTAAAGAAACTTGAGAAAGTGGGTAGTAAGAAGTTATTTTTGATGGAATACAAGGATTGCCAAGGGGTAACTGAGGGTGAAACCAGTTAACAGAAAAAGTACTCTGAGTTTATTTTGCATGCAATGAAAAAAAAAAAAATTGAAGAAAATAAATAAATAAATAAAAATAGAAGGTGGACCCACCACCTCTTGGCATGCGAAATAGAGCTGCTACAGATGAAATATGGCTGCTACAGGCACAAAATTTTCCACAGGAAGTTGCTACATGAAAAAACAGATTTTCTACAGGAAAGAAAAATTTGGTACAGGAAGTTAACCTTGAAAAAAATTGTTGACCAAAGGTTGTTTTCAGACCTAGAGGAGCAGTTTTCTTCCTCTCTTCTCTCTCTCCTCTGCTTACACACTCCATGGACAACTATATCATGCACCCATTCACTCATTTCACCTTTCAAGTAGGCAGAAAACTCCATTTTTACTCTTGACTGTATTTGCTATAGGAAAGTCCTAGAAGCTACAAATTCCTGTAACACTATAGGAAACCCTGTAAATGCTATAGGAAACTTATTCACAAGGAAAGTAGCTCTCTCAAAGGTTTCTAAACTTTTTTTTTTCTTTTTTTTTTGTAATTCAGCACCCACGGGGGGATTAGAACTGGTGATCTATCGTATGGAGTGCCTTAACAATTCACCCTTCACCGTCGAACCAAAGCTCCATGGGCTAAAGGTGAGTGGGCTTGGCCCAGGTTTAGCATTTCATGCTACTAGTCAACGCCCTCACTCAGGTTCGAGCACAAGACCTTGCCGTCATGACAAGTCTGACTTTACCAACCAGCCGCCTCCGCTGACCTTAAAAGGTGAGCAAGCTTGGCCCAGGTTCAACATTTCTCGTGACTAGTCAATGCCCTCACTCAGGTTCGAGCACAAGACCTTGCCATCATGATGAGTGTGACTTTACCAACCAGCCGCCTCCGCCGACCTTAAAAGGTGAGTGGGCTTGGCCCAGGTTCAGCGTTTCCCGTGACTAGTCAACGCCCTTGCTCAGGTTCGAGCACAAGACCTTGCCGTCATGACGAGTCTAACTTTATCAACCAGCCGCCTCTGCTGACCTTCAAAAGGTGAGTGAGCTTGGCCCAGGTTCAGCATTTTCCACGACTAGTCAACACCCTCGCTCAGGTTTGAGCACAAGACCTTGCCGTCATGACGAGTCTAACTTTACCAACCAGCCGCCTCCTCCGACCTTTTCTAAACTTCAAAAATAGCATGATAATTTATTTTTTTCCCTATACCTACCACTCCTAACCCTCACATCACTCCATGCACAAGGATTCACTCCCTAAACACTATGATGCACCACTAGCAGCTAGATCACCTATACCTTGGCTTGGTACCTCTTCCCTTACCTCTCCATCCCTCCATACCTAACCTCCATAAACCATTTCCCTTCATCTCTAAGCAATATGGAGCCCTAAGAAGCAGAGAGAAGATTGCTACAGGAAGTTGAAAATTTTCCTGTAGCAATTATGTATATGGCACAGCAAGGTAAAAATATGAGGATAAGTTGATGAATATGGCTTCAAAGGACCACCAGCAGACTCCAGGAGGATGAACATACCATCTAGGGCACCTGATGACCTTCATGCATCACCTACAAGAAGAAAAAAACAAATAAAAAGGTTAAGCATCTCACTCAGAAACAAGTTGCTAACTCATAAAATACATTAAAAAAACACAACAAGAGAAAGATAGCCATGGTTATCACCAAACTCTAGCACCCTGCACCAGATAATGTCTGCAACTCCTCAGAAACAGGTACAAACAAATTCCTAACTTTGCACACCATTACAGTTGAAGAATCACTTGAGAGAAAGAAGCAGTGTGAACCTACATTAGAAGTTTAATGGGAAACTGAGATAGGGGAAGAAATGAAAATAGAAGAGTAGCAAGAAGATCAGTAGGAGGAGCAGCACATGTACCAATAAACAAATAATGAAATAGGCTAGCATACATGAAGAACCACATGGAAAGGAGGATGAATATGTTTCTCAGAGGATGAGCATCAGTTTCAGTAGGGGGGTATGATGGGCCTCTAAATTATACATAAAATAAGGCACATCTAACATTTATTAGGCACATAAAATATATATTAAATCTCTCCTTATACACTTAATAATGTTTTTTTAAGATTTAATATGTTCTTACGAAGGCTTAGATATAATTTCATATTTGTGCCTAATATTATTTGTTTTTGAAGGATATTGTGAGAATAATGGGAAGATTATGGAGATTTGGAGAAGGAGATAATTTAGGGACTTGTTCCCTACTACTATAGGATCAATATTGGAGAATAAATGAACAAAATATCATGAAATAATTGAGAAATTCTGGAGATATTCTGTAACTCTGATGATTGAGAAATCCTAGGAATGTGTTCCCTGTTATTTACTGTAAACTCCTAGTCTTGGGAACCAGATCCACTATTTGAGGGATTTTGGAGGGGAAATATTCCTCCTTTCAAGGAGAATTCTTCCTAATCATTTTTTTTAAGTACCAATTCAAACTGGCCTCTAGGGGAATGTATTGTTTAGTCTTATTGTGGAGAGAACTTGTTTTCTAGCAGCTCCACTTTCTTACCTTGCAGGGATGTACTTGGATTGATTCAATAATGAATATTGGAACAATTTTTAGCTTCTAAGGCTTGGTTTATTCCATAGGAATATGATTTCTCCTTGGGCTTGGTCGTCCCAGGAGCCTCAGAGCCCTCTTGCACAATTTCTTTGTGTTCTTGTCAATTCTTATTCACATGCATCTCTTATTTATGTTTTGCATATTTCTGTATCTAGTATTGTTTCTTTTCTTGCTATAGGATTGAGTTAAATGATTGAAGTGAGTTATTTTTCAGGTTATTTATAGGTTCAAAATCATTATTCATCCTTGGAATAAATTTGGAAGGTCATCTTAATCATTAAGCTACTTGGATTTGGTTACTAGTTCTCGAATAAGATTTCTGGAAATGCTTTGTAGCGAAATAGTAGTAAATTTCTGATATTTTTTATAATGGTTTAATGAGCTTCATTTGAATTTATTACACTTGGATTAGGTCATAATAATTTTAAATTCAATAAAAAAAATCACCCCATTTCATTTGTACTTTATTAGGTTAGGCATTTGATAGATTAACTAGCTCACTAGTTCTTGAATTTCCAGGTTTTAGAGTAGTAATTTTTATGCTATTTTTTAGCACGTGTGAACAAGGGTATTTTGTAGTGATTCCACTTGGAATGGAGACCTAAGACATCCTAATTACTATAAAAAAAATTCCCATACCATTTTTATTTGATTTACTTGGTCATTCGGTGAGTTATTTCCAAAACATACTTTCCTGTAGCAAAAACAGAGTTTCCTGCAGCACTCTTGTAGCACATGTCAACTCGACCAGATTTGATCCCAAATCTTGGTTTTTGTCTCTTAGTATTGAACCATGAACCCTAGGATATAAATCCATGATTGAGGAAGAGTAAACACCACTTAGACGTACATGCATTTGTACAAAGTAGATTAGGCTTATTTATTTGAATTCATGCCCTTAGGATTTCAACTACAAATTGTTGTGCTTGCCTAGGATTAATTTGTTTTCAAAGCAACACTTCCATTTCTGCAATTATTTTAGGATTTGATTTCATGACATTCACTCCATTACATAAGATCAAAAAAATGAGGACACATTGTATGATGCGCATATAGTGTTGATACCTCTTAATTTTGTACGAACCTCGGGTTAATAATTAAATTTGGTAGCCTTGGTAGTTGCCACATTCTTGTTGCAATACTGAAGCTCATTAGTATGTGCACAATCATATTGTTGACGACCTCTATCTAGCCATCATTATAGGGGTGGAATGTAGTCGATTTGGTGAGCCTGGAGTCCAAAAATGACAAAAATGACCGATAAAAACACGCTTAGGAACCAACAAACCCAATCTGGTATAATGGTCTGCGATATCCCAAAATGTACCTACATTTGTTCAAAGAAGAGTTTGGCAGTGGCCTCTATTGTGATACTCTTCTTGTAGGCAACCAATATTTCCATCTTAGAAAATTTGTCGACGACCACAAATACACAATCGTTTTCATGCTTGGTATAAGGAAGGCTGGACATATAGTCCATGGATATTGATTCCTAGGGTTGGCTAGGAGTATGAAGAGGAGTATACAAGCCTTGATTCTTAATAGTTGGCTTCATAATGGCACAGTCAGTGTAGGATCTAATGTATTTTCCAACATCCTGTCAAAGATTTGGCCAATAAAAACACGTTTGTAGTATGGCCACAGTTTTCTCCATACCAAATTGTCTTGTGACCCAGCTATAGTATGCCTTCAAAATCAACTTGGCACGCTCGCTTTAAGGAACACAAAGTTGGCCCAAGTAGCATAATAATACATCCTTTATGTGGAATTTTGGAACTTTCTTTCCATACAATAGAATCTAGTATGTTGTGGAGAAATATGGATCATTTTTATAAATTTGTGGATATCCAAAGTTCTCGTGGCCATAATATTTGGGAACAGTGGTCAGCGTTGCAACTAGTGGCAGACAGAAAATATGAAACATAATTGGCGTTGCCCTTCTTGTATTTGATATTCAATTTGAATTTTTTTAGATATGTGGACCACTTCGGATGGCGATCGTTATGCAACTTCCCTTGGGTCTGTATAAACTGCATGCGTTATTGATATGTGTGGATTACAAACTCCTTCCCTATAATGTAATGTTTCCATTGTCTGAAATCTTGCACGATGGAATACATCTCCTTATCGTAGGTGGGGTATTTACGAATTGTGTTGGAAAGGGAATCACTTTGATAGGCCATTAGATGCCCATGTTGGATGATAATTGCACCAATAGCATAGTCAAAGGCATATGTTTCAATTTCAAATGGTTGTTGCAGGTCTGGAAATGTGAGTATTGGTGCAAAGCAGTGGCAGTGCTTCAACTCAACAAATTCCTTAATTTTTTACTCAAACCAGAAAAAAAAATCTTTTGCTTTGCCCTTGGTAACTTTACTCAAACGTAGAGTGATAGGAGAGAATCCCAACATGAACCTATGATAAATAATTGCAAGGCCCAAAGGCTATGAAGCTCTGTTAGAGTGGTCGAGTTTGGCCAATCCCGAATGACTTGGATCTTGGCTAAATCAACATGCATCCCTTGCTCATCAATTATGTAACCCATATAGTGGACCTACCTCATGCCATAGGTGCATTTATCCAAGTTGGCACATATCTTGTGTTTCCACAAGGTTTGAATAACTTGTCGAATGTGTTTCAAGTTCTCTTCCCAACTCTTATTGAATATGAGGATCTTATCTAGATATAAAACCACAAATTAGTTGGTAAAGGGCTGCAAGATGTTATCCATCATCCTCATAAAAGTTGTAGGGGAATTTTTCAACCTGAAAGGCATGACCAACCACTCAAAACGACCCTCCTTGGATTTGAAGGTGGTCTTCCATACATTTGTGGGTTCTATTGGCACCTGGTGATAGTCGAAATTCAAATAGATCATGCTAAAATAATTTTCCCCCTTTAGTTGTTCAAGAAGGTCATAATTCTGTGGGATTGGACACATATTCCTGACAATTATTTTGTTTAGTGCCCGATAATCAATTCAAAGTCTCCAAGTTCCATCTTTCTTCTACACAGGTACAATTGGGCTCCCACAAGGTGAGGAACTTGGTCGGATGTTCCCTTTTTGTAGCAACTACTAAATTTCCCGCTTGATTTCTTCTTTTTATAGAATGGAGCGGTACTATATAGGCCCATTTGGTATAGGTTCTCCAAGAGTTAGATCAATCGAATTCTTGACCTGACAGTGTGAAGGTACCCCTATTGGTGAGGAGTATATGTCCCTGTATTCTTCCACCACCTTATCCATCTATTTTTGTTGTGTGGGGGAACCCTTCCTATGGGTCATGGATGTGGCCACTATCATCCCCTTGTTTTGATAATGAATCATAAAAATAATAATAATAATAATAATAATAATAATAAATTCTTGGTTTGGGAGATGATCTTACTGCATTTCTTAGCAAAAATAAAAGATATGACAGTAGGCGGGGCTACCTCTTTTATCTTGTATAAATTATTTCCCAAAGTAATAATAACAGTGTGAGGCCTAGACTCATACACAAAATGACACACAATACCTCATCCGTGAAGGGCTTGATGCTTTAGGGAAGGCAGCATTGCTAATTGATGTGGAGATATCTTCCATCATGAATCCACCCGATGGTGTATGATTGTAGGTGTGATTTCATCAATAGGCCCAACTGGTTCACAATATCTTTTGAAAAGAGGTTCTTTTGGCTCCCACTGTTGACAATAAACTATAATAGATAACCCTTCACCCACATCTGTGAGTGAAAGATATGCTCCCCCTATTCTCAATCTTCGTGCTCAATCTTCTGGACCTTGGTGGTGGAAATAGTGGCACTAGGTTCTACATCAATAGTATGATTCCCCTTGTCATTCTCCTTGTCATGTTCTGGCTTAGAATTAAAATATGCATCAAACTTTGAAGCTTTCAGCTCGGTTACCAATGACTGCTTGGTGCAACACTTATATGTGTTGTGAGTGGGAATTTTGTGGAACTCACACTACTTTCTGGTGTCCTTATTCGTCTTCGTGCTGACATTATTTTATTATGGCTTTGATGGGTTTTCCTGGGTCGCTCCACCTTAGCTCTATCCTTTTTTTTGCGATTTGGGGGTGCTCTTGCTCTACTTCTAATTTGCAGATCCAAAGTTGTGTTTCTTTTGTTTAAATTTTTGTTCAAACTTGGCAGCATATTCATATGTTGCACTAAGCGAGGAGATTTATATGAACTCCATTTCTTCCTGAATGTATTTATGCAGGCATCTGCGGTACTTGAGCACCAAATTTCACTATGAATCTTTGATACCCAACCTTTTGCATAGAGAATGAAAAATAATTTTGAGCTCATGCCCATCTTAGTCCCTTTGTTGTCGTAGTGTGTTCCATTGTATGTATTTGTCCTCATAGCCTACCATGGGGAAAAACTATTCCTTAGCAGTGTCTCAGAAAGAGTTCCAAGAGGTGGTGGATGTAAAAAAAAAGGGTTTTGTTGGAATTATGATGTAATATGTTGTCCTTGATGGCAACCCACTTAATGAGTTTTTCTTGTTGAACTGAAGATGTGAAAATGATGTAGCTACACGTCAATTCATATGTGGCAGAGAAAGGAAATCTAGTCAGTATCAAAGAAATGATAAATGTAATATGTCACAATGTATATGCAGGTTTGATGAAGAGAAGTCGCGTATACACGCAGGTGTGCTGAAGCCAAGTACCATATGCCTGTTGCGCTCTAAATTGATAATACCAGGGGTTATTACCATGGTATTAGCCCATAATATTTAGCATTGTGTCGTCTAGTTTATTCCGTCCAAGAATACCATCGACACTTGTGTGGTTTTGGCTCATGGTATTGGTAAAGGATAAACCTATATAAGGAGAACAAGATTATAGTGCAAGGTGTGCATGTGTTTGGGCATTGAATGAATACTTCACTCTAAAGTATATATGCATGAAATGGGCTACATTTTATTGATAGATCTGAAATAATAATGCACCTATGAATACAATGATGGATCAGGATCTCTAGACCTGAAATGAATATGTATTTGCTTGATCTATTTATGAAATTTTTAGATCTGTGATCTAGCGAATGTTTGCTGAAGTGAAGGGTAAGATCTGAGCTAATTATTTATTCTAAAGAGTTGTGCAGTCTTGAAATAATTGCAGATCTATGCGCAGGTTCGTCTTTGTAAAAGCGTGTATGTACGCAGGTTCTTTTCAGCAAAAGCGCGTATGGAATCTAGGGTTTTGCTGAAGTGTGTTGAAGGAAATTTCTGATCAGTTTTGATGTATTACTATTGTCTATCAATGATGTCCTCATACAGATCTGGGTTTTTTTAATATTGATTATGATGCTAGTTGATGATGATTAGATATTAGTGGTTGGTTGGTTGATTGATGATTAAGTGAATGATTTTATAAGGTTATGAGTTTCATCTTGATGTACGTTATTTGAGCTTAAATTTGTGGAGTGGGTCCAGTCCGAAAATCTGATGAAAAGAGGCCTACAATTTGTGTTGTGTTGAAGTTTTTGGATCTAGTGTGAAAATTGATGAAACGTGGTATGCGGTGGTTCTAAGGGTTGGAGCCTTCAGTGAGGGGTTCATAGCTCCCTTCCAGTGGTTGCTGGCAAACAAGATCAGGGGGCAGTAGCTCACTTCCAGGAGTGGATAGTAAACGAGAAGTAGGAGGTCATAGCTCCCTTCCAGTAGTAGCTGGTAAACGAGATCAGGGGGTTGGAGCTCCCTTCCAATAGTAGCTGGAAAATGAGAGAAGGTTGCAACCTTCTGCAGGTGGATTCCTGTGTGCTGGTATGAGTCTGCGCATGTACAATATTGTAAGCAGTTTTCTTTATAATAAATATTGAAGGCAGAGACGACAGCAACGGTGGTTTTCTCCCGAATTGGGTTTCCACCTTAAATCCTCGTGTTCATGTGTATTTCTTATGTGTGATGATGTATTTTGTTCTTACTTCACATGCTTACTTCTTACTAAACATCTGATGAATGAATGATGCACTAATCTAAGTGAAGGATTATCTTCATAATAAGACCTTTGGACACACACAAGTTTCTTTAAAGATAGCTGCATGTATACGCTAGTTGGGTTCATTAAAGTTGCATATATAAATCAGTAAAGGAAAAGTAAAATTTTTATAGTGAGTTATAAATACTAATTCACTTCCCCCCCCCCTCTTAGTATTTTTCCCAACAATTGGAATCAGAGCCAGTCCTTCTGAAGAATCTTGATCGCTTGAAGGAGATCCATCACAATGGGAAGTCATGAAGGAGAATTTTCTATCAAGACACCTCTGTTCAATGGAAGCAATCTATTATTCTGTAAGATATGAACAAGAGCTTATTTACAAAGTCTTGGAGCATATATCTGGGGAATCGTGGAAGGAGGCTACCAGTATCCAGCAAGTGTTCCTACAAATGCAGCAGAAAGGAAGAGATATGAAATCAATGCAAAAGATGTCAATGCTTTATTAGGGAGTCTGCCAGAAATAGAATTTGTCAAATTTATGCAGCTAAATTCAGCAAAGGAAATATGGGACAAGATCATTCAGAGCTATGAAGGTGATGCAAAGGTTAAAAGTTCCATACTTCAAACACTTAGAATGCAATATGAAAATTTCAAAATGCATGATGATGAAAGTATTGCAAGTTTATTCCTAAGATTAGATGAGATTGTGAATTCTATGAGGAATATGGGTGAAGATATAAAAGACTCAAGTTTAGTAGAAATTATATTGAGATCTCTAACTCCAAAGTTCGAGTCAAAAGTGTCAGCTATTGAAGAAAAGTAGGATATGCAAACTCTTACTTTATTCAACTGCATGGTATCCTGACTGCTTTTGAAATGAGAAGAGGAGGTCCCTCACAAGTCATAGAAGCTGCTTTTAAGGCCTGTGAAAAAAGGAAAAGAAAAGGAAGCTCTTAAGGAATCAAGTTATATATCAGAAGAATAAGAAGCAAATTTTGTGAGAAGACTTCAACCAGGTATTGGAAGATTCAAAGGTAAGCTTCCCTTAAAGTGTTTTGCTTGTGGTAGAGTTGGTCATTTTGCTGCTAAATGTCCTTATAAAGAAAATCATTATAAAGGGAAATAGTTTGAAAAAGGAAGGAGTTATTATAAAAATGAAGATAATGATGGATTGTCAAATGAAGAAGAAGATTTTGATCAAGATTTTCAAGTGCTCATGGCATGTACCATGGATGATGATAATTCCTTAAAAGAAAGGGATCCAAGAATTGAAGAATTGCATAGATCAAGAAATAAAGGATGCTTTCATGGATTTTTTTTCTATTGTAACTCCTTTGGGCATAAGGCCACTGATTTCAAGTTAAGTATGATGAACATATCTGAGAAATTGGATAATTTCCAGCACACAATAAGAAATTTCAAGCAAAGATGGAAAAGGAAGAAGCATCGGTAAAAAATGTAGGGAATATTGACCCTACCGCAGTCATCTGTTTCTAAAGTTTACTTCTCATAATGACTGCATGAGTGATGTGAGATACATTATAGGAATCAGTAATGTATCATCACAGGGGGAGCAATATATGGTGATTCCCATGGTTGGTTTGGTAATTCTGGTTGTATTTATTTCTAACAGTTCATCTGATGTGACAAAAGAAGACAGGTATAGAATGTATAAGTCTAGGGGGAGATGGAGATGTGAAATTTCCAGTGTTTCACTTTCTGTACGCGGGTTGCATGAACTAAACTCGTGTATACACGCGAGTTCCGATGGATATAGTTGCATATGTTTTTCTCTAATAAGAAAAAATGTGAGACAGACTCAAGAACATTTTTTTGATATGTTGCTGACAATTACAATTTTCTTGATATGATGGTTATATATGTTTATATGATATTAAGTTTTGATTATCTACTTGATGAAGATGCTTTGATGAATTGGTTGGTGAAGGTGTTCAGGATGTACAGGTTTAGGGGGAGCATTAGCCTTGTTGAGAACAATGCATTGTTGGCATTATGGTGGTTTCTAAATTATGATCTCTCTCTTGATGTCTTTTGGTATTTATTATACAAAGTCATATCTATTATTTGATAAAAAGGTCATGTTGAGACCTATGATGTAAAAAAATTATATTCATTCATGTAAGGACTTGTTCAAATTTGTAAACCCGCTTGGTTGGGTAGTTGAGTCAAATTGGTAAACCCACTTGGTTGGGTTGTTGAACCAAATATGTAATTCCACTTGGTTGGATCATTGATGTAAGTATGAGTCATTCGTGATAGGAAAGGTCATACTCGGTTGAGTTATAGAGTCATGTACTTCATTGAAAAATCTGTCTGAAGTTTCAACATGAGCTCAAGGGGAGCATGGTCAATACATTTCACATCAAATCTATAGAGCTTTTCTTTCTACAAGGGAAAAAAAACCTTGTTTTGGTATTGATCTGCCATTTGCCCTTGATGTCAAAGGGGGAGAGTAACTTAGTGTTTGAATAATTTTTATAATTGATGTATCTATCAGTTGTGGTGATCAAACACCAACATGGTATCCATCAAGTCCAAAGGGGGAGATTTTTGGCATTATGATGTAATATGTTGTCCTTGATGGAAACCCACTTAATGAGTTGTTCTTGTTGAACTGAAGATGTGAAAATGATGTATCTACAGGTCATTTCAGATGTGGCAGAGAAAGGAAATCCAATCAGTATCAAAGAAATGATAAATATAATATGTCGCAATGTATACACAAGTTTGATGAAGAGAAGTTGTGTAGACACGCGGGTGCACTGAAGCCAAGTAGCATATGTCTGTTGGGCTCTAAATTTATAATACCAGGGGTTATTACCATGGTATTAGCCCACAATATTGAGCGATGTGTCATCTAGTTGATTCCGTCCAAGAATACCATCATCACTTGTGTGGTTTTGGCTCATGGTATTGGTAAAGGATAAACCTATATAAGGAGAACAAGATTATAATGCAAGGTGTGCATGTGTTTGGGCATTGAATGAATACTTCACTCTGAAATATATCTGCATGGAATGGACTACAGTTTATTGATAGATATGAAATAATAATGCACCTATGAATATAATGATGGATCAGGATCTTTAGACTTGAAATGAATATGTATTTTCTTGATCTATTTATGAAATGTTTAGATCCATGATCTGGTGAATGTTTGTTGAAGTGAAGGGTAAGATCTGAGCTGATTATTTATTCTGAAGAGTTGTGCAGTCCTGAAATAGTTGCATATTGATATGCAGGTTCATCTCCGTAAAATCGCATATGTACGCAGGTTCTTTTCAACAAAAGCGCGTATGGAATCTAGGGTTTTGTTGAAGTGTTTGGAAGGAAATTTTTGATCAGTTTTGTTGTATTACTGTTGTCTTTCAATGATGTCTTAATACAGATCTAGGTTCTTTGAATATTGATTATGCCGCTAGTTGATGATGATTAGAGATCAATGGTTGGTTGGTTGATTGATGATTAAATGAATTATTTGATAAGGTTATGAGTTTCATATTGATGTACGTTCTTTGAGCTTAAATGTGTGGAGTGGGTCCAGTTTGAAAATATGATGAAAAGAGGCCTACAAGTTGTGTTTTCTTGAAGTTGTTGGATTTAGTGTGAAAATCGATGAAACATGGTCCGCGATGGTGCTGAGGGTTGGAGCCTTCAGTGAGGGGGTCGTAGCTCCCTTCTAGTGGTTGTTGGTAAACAAGATCAGGGGGTAGTATCTCCCTTCCGGGAGTGACTGGTAAACGAGAAGTAGGGGGTCATAGCTCCATTCCAGTAGTAGTTGGTAAATGAGATCAGGGGGTTGGAGCTCCCTTCCAGTAGTAGCTAGAGAATGAGAGAAGGTGGCAGCCTTCTGTAGGTGGGTGCCTGCGTGTTGGTATGAGTCTCGCCAGTACAATATTGTAGGAATTTTTTGTTATAATAAATATTGAAGAAAAAGACGACAACAGCGGTGGTTTTCTCTCGAATTGGGTTTCCACCTTAAATCCTGGTGTTCATGTGTATTTATTATGTGCGATGATTTATTATTTTCTTACTGCACATGCTTACTACTTAATAAACATCTGATGAATGAATGATGCACTAATATAAGTAAAGAATTATCTTCATAATAATATCTATGGACATATGCAAGTTTCTTTAACGATAGCCATGTGTATAAACTATTTCGATTCATTAAAGTCGCGTATAGAGTAAAATTTTTATAGTGAGTTATAAATATTGATTCACCCCCCCCCCTTCAGTATTTTTCCCAACAGGTTCCTCGGCCCTTTTCTCACAATACATTTCCCACCATTCCTTGACATAGGGGGCAGTATTAGGAAGTGAAAAAGTAATCTTCTTCCTATCGGAGAAAAAATGGACAGAAAAATAACCTTCCAATAGATTCAACCACCTATATACAATATCTATATCTACTTAAAATTTTAATATAGGGATATCCAATTTCACTTGTACCTTTAAGGAGCCAACACCTCTGAACTCACTGTTGGATGAAGATGCGTCGTAGGTGGATATTCACTGAAGGATCTAGGAAGATTTGTCAATCATCTCATTCCTTTGTCGCTCGAGGGCTCCTCCAAGAAATAGTTTGATAGGATCTCCTACTCCCTCGTATTTTTTTTAATCCTCCATGGGAGGTCATTGTTGTCAGCAGGGACAGTTTTTCAAAGGCTCAACCAGTTCCAATCCCAACTCCTTATACCGTGACCTAGTTGGGGACATGCACAGAAAAATAGAGAAAGAACATATTTCTCTAATACCAGTAATCTAGATTTATGAAGGGATGAAATTAAATACAAATATAATAGAACATAGAGATACAATGAAAAACATAACTTCAATTCATTAAAAACAAACTGAAAATTTTTTACGTGCAAAATGGAAACAAACTAGCTCAGGGGATGGTAGGTTATCTCTGAGAATAGATGTGGTGGCTACATGTCTTATGAATTGTGTTAAAATGGGGCTCAAAGGCCTATTTATTATTTAGAAATAATGTAAAACCCTCAACATCCAAAACCTGAACCCTAGTAGATGAAGCGCCAAAAGTCTGTGGGCCTCGTTAGGGTAAATTGGTACATCAACTTCTGAGGGTCGTAACTTTGGCATACAATCTTCGTTTGACATGTGCGATACCTCGTTAGAAATATCTATATGAGGACTAAAAATTTTGATAGAAAATCCCCAATAGAAATAATGGTTTTTCTCGTTTCAAAAAAAAAAACTGTTTAGGGCCTCAAAACGGCTATGGAAGTTCAAGACCTAAAAAAATGCCAAAAATAGTAAATTGTGCTACAATTAAGGAAACTTAAAGAAACAATGGTGGGGGACCAAGTGGAATAGGTGGGTGGCCACCAATATCCACCTTGATCATCCCATATCCCTTATAAAGAAATGGCCCCCATTGTGTTGAGTGCATCCATGAGATGGAGAAACTTTTGTTGAACTTGGTCCCTGGTGAGCCACTTTCCATTGTGCAAGAGTTGGCTAGCTTTGATAACCAAATACAGTTGGACCTTCTGTCGGTGGTTTTTATTGATTTAAATTTCCATGATCCAATCAGTTGCATCTTGTTCCATGTCGTCTGGTTTTATCTTTGCTAGTGTGAGTTGCTATACAATGTCCAATGTGTCTAGTAATGGTGGAAATGATGGCCGAAGGCAGTACACATTGAACACTAGGTGCAGAAGGAATGGGAGAATGTTGAGCTCAAAATAATTATCCCACACAACCTTGGTGATGGTGTAAGGCCCATATCAGAGTGGTCTGAGCTTTTGATGGGCTCCTTTAAGCTGTTATTTCTACAAATGCAACCAAATTGTATCACCCACCTGAAACTTATAGGATGCCAGATGTTGATAATTCTGTTGTTTGCATTTGGCATTGGATTTCTTCAGGATGTCATGAACCTACTAGTAGATGTTTTGAATTTTCTCAATAAACCGGGTAGCTCTATCATCTTCGAACTGAAAATGGGAAGATTCTTCCTGTGTAGTTGCAAAAGTGCCTGCAACATCAAGGGGACATAATGGTTGAAATCCAAGACCCACTTCAAAGGGGCTATGGCCAGTCGACTATGGATAGATTTGTTATAGTCATGTTTCACATAGGGAAGAATATTTTCCCATGTCCACAGATGCTTAGAGTTGTAAATGTGTAGTATGTTCACAATCATCTTGATGACGACCTCTGTTTGGCCATGAGTTGGGGGGTGGAATGCAGTTAACTTGGTGATCTTGGTGTCCAATAATGACCAAATTCTCGACCAAAACACACTTAGGAACCTGATATTTCGATGTAATATAATGGTCTATGGGATCCTAAAATGTACCCAAACTCATTCAAAGAAGAGTCTGTAAATGGCCTTTGTTGTTATACTCTTCTTGCATGCATCCAATGTGGCCATCTTAGAAAATATGTCGAAAACCACGAATACACAGTTGTTTCCATGCTTGGTAGAAGGAAGGCCAGACATATATTCCATGGACATGGGTTCTCAGGGCTAGCTAGGATTAGGAAGAGTAGTATACAAGTCTTGCTTCTTAATAGTTGGATTGGTGCTGCCACATGCAGTGCAGGATCTGATGTATTTTCCAACATCTTATCAAAGATTTGGCCAATAAAAATACTTTTGTAGTATAGCCATATTTTTCTCCACACCAAAGTTTCCTACGACCCAACTGTAGTGCGCCTCCCAAATCAACTTGGCACGCTCACTTGAAGGAACGAAAAGGTGGCGTAGGTAGCATAATAATGCATCCAAGAGGTGGAAGTCTAGAACTGTCTTTCCATCCAATAGAATTTATTATGTGGTGGTGTTTTCGCTGCGAAAAACACCCTCCAAAAATTTTTCTACACTTGAATTTTGGAGCCTACTGTGGATCTTGCGATCTATTTTTCCGTACTCACTCCTTGGTCAGTTGATGATTTTTGAGCTCCCTTCTTGGATTGGAAGTGTATAATTCACTTTCTCATACATGCGCAGACTGTAACAAGTGTGTTATCACTCAGTAATTTCCCAAGGATGTGAAGGAAACCAAGAGGTAACCACAAAACCACTTTGGAAGCTGGGATCTAGCCCTGTCAGCCTCAGAGAGGGATCTCTCTTTAAGATTTATATTTTTTTATATCAATATATTAGGCTAGTTATAAAAGTTCAGTGTTTTTTGAATGATTTTGAATTTTTTGGTTGATTAATGTCTAAAATTACCATTGGGCTATGGATTCTATTACTTAAAACATGGATCTATTTCATCTTTTACAAATAGGTTTTACAGGGTAAGGTAGCCAAACTAATTAGATTTTGTAATTTAAATGAAGTGAACAAGAAGAAATGTAGGAATTTCCATTAAGTAAAGAGAAATTAAGAATTATTTTACTTAACTTCAATTTGAAAACATTTAAATTACTCAAATCTAGAATCAGAGTGTACCTTAAAACAAATTATGTTCTTGATTTTCTATTGAATAATTCAGATTATGGAAACACATATGAATGGCACACAAGAAAAGTAAACACAGCTACTAAGGTATATGCACTTCACCAATAGTTTGACATAATAATCATGTGAAAGAGCTTTATGTATTACAGAAAAGTCCTTTGAAACTTGAAATGCAGATTACAATAGCTTTCTTGGATACAAAAATCAACCCTTCTTACTTTGAAATGAGAATTATTTATAAGTTTATTACAAAATATGTTGATATAAAAAATCAGGATGAAATTTAGGAATCTATAAAAACTAATTACATCTCTTAATACAAAAATATAGGAAAATTTGAAATGCTTGGATTGTTGGCACTAATTTTGTGGAAACTATTGTTGATCTGGCCCTCAACATCTGGTGCGTTATTTTTCCTGCTGCTAAAAATAGAATCCATTTTTTAATCAAGTAACTCGCACAATTTTTACCACCTGTATTCAATTGGGATGGATAGCTTGATTAACTTTCTAAAAATTTCATCTACTGTTAGTATGAATCTTTTGTCGAAGTGTACGAAAAAAGACCACTTTAGCTACGCATAACTTATAGCCCTAACATCAAATATGGCTGCCAATATCTTCAGATCTGCAGTTAGTTGATCAAGACAAGTGCTGCAAAAAACCAGATCTATGCATATAGAGACATTAAGCGGTAAAAATAAGGTTTTGCTCCATACATCCAATAGACAAGACAAGAACACTGTTTTTTGAAAGAATTTTTGTATTAAGGGCACCTGGGAGGAAAACACGAAGGTGTATCCAATTCTCCTCAATGGGATGGGTTCTTGGAAGTCCTCAGCACTTCAGATCTAGAATCTCTCTCTCTTGTTGGTGTAGAAAACCCAGACAAAGATAGAACTCAAAGGGAGCTCACACGGCAAATAATGAAGAATGTGACAATGATAATGGCTTAAAGTCAGACCAAGTGTATAGATCCCGAGGTGATCTTTAGGCAAACAAAAGGTGCAGAATGGTAGGAGAAACCCTCCTATTTATAACAAAATATTGGGTCATTCTAGATCTTGGTGCATGATTAAAATAACATTAACCAAATCTAGATCCACCTTTTATGGAATATTTTATTATATTTGTTGGAGGGAAAAAGAATTTGACTTGGGTTAAATCCCTTTATTTGTAAATAATAAATACGTAAATGGTTTATTTATTATTTTAAGGATGTGGTTGAGTAATATTCAAATAATTAATGATTTATTTAATTGTTAATGAATGATTTAGTCAAATTTAACAAGGAATATTATTTAAATAAGGTTTAAATAATTATTCCTAGAAAATAATAAGATAAATAATAATTTATCTAATTAATTTTCCTGTTTTGGGTTAAATATGACCAGGAATATTAATTACACTATTATTTAACTAATTATTCCTTGAGGAAAATCAAAAAAATGTAGATTTATTTAATATTTCCTCATGGGGTTTCCTGTTTAGACCATAAACAACCTAATAAATGTGGTTTATTAAGTTATTGTACATAGTGAAAGCAATTTTACTTAGGGTAAAATTGGTCTTACATGGTGTAATTGGGTCCATCTAATTATAATAGGTTAGATGACCAAAAAATGGTGTAACAGATTGCCCCCCAGTGTGCGAGTGTTAGGAGCAAATTGTATGACCGAAGTACGTTGTAAGAACTCAATCACCAGACATCAAGAGGGAATTTAGAGAGAGAAATGTAAGGTAGACGAGTGTGCTGAAGAACTAGACCATGAGGAGACGAAACTCACAGGTGCAACAAGTCTCTTTTTATGAGAGGGTACCTGTGCTAAAGGCGGCGGGGTACAAAGGGAATCGGGATAGACTCCAAGAATACGGCGATGACTCAACTTGGATGCTCTAAACAAGGGCGACGCGATGGTGCTGCCACACAGAAAAAATCCCACGGGGGACCCAAAAAACATGAGTACAAGATGGTATCTCATGACGAAAATCGACATAAACAAAGACAAGTATGGAGGCAAAGTGGTGCCCCAAGTACAAGTGTTGTAGGTGAGGAAATTTGATTTTGGGGGGAGGTGAAGTGACCCATCTTGGACAAAATGTGTCGTGGTGAAGTATCAAATCACAAAAAACTAACGGATACCCATTTGAGGGGTCGGTGAGAGATTTCCAACGGTGTGACGGTTTGTCAAACGGAGCTACGGTGTGGTCACGGCAGGCAAAAAGAAAAAAACAAGGGTTCTCTTTTAATATGGCGAGTTTTCCTCCAAAATCACTCATTTTGCTAGTGTTCTTTTAGTAATTGTTGTAGAGAGGAGAGAAGGCCACGAATATTGTGGCGATCATAGCGAACAAGGCGGCCGTTGGAATTGAGATCCGTCGATTGCGGGTAAGAGGCCTAACCTTACTCTTTCATTTTGATGGATTGAAAGTTCGGATTAGGGCCCGAATATCAGGAACAAACCCTCTTTCACCTCTATGGTCGGGTCGCACTTTTTGGGTCAAAGCTGCGACACAGGAAGCAGGTTTTGAGCCAAAAACTGTGACCTATCCCAGGATTGGGCAAAAAAGTGTGACCTGGAGGATGAAGGAGATTTCAGTGCTATTTTAGGGATGAGATTTGGGTTTTTGTGAGTGGTTACAGTGTTTCCTATCTGTATACTGACAAAGATTATGTGTTTGTGCAGATATGGCATATATACGGGTCAACTGGAGAGAGAGAGACCTGGGTACATTACGATCAGAGATCCAGGCAGATCAGGGTGTCCGTCGTGTATTGGCTAGATTTTGGGTTCTAAAGTTTTTGGAGAACCCTTTGATGAGAGAAGGGGAGCCCTTGTTGGCCCAGATTGTTAGTTATTGGGATCCAGATCATGAGGTCTTTGTAGTGCAGGGGCACAGGATCAAATCGACAGCCAGGATCTGTATTTCCTGACTGGTCTCCCGCCACTTGGGATGGTGGGAAATACACAGCCAGTGTTACCGTGGGGGTTGAACATCATGGAGTTTGTGGAGCGACATTGTCGACCGGGTCTCCAAGTCAAAGGGACTAAGATACTGATCGGGGACCTAGAGAGATTAGAGACCCGTGCAGTGGCCGCGACGGTGCTGTGGATCTTGGGCAACCAGGCGCTCCATCACATCACTGGGGGGCAGATGATGATTGTGGAGAGTGTGTTGAGTGGGACCTACTATGGGTGGGCCCAAATGATGTTGGTGTCGTTAAAACGACAGTTGTCGCTTTGCAAGCGGCAACTAAACCATGATTGCTCATATGGGACTTTGTTGTGCTCCTTTTTTGAGAAGATCCCAACCTTACGACCTGGTATACAGCTCCCAGATGGGGGCCCGAGAGAGCCAAGGATGCGCCAGTGGGGGCGACTACTGTGCAGAGGAGGAGGGGCGGTCGGATGGGTGTTTCGACCTGAGTTCCTTGCCCATTGGGATTAGATGCCATTATACATAGACGACTATCCCTATAGTGGGATGAGTTATTGTGGGGATCTGGACCTACCACTTCTGCCTGGTCGGGTATGGGGACCCGATGGTAAGTGACGAGTGAATACTCTTTTTTGGGCATGTTAGAGTTATTGAATAGTAGATAGGGTACTGATTCATGTACTTTTGGTATGCAGATATAGCTCCGGTAAAACCGGCAGGATATATGGGACGACCGGCAACATCAGGAGCTGCAGGCCCAAGTGGATCGAGAGCGACACATAATGAGGATGCGGTCGCCCTCCTGGAGGACATATACCATAGATGCGAGAGGTTTCTGACCAGTGTGTCAGAGCGCGGGTGGCAAGACTTAGACGACCAGTACATAGAGCCATGTATTGGTCTACCCTCGGAATGGCAAGGTGTCCTACAACGCATGGCGATGGCCGGTCAGGGGATACGTGATCTACAGGCTGCAGGAGCAGAGCCATTAGCTAAAGATCCGCTAGATAGTGATTAGGTGTGGGATAGGTGGTGCCCCCTAGTGGGTATGTAGGGATAGGTGGTGCCCCCAGTTTTGAGTTTGTTGTAACATGTTGTTTGCATGTCATATGTATCAGAGTAAATGGACTTTAAACACATGTTTTGCGACACATATTATGGATATGCATATTTTTTAATGATTATGAATGTTATTGTCTTGTATAAGAAGCGTGTGATAAATGCTAATCTAGAACATGGTTTGCAATACTATCTACATAGTGATTTTGTTCTCGAGGTACATGGTTGAAAGTTATGGTTTCAAATTCATGTATCAATAGTTTCACTCGTAAATATCATCTAAAGAGGATAGGATTATGCACACGATAGACACCATTTATTTGCATGACAAGAAGCAGGGAATCTAAACAAACGTGCAGATGGAGGATGCGATGAGAGAGGGCATCGACTAAGAGACCACACACTGCATCATATTCGGCCTGATTATTGGTGGCAGTACCAATGCAAACCCCATTCGAGAGAACAAGGGTATGCAAGGGGGTGAAAATGGCCCAACTTGCCGAGGTTAGATTCCGGGAGTAACAACTTGCACCATCGGTGTTACCGATATAGGGTGGGGACGGGAGGTCCTACGGAATAGTGTTACAAGACAAAAAATGGGGGGAGGAGGAACAATGACGGCAGCGTGAGTGTATAGTAGACATCGAGCGGCAACTGCGGGAGGGATTGTGATGGGCAGGATGGTTATGACTCATATACGAACTAGATGGTGGTATATGAGGGCTATAGGAGGTATGGCTGGGACTCGGGCTGCGGAGGTCAACATAGATACGGGTGGTGTTATCCCGTGTATGGGTGGGAAGGATGAGGTCATGGGTGGAAAAGGTTTCCAAGGGGGCATCCTGACGGGGAAAGAGGGGATGATGAGTGGAAGGGAAACCACATGACGCGGCAAAGCTACCTAAATCATCCGTATAGGAAGAAAGGCTCACATACGGATCGTCACAGGGAATGATAGAAGAAAAGAGAAACAAATGGTCAAATGATGTTGAGCCCAGGGTGGTCGCTGAAGGGGGATCGAGCAAAACAACAGGGGAGGATTCAAAGGGAATTTTCTCCAAGGGTCTCATAGAGGATGATAGGTAGAGAATGGTGGTAGTAGACTCCGTCATCTGGACATCAGGGGGGGGATGTCAATGGGAGCGGGGGGATCCTCAAGATGACATGAAGCATACTGCGCAAGTATGGGAGAGGCGGACTAATTTTGTTCAACCTCATACTCTCGAACTACCTCTAAAGAGGCGCGGTAATGCGTCAGGTGAGGAAAATGGTGGGAGTAATGGCCATGGACAACGCATAAAGCACAGAGTTTGTTGGTGCGAATAATCTTTGGGTTCTTGGTTACAGACGAGGATAGAATAGAGGGGTAAGGGACCGTAGACTTAGGGAACGCAACTTTAACCATGGGTTGAATATGGGGCAACTCAGGACAAGTATGGGTGGTGTGACCGACGACATCACACAACGCGCAAGGCTTTGCGGGTGGAGGAGGAGCTGGGTCAGTCGGGGTGGCCTTGTCTTTGGATGCCCCCTTGTGAGCTTTGCCTTTCTTTCCTAGAGCTGTCACCATAGGGGTCGGGTCTTGGGGAGGTGCAGGGGCATGGTGGCAATGGAGGAAGCGAGGGGGACCGGTTGAACCGGTGTCAAAGAAAGATAAGGTTTTGGGTGACCAGGTGGGGTAGTGGCTGGAGGGTCAAGGTACCAGACGGGTATGCCCAGGGTCATGTTGGAGAGAGAGAGGGTGGCCATGATGGGGGCCGTATAGACTCCGGGAGGGGGAGCCAGGAAAGGTATCTGACCAGCCGGATAATGACCAGGAGGGACGGCTCCGAGATGGTTGAGGCCTGGGGGAACTGACCCATAAGGATAGAGGGGCTCAGGGATACCAGCTGTAGGAGGTGGGCCAGAAGGAGGAGGTCCGGCTGGCTGAAATGAATGGCTAGGAGCGGGTGGCAGTGAGCTAGGTTGAGTCTGAGGTTGCTGACTAGCCGAAGTGGGTCGCTTAAGGGCAGCTCGAGACGATTGCATCATGCAAACATTCGGTGAGCTGGGGTCAGAGATAGGAGGAGGAGGAAGACCAGGGAAAGTTCCAAGCAAAGAGGAGTCTTTGTAGACGCCAGGAGAGACACTGGTCAAGGAATCGACGATTTTCTTATTGGCTACAGAAGAGATGGTCGTCTCAGGGGAGGTCTGAGACTTTGGCTCATGATACGTCAACTAGTCGATGGTGACTATCTTTCCATTGTGAGGAAAAGACATCTTGAGAAAAACCGCAGAAGGGACAGCAGACATGGCATAGGTGTAGCTTCGCCCCAAGAGAATGTTGTAATCTAGAGGGGCGTCGATGACTTCGACGTCAACGCAAACAGTCTTGCCCGCAAGAGTGATAGGACAATTACGGAAGAGGCCAATGGGCTGGGAGGCATGGCCATCCCACGCTCTAAGGGTGATCGTGGAAGGGGCCAACTCAGGAGATCCGATTTGCTTCCAAACCGAAGCGGACATCACACAGGTGGATGCCCCTTCATCAATTATACACCGAGAAACGTTAGCGTTCCGGATTTTGACTGGGATTTGGAAGGAGACGGAAGTAGGAAGAGGGGGATGTTCTGATTGGTGGGTGTCGAAAACAATCATTTGGTCATCAGCAGGATCTACAACACCCATGGAAGATAGCATAGCCTTCTTTTGGGAAGGGCACGACTGGAGGAGTTCCAATGTGGAAATGGAAGCAGGAGACTGCACCAAATCATCTACTATGTTATACGAATGAGCAGTGTGACCAGAAGCAGCATTTTGGCGTAATGGTCCCTTAGGAATCTTGGTATGAACCTTAACTTTGGGTTGAGGGATATGTAAGGGACCATTGGATGTCAAAAGAGACTCTGTAGAACCTGAAGAAGGGGACTCGGGGGCAGACTGAGCGGAAGGCTTGGGGTACTGGCGAGACCGAGTTTAAAGGTTAAGGTCGACGGTTGGAGATGGATCAGAGTTCATCATGAGGATCTGGTAATCGGAGGAACCAGAAGGGAAAGGTTGAGTGGCGACCTGTCCGTCAGGTGGTTGGGCAACCACGAATCCTTGCTGGGGGGAAGGATCGGTAAACACAGCCGGTTGAGTAGAGGCCACATTAGGGGAAGCATGAGGGGAGGCATGTTGTCCTCGCAAAGTGGCTTGAGACTCCCACATCTGCCGCATCTGTGGTAGAAGGGGACAATCGTGAGTGTAATTACCGTAAACACCACAACACGAACAAGGCTTATTTGTGCGAATAGGCCTGTCCGGCTTGGGATGAGTACCGTGTTGCTGGTTAGCAGTATTAGGGTCAGTACCTTGAGGATTGGGTCCACGAGTACCAGGGGAAGATTGATTTTGATTGCCTTTCCACCTTCTTTGAGCGGAAGGGGGATTAGTCGCGCCCTGCTGTGCAAATACTTGCCCTGGAGGGGGCTGTAGGTGCTGCTGCTGGGGTTGAGAAGGCAAGGGGGGTGGAAGTGCAAATGCTGGAGGAGCTGGAACACCAGGCTGTGGATAAGGATAATGGTTAGGTTGGGCAACATTGAGGTAAGCAAGAGGTTGGGAAAAAGGATGAGGCATGCCGTATCCTGGATACATGCTACTTGGAGGGGGAAAAGTGCTAGAGGTGCTGGCCCCTCCCGGAGGGAGACCATAGCCCATAGGAGGTTGAGCATACGGATGAGAAAGGGCTCCAACGATATCGTCGGCGGAATGAGATGCCCCCAGGGCATTAGCGCCACCGGGCCTGGGGAGGTTAGGAAGGACGGTATAAACATAGCCGGAGCGGCGTAGATTAGGTCATATTTCGGGGCTATTTGGAGGGCGGCTTCTTCGGTTTGAGGGAAATGAGAGGCGACATCTTTGCCAATGGGAGGTAAGAGAGTTTGAAGGAACCAATCCATATAAACCCGATCTTCGAAGGTGGGAGCTCGACATAGGCTCCGTCTTCTCCACCATTCCTGGACATGAGTGGAAAGGCGGGTCGAAGAGGTTTGACGGAAAGAATTCAAAAGCTCTGTACCAATGTCGTATCGGAGAGGGAGCTGGAAATAAGATAAAAAGGCGTGGGAAATGGTTGCAAAGGTGGTATGGGAAGAGGAGGCTTGGTCAACATACCATTTAGAAGCTTCGCCCGTAAGCGTGCGTTGGAACAACCGAAGACGGATGGAATCATCGGTAATGGAATTGGAGGAACACCACATGTGGAAAGATCGGACATGGTTGGTTGGATCTTCTCCGGCAAGGCCTTCAACTTAGGGATGTCGGAGGGGAGCTTGGTTGGCATAGCAGGCCAACCAACATCGTGGCGGATAGGGTCATTGATCAACTGATTGAGATCGGGGAGGCTGAGGCCTGCCATGTAAGGGAGCAAAGGTGCAGCCGAGGTAGTTCCTGTGGCGGTTCCGCTAGTAGTAGTCCCGACATTAGGGCCGAGATTACCGCTAGCGTTAGGCCCTGGACCAGACATAATGAAGGTGACAGGGGGAGAACCAGAAGTAAAAGGAGAACCCAATGAATCAGAAGAGGAGTCAGAGTGCGGACTCGGAGGGGGACTAACTCGACGACGAGGGGAAGGAGTAGGTCGACCGACCGGAAACTGAGGGTGAAGGCCAAGAAGTCTCCGGGATGTGCACCTTGGGGGCGCAATGGTGACAACACAAAAACGGCACAAGGGGAAGAAGAACGAACAACAAAGGCAGGGAGGTGCATAATCAAGTGATTACAATGTCGAAACAAGGGCAGAAAGGTGCAGTGTCAATTGATTTTACAATGTTTTAAAGTCTTTGCCTGGCGCTGTTAACAAGGATCTTCTTCGCTTAGGGTGAGTGTGTGGCATGCGTTAATTTTAATTTTTAAGCCCAGACGTTTTGAGAGCAAAATAAAAAGTGTGTTGTGTAACTGAAAATAAATCTGCAGCGAACAGTATATAATGCTGAAATAACAGAAAATTAACAGCTAACAATGCATCGATCTAACCCAAAAGGCGGGTCTCTCAAAACTAGTCTAAAATGGGGAAAAAGTTTAGTCAAAACACACTAAAAAGAGGCCAATAGATCTAAGGTCGGGAGGGACAGGGATCTAAAGGAGAAATCTGCTGAAAAGAGGTGAAAAACACAGCCAAGAGGCAGAGGCAAGGTGGCTGTAAAAAAGGAGGAAATCAGAAAAAAGCAGAAAAGACAAGGAGGAGGCCCTAAAGGTAAATCCAAAAAAAACTTCAGGAGGTGATTTGAAAGGGAGAAGAGCTGATTAAAAGGGATCTGAAAAGGAGGTATCAGAATTGAAAAAGGGAAGGCTGAAACTCTGAAAAATCAGACACCTGAAACAGCTAAAACTCTTCCACCAAAAGTGGAGGGTACTGAAGCCCTAGGGGGCTATGTTCCCACTTATATGAGCAAAGAAAAACAGAAACAGGTCTAGACGGGCTGAGACAGAGGCTGGAAAACCCTGACAGAAGCTTCAGAAAAACCCAGAAAAATTGCAGAAAAATAGCAGAAAAACTGGCAGGTCGCAGGTTCTGACCTGTTTTCTGTGCAGGTCGCAGGTACTGGGCTGAAAAGTGCGACCTAGAGTCCAGGTCGCAGTTTCTGGGCTAAAAAGTGTGACCTGAAGCTCCGGGTGTCCCGGCGGCAGATTTCCGAAAAAGTTGTCATCTCAGGTGCGACTGATGTCTGTCACCTGCGCAATAGGGCCAGAAACATGCAGAAGTTAGAAATTTTAATGTTTTAGGGTTTTATAGGTGAAAACCAACATAAAAATAGGAAAAACAAAAAGCTGAAAAGAAACCCTAGGGTCTGAAGTAGTTGGATATGCAGGAATATGAAAAACGACAGCGGTCGTAATTGAAAACCCGTGTGGAGTCACCAGTTGTTAGTATGAATCTTTTGTCGAAGTGTACGAAAAAATACCACTTTAGCTATGCATAACTTATAGCCCTAACATCAAATATGGCTGCCAATATCTTCAGATCTGCAGTTAGTTGATCAAGACAAGTGCTGCAAAAAACCAGATCTATGCATAGAAAGACATTAAGCAGTAAAAATAAGGTTTTTCTCCATACATCCAATAGACAAGACAAGAACAATATTTTTTGAAAGAATTTTTGTATTAAGGGAACCTGGGAGGAAAACAAGAAGGTGTTTCCAATTCTCCTCAATGGGATGGGTTCTTGGAAGTCCTCAGCACTTCGGATCTAGCATTTCTCTCTCCTGTTGGTGTAGAAAACCCAGACAAAGATAGAACTCAAAGGGAGCTCACACAGCAAATAATGGAAAATATGACAATGATAATGGCTCAAAGTCGGACCAAGAGTTTAGATCCAGAGTGATCTAATAGGCAACAAAAGGTGAAGAATGGTAGGAAAAACCCTCCTATTTATAACAAAATATTGGGTCATTATAGATCTTGGTGCATGATTAAAATAACATTAACCAAATCTAGATCCACCTTTTATGGAATATTTTATTATATTTGTTGGAGGGAAAAAGTATTTGACTTGGGTCAAATCCCTTTATTTGTGAATAATAAATAAATAAATGATTTATTTATGATTTTAAGGAAGTGGTTGAAGGATAATCAAATAAATAATGATTTATTTAATTATTTATGGGTGATTTAGTCATATTTAACAAGGAATATTATTTAAATAAGATTTAAATAATTATTCCTAGAAAATAATAAGATAAATAAAGATTTATCTAGTTAATTTCTTTGTTTTGGGTTAAACATGACCAGGAATAATAATTGAATTATTGTTTAATTAATTATTCCTTGAGGAAAATCAAACAAATATAGGTTTGTTTAATATTTCATTTTGGGGTTTCCTGTTTAGACCATAAACAACCTAATAAATGTGTTTTATTAAGTTATTTTACATAGTGAAAGCAATTTTACTTAGGGTAAAATTGGTCTTACATGGTGTACTTGGGTCCATCTAATGGTAGTAGGTTAGATGACCAAAAAATGGTGTAACATCTACCTCTATATACTTGGAAAAAGTGGGCTTAGTAATAAAAATATGTTTGATTTCATGTTTGATGTTTAAATTAAGCTCTAGTGTCTCTAAGAAGGCTTTCCCTATGATACTTCCCTATATCCCTACAAATTTTTAAATGTCATTCGCAATGGAAATTAATTTTTGGCTCTAATTAGGTAGAGTAATTAGTTTATCATTTAGTACCAACAGACAGGAAGTCCTTTTTTATTTAGCACTTCAAATTTAGTAAAGAATCTATGGACCCCAATCTTCAGGGCTTGACATTTATCCTCCAACTGCAACATGAGATTCTTCTAATTAGTTAATACTTTCTTGATTTATAGTATAGTCTTGATTTTGTCTTCAATTTATAATTCTTCTAATTCCTGTCTATTTTTGGAGTTTAAAAATTTCATGAGATTTGTGGCTTCATTTGGTTTTTCTTCCAGCTTTTCTCTGATTTGTTCAATGGCTTCTCTGGATTTCTGGATTATCTCATTACGCTCGAAAATTATCTTTATTGATGGCCATATCTCAGTAATGGAGTTTTTGATGTATATCCATATATTTTCTTTAGCTTGGGCTAAGGTATGAGCCATGTTCGTTTCTTTTCCTAACTGTTGTATCCTTTGAGTATGTCCGTAAGATTTTTTTACTTCAGCCATATGAGAGTTATCAATCCTTGATTTATGTTCTTGTACGGCCTTTACATGTTCCTATAACTTTCAGATTTCCTCCCCCTGTATATACATGTCTTCCATATCTTTTACCAGCTTACCAGAGGCATCTGAAGTTTGTGCAGGAGGTGGTGTTGATGTAGAAACCTTTGTTGTTGTTGATGTAGCCATTCTAGATTGTCCTATCATTGTAAGGGGTATTGCATCAAGTGGTACTATAGCTAGTTCTTCATTTTGTTCTTTTTCTTTGATTAGCTTGTCCATTTCTATTTCCATGTTCCTAATCTGTGTATTTTGCTCCATAATCAACCTGAGCATATCTTCTTTTTGCCTTTATGTCTCACCTGTCTATATAGTTTGTGGATCCTTAGTTGCTGACAATTTTAGTTTTTTTCTGAGTGTTGTTATGTTAGCATTCTTATTTTTAATTATTTCTTCTACTGCCTTAACATTACTTGGGTCATATCCATATTTTATGACCAATTCCTCCAAGGATTTTATCCTGTTGCCCTTTGCTAAAGAAGAAATATTTTCAATTTTCAATTGGGACTCCACATTGGTGAGCGATACCTGCAATTTAAAAGTTTTCATTATAGTGTTTGTTAGTGTAGATCATATAATTTCCCTAGTCTACATGTGCCTATCCATCTGATCAATAGGATGGATATCTTTGGCATCAAACTCAAATGTAGTTTTCTCTTCATCAGTCATTCATTTAGGGTAGGGGATCTATGCCTACAAGAATGCTATCTGCATTATTCATTTCTCGGTGTCAAAGGCTAACAACAGCATGTGCTGGGATGTAGTAATTTGCTTCAAAAACTGAGCATAAGTGTTAACTTTGAGAATCTCATTCTTTTTATATATCTCCTTATATTTATCAAAAATACTTGGCTATGTTTGTCCCTGAATCAATTCTGATGTTTGAGCAATATCTAGATTATTTTGTGAAACTGAAGATGTTGGAGATCCTGTGAAAATGGTATCTAACTTTGTTGAAGTATGTGGACCTTTTAGTACTATGGTAGCTTTCCCTTCCCCTTCTTTCAAAAAGTATGTTTTAGGATTTTTTTTTTTTTTTCTTTCTGTAGATCTTGAATTCTTTGGCTCAAACCTCTGTGATTGTAGGAGAGTCTTCTTCCCTTGGCCTTTTCTCCACTTTTTATTGTAGTGAGGGTGTTTGTGAAGTAGATGTAGATAGAACCTACTCCTCTTCTTCTTGTAAATTATTTTCTTCCCACTCTGCTTGGTTCATATACTTTTCAATTTCAGGCCTTTGATTGTGAACATATGGAGTGGTTTTTTGTTCCACTCTTAGTTTGGAAATCATACCAACTAGGTCATATGACCAAGTAAAACTAAATGGAAACTTCATCTTCTTTAGAAAGGTATCTGATTCTTCACCTGTTGTCCTACTATTGCAAATAAAATTTCATATATAAGTCTTCATTCCAAATTGTGATTACTTCTTGGCCGAGACAAAATGGACTTCATCTGAGTTTATCATTTGATGGATATATTCCAATGTGAAAATCCTCATTGGAACATATCTAGGCATATTATAGGGTGGAATATCACACCCATATACTCTTATTTCAATATAATTCTGGTACAATTACTAGTCACATGTCTTGACCTGTTCACTGACGTGTAGAATCTTCTTAATTTCACCACTGACCCTGAGTTTTGTATCACTATTCAGCAAACATACAGCTAGATGTATAAACTGATCAATGAAGATTCCTCTAAATTTCTTATCATTAAATAATTCCAAAAAATAAGAGATTGTGTATTTCCCTATTCATTCAACTTCTTCACTCTAAATGGAAAAATGTCTGCTTGATAAAATAAAAACTTATAAACCACAATGGAGGCATACTTGAACATTCCTTCATTTTAAAGCTTAAGGAATTGTTCATGAATACTGTCCACAAGGAACTCGCTAAAATTGAATATTACTGAGGGATTTTCTTGAGTGGAAAGAATGGATAGAAAACCTAAAATAGGTTCATCTACCCATTCATATGAATGGTATCCTATTAAACAAGAGAGTACTGAAATGATATGTGTAGCTTTGTCTGGAAAAATAGAGGAGGGATGTGGATTATTTTTTGGTAGTTGGGCATCTTTAGGGAGGAATATTTCAAAAATTCTGTCTCTTTGAGAGAAGGTTAGTTTTTGATAGATTTCTACAAAGGCTTCTACTGAAAAGGGAGTGGTGAAGTCATTCTGAGGAATCTGCAGCATTTGGTCAATTTCCTGAGGGGTAATTGCAAACAAAATTTCACCACTATGGGCTACAATGGCTCTCTTTCTTGGTAAAAATATAGCTTGGAATTTAAGAAAAAATTCGGGGAAACGATAAGTTTGGGGAAACATGTACAGGGGCAGATTAGATTCCTAGTGCCCGATTTCATCACTCAGGTTAAGGAAATTTTCTTTGAGCCGGTTGTGTAGTTTGAATAAATCGAACTAACACTTAAGATCTGATATTTTGTAATCTCGGCCTACCATAGGAATTTGATCAAGGTCAATTGGTGGGGGGATCATATGATTGTCTGAATTGTTACTGTTTTTACCCTTTGGAGCCATGTCGGGAAATTTTAATAAATGGAAAAAGGAAAATTAGTTGCGTGATTTACCCGAGAAAGGTTGGTTGATGAGGTTCTTGATGCTGGCATTGCTCGCACAGTGGCGCCCTAGATCTCTGATCAGTGTCTGGAAAATTCACTTCACAAGATGGAATTTAGAGACTTCGGTGGACGATTTTGCAGGATTAGATGTTGAAGAACACTGTCATGGGTAAGGATGATGGACTTTATTAATTATGGGAAAAAATTTTTGGAGGCACGGGACCATTAGGAAGTTTTAATGGTAATGAAGGAGGAAAATTAAATGTACAATGGATAAGCATAACGGATGGACAGGTGTCACAGAGGAATTGGGAGTGTAGGTGCAGTGGATCAATGGTGGGAAAGGAGGGTGGTTAGGTAGTTTTCAGAGGGGGAGGAGGGTGTTATATGTTATTGAGAAAGAGGGGTGAAAAAATACTAGCGTATGACACGTAGTGTGGGGTCAGAGGGTGTGAAACCTCTTTTCGGACCCCTCCTCCACCGATAAAGGTAGGAAGGATAGGGGGGCGAAAATCATTGCCATCCGTTGATTCGGGTGAGGAATCCACCAACCGTTGGATTGCACTTGTTGGTTAACACTACACAACAAGGTGTTTTTTCATTTTCCTCACTTTATAATGAGAGCACAAAACTTAGGATAAAGCATTAAGCATAAAATTAACACATTTACGCGCCTTACCTTCTATTTTTTTTTTCAAAAACAAGCCTTATTTTTAGCAATAAAGGGTGCATTTAAATGTGTATACCCATCCTATTTTTCTTGAAGGAGAGATTATCCTAATCTATATTCTAATTTACAATTTTAACTGATTAATCTAGCTTAAACAATTGGATTAATTTCTTCACCTACCTGCCTGATTTTAACCAAGTTTAAACAGTTTGGTTAAATTATTCTCTAATGTAAGGACAGAAATTCAAATTTGGTTGATCATGATTATACTATATGATTCAAACCATGATATTTTATTGTGGCATTTAAACAGGTTTCACACACTATCCTAATTTATTTTTCAATGCAAAAATTGTTTTTCTTTCTAGTGGCATTTGAACTTGCTCACTTTTACACTTGTTTTCTTTTGATGGGGTCCTTTTCATCATTTTTTTTTCTTTTATATACCCTCTTTTCATTTTTATTTTTATATGTATTTTTTTTGGAAATCATTTGTAGAATGAAATATTATTTACAATTTGAAATGACTGGAAAAAAATATTCAATCACCATTTGATCCTATGAATTATAGGACCCTAACAATGTGCATGAGAACATTCTTTTATGCAAGCTTGGTCACACATAAAATGTTCCATCAATACTCTGCATGTGTGATGTCCAATTCATGTCGACAGTCAATGCACACTGACAACGAAAATTTCTCACATTCTAGTTGCGTTTGTACTTCCATTTCGGTGAGTTTTGCAAATCGTCACTTTTGCGCACCTTTGTTTTCTCAAGTGTCGTTTTCATGTTTTCAATTATTTCTTTCACTTTAGTTCACTCTAATTAGTGTAGTTTTCATGTTATCATTTTTATTCCATGTCTTACTTTCACTATCGTTCACATATCGCAAGAGTTGTTCGCACATTAGAAATTGTCATATTTTCACATGTTAGTTGTCGCACCATGTATGTATGCTTGTTCTAGTGGTTTCAAGGGGTTACCTTTGTGTGCATGAGTTGGTATAATCATGTAAACATTGTTCACACTCATTCCCAAGGTTTTAATCATTTTCACACAAGTGTCATCATGGTCGTTGTTAACACCAAAAAATCGTACTGGAAAAAGACATTAAAAATTTCAGACATAAGGTACAGATGAATATTTTCAAAGAAGAAATACATTAGAGCAGACTAAAATATAATTTTTCCTAAGGTTTAGAAGTAAATTAAATGATAACACACCTGCATCAAAGGAATTTCCACACAGCACGACTATTCCTTCAATAGTCGCGCGGTCCTAAAGATGGCGAAATGTCACCATTCAAGACGACTTGGCATGCTTGGTTAAGATGATTCTCTGCCCAGTAATATCAAGGACAACCATATTTGAGTCACCTTGAGGATTAAATGCATCCCACAAAGGAATCCCTCCTCCACTCTTGTGTTACTATCCATATTGGGCTAAGAGAAGAGGAATGAATTCAACAAATGTCTATATTAGCAAGCCTTTGGAAGAAGAATTGGAGACACATTGTTATGCTAGCCAAATTGCTTCATAGAAAGCCAACTGGCATAGTCCAGCAACAAATGGATTGGAAGGACTCCCATGTTTTCAAACCAACATTGCAGTCCAAGAGAGAGAGGTTCACCACTTGATCTTGATCTACCATCCTTTGAGAGAGGGAAGAGATGCTTGCAGGAACTCGAGGGAAGGAGACCTCCTTGTTTTGGGTATTTGAGCTCCATAGCTCAAAGGACCCTCTTCAATTGTTTAGGATTGTATCTTTTTTACCACCAGCACCTAATAAAGGGAGAACTCTCCACTTGTATTATTAGGTCGTTTTCTCCATCGATATTTTGTATTTTGTATCTTGTGTTTTGATTTGTTCTTAGTGTTGTATGCTTAGTTTTCCCTCAAACTTAGTTTACATTGTGTCGAATTTTTTCCACTAACAATAGGCAATCATTTTTCTCTGTGACCTTGTGTAGGTAGCATCCAGCTTGCTAAAGAAATGTATTTCATCGCAAAGTGTACCTTTAGTGTCGCACTTGTCGTAAAGTCGTTGAAAATTTTCCGCATATATTTTTAATGTATTCCAAATGATCTATGTTGTTGTGTCATCAAAGTGTTTCAAGTGTGTGATCACTTTCAAATCATATCATTGTTCACATCAGTCTCTTCAATCCCACACTTATTCAAATTTGGAAAACTTACCAACCAAACAACCTAGCATCATCCATATTTCCTAAACTGTGCGTTGCAAAGTATCAGAATTCAAGTAGAAACCTTGTCTCTTGGGACTACATAATGTTCATTCTCTGCCTCCAAAAACTGTGCATTTCACAACCTCGGTACTAATTCCCAGCCCCTAAGTCCCAAAACTGTGCTTTATTTCTCTCTAGCCAAGCTAACACTATGCATTGCGCAGTCTCAGTCCTCAGGCATTAGTATTGGGCTCCTTAACTGTGCAATTACAGAATCACCTAACCTATTTTCCTTCCAGTACTGTGAATTTCAAATTTTAGTGCTGAAGCTTCAGCCTTGGCATCCAAATCTGTGCAATCATGCCCTCCAGCCATGCCTAAACTGTGCATTGCGTAGTCTCAAACATCAATCCCTACCCTTAATCTTCTCATTTGTGCAACTGCGCAGTCACCAGGTCTTCTCTACCTTCCATAACTACGCAATTGGTTGAAACTGTGAAAAAACCCTTAGCATGTCACACTAAGCTCCCAAATTGTGTAGTTTTCTTCCTAAGTCTAGCCTGAATTGCACATTGCACAATCTCAAGGCTCAATATTCACCCCATACTGCCTGAGATGTGTAATTACACATTTATTGAGCCTATTTCCCATCCTATCACCTAGGTCTAGCTTAGTTAATGGATCAATATGGAACATCTTAGACAATGCTTTTATCACACTTATGGCATATTGCCATGAGTGGATTTTAGATGCATGTACACTATCATGATATGGAAATATGATGAAGAAGGAGATGGAAAAGGAGGACATGCTAGAATACACATATGGAGCTGAAGATATAATATGATCATCAAGTGAGAATACGAAGGAACACCAGACTATAATAGAAGATCAAGATCAAGATCACATGGAAGACTCCTCATCTTCAATTCATAAGGAGGAGGAAGAAGAAGAACATGTACCATATTTTCAAGAAGACACAAAGAAAGAAGCAGCAAGAAGGAAAGATTGGCATTGTCACATCATCATGTAGCCCATGTCATCAGTGTCATGTCATGTCCTGACATAATTCACCATATGCCACATAATTATTGTGGATTATGTAGTTACCTATTCAAAATTTATTGTAAAGTGGAAGTCCAAAGGACACATTCAGAATATGAAGAGTCATGTAAAGTCGAAAATTCATAGGTATTAAAATAGTCATGAGGATAGTCAAAGAGTGAAAATGAAGGTGAATCATCACCTCTTGATTATATATACACCCTCAATGTATGAGAAAAGTACTTTTCACCTTGGCTCCTCCCGCAAGGCATTTAAGAGATAGACTAGTTCTTTTGGGGAGCAAGGAGTGGCTCCAACACTCTTGGAGCTAGTGATTTTCATTGTATACATGTGTCTTGGAAATTTTACTTGATAACAGAAGCCTTTATGGTTGGCACATTCTTCATGCATGGATTATGAATATTTGTAAGAATATTTTGCACATGTTTGTATTTCATGTTTTCTTTCATCTGTGCTAAATTAGTTGAACTATTTCAATTATTTTAGTACTTATCTCATTGAGAATGTGTTGTAATGGTTTTTATTGTTGTCCCATCCCTGTGGTATATTCCGCAAGATACTAGACAAATCTTTCTCATTCAATGGTTTTAATTATTGTCACATATTTTGTGGACCATTCCACTAGATTTCAAATGGATCCTTCTTGTTTGTGTGTCTCTACTTGGGTGGTACTATTACCTCTCTCTTAGAGGCTCGCTTTATTCTTTTCCTCCGCAGTAGAAGAAATTGAGAACACCTACAACCAAAAATCACCATGCACACCTTCTTTCTTTTCGAAGGCACCATGTGTTCCTCTCTCTTGTTGACAGTTAAAGCCAAGGAAAATCTACAAGAATACATGGAAACCAGGCCGACATTTCGGATGGGGATCCTATTCCAAATGGTTTGATGTATGATTGGGTCTTCACATCGGGGAGACCCCTTGGTTGAAATATTTCCAGCACCATCAATAGGTGGAAAAATCTGGATAATTTTTATATATTTGCAGTCATCCAGAGGTCTCGTGGACACAAGAGTTTAGAACAGTGGTCAGTGCTACAATTGGTGGCCAAATGAGGGAATATGCAACATGATTGGTGTTTCCCTTCTTGTATTTGATATTCAAATGGAATTTTTTCATATATTTTGACCTCTTATGATGGCGATCATTCTGAAATTTCCTTAGGTATGTATAAACTGCATGGACCTATGATCTATGTGGATTACCGACTCCTTCCCCAAAATGTAATGTTTCCATTACTCGAAAACCTGCACGATGGACTATATCTCCTTATTGTAGGTGGGGTATTTCCAAATTGTGTTGGAAAGGGTCTCAATATGATATGCTACTAGATGCCCTTGTTGAGTGAGAACTACACCAATATCATATTTATAGGAATCTGTTTCTATTTCAAATGGTTATTGCGGGTCTGGCAATGTGAGTACTAGTGCAGAGTAGAGGTAGTTCTTTAGGTCATAAAACACCTTTTGTTGGAACTAAAACTAGAAAAACTTTGTTTTTTCTCCACCCTAGGTAACTTGACTCAAATTTCATGTGATATGAAAGAATCCCAACACGAACCTCCGATAAAAATTGGCAATGAAAAAAATATGCAAAAATCTATTTGAGTGGTCAGGGTTGTCCAATCGCAAATGACTTGGATCTTAGTTGGATCCACATGCATGACTTGTTCATCAATGATGTGACCCATATATTTGACCTAACTCATGCCAAAGGTGTGTTTCTCTAAGTTGGCGCATAGTTTTTGTTGCCACAGGGTTTGAAGGACTTGTCGAATGTGTTGCAAGTTATCTTCCCACCTCTTTCTAAAGATGAGGATGTCATCCAGATATACAACCATGAATGAGTTAGTAAAGGGCTACAAGATGTCATACATCAACCTCAGAAAACTTTTTGGGCCATTTTTCAACCTGAAATTCCTGACTAACCACTCAAAAGGGCCCTCCTTGGATTTGAAGGCAGTCTTCCATACGTCTATGCATTCTATTGGCACCTCGTGATAGTCGTACTTAAAATCGATATTGCTAAAATACTTGGCCCCCTTGAGCTATTCAAGAAGGTGATCAATCCATGGGATTAGATACCTATTCCTAATAGTGATTTTGTTTAGTTCCCGATAATCAATGCAGAGTCTCCAGGTTCAATATTTCTTCTGCACATGTACAATTAGGCTCCCACAAGGTGAGGAAATTGGTCGTATGTGAAAATTTTGCAGCAAATCCTGGATATGTTTCTTTCTTTCTTTATTTTACAGAATGGAGCATCGATATATCGAAACATTGGGTAGATTTTCTCTGGGAGTTAGATCAATTAAACGCTTGAACTAGCAGTGGGAAGGTACCCATGTGGGTGAGGAGAATATTTCCCTATATTCTTCCACGACCTTATCCATATGATTCTACTGCGTGGGGGAACCCTTTATAGGGGCCATGGATCTAGCCACTATCTTCCCCTTGTTTTGAAATTGAATAAGAAAGAAAACAAATTTCCTAGTCTAGGAGATGATATTACTGCAATGGTTATAAGAGATAAACGAGATGGCGGAAGGTGGGGCTACCTCTTGTATCCTGTATAAATTATTGCCAAAAGTAATAAAAACAGTGCAAGGCATGGACTCATACATAGCATGATGCTTCCATAAGTATGGTTGGCCTATTAACACATCACAAAAATCAATAGGAGAAATATCACAAGGTACCTCATCCGTGAAGGGATTGATGATGTAGTAAAGGTGACACTATTGACTAACGCATTGATATCTTCCATGTTGAAGCCACCCGATGGTGTATGGTTGCAGGTGTGGTGTGGTCGGTACACTAAACTGCTTCATGGCTTTTGTTGAAATAAGGTTCTTTTGGCTCCCACTTTCGACAATGAACTGCAACAGAGAACCCTTCACCCAAATCTGTGAGTAGAAGAGACACTCCCCCTCCTTTGGATCTCTGGGCTCAATATTTTGGACTTGTATGGTGGAAATGGTGGAAATGGGCTATGCATCAATAATATGTTTCCCCTTGTCAGGTTTTGGCTCATAATCATAACATGAATCACAATCTGAAGCTTTCAGCTCGGCCACCAATGACTTGTTGGTGCAACATTCAATTGTGTTGTCAGTAGGGATCTTGTGGAACTCGCACCACTTTCCGATGTCCTTCTTTTTCTTCGTGGTACCATTATTTTCTTGTGGCTTCGATGGGTTATGTTGGGTTTCTCCACCTTGTATATATCCTTTTTTATATGGTTTGGGGCACTCTTTCCGTGCTTCTGACTCGCAAATCCAAAGTCATGCTTCTTTTGTTTAAATTTTTGTTCAATCTTGGCAGCATATCGGTATGTTGCACCAATCGAGGAGATATCCAGGGACTCAATTTCTTCCTAAATGTATTTTTGTAGAAATATGTGGTACTTGAGCACCATATTCCCCTTAGAATATTTAATACCAAAATTTTTGTGCAGAGTATGAAAAATATTTGTGAGCTCATGCACATCTTGGTCTCTTTATTTTCGTAGTGTGGTCCATTGTATGTACTTGTCCTCATAGCTTCCCACGGTGTAATATTTTTCCTTGACAACGTCTTGGAAAGAGTTACAAGAGGGGGTGGATGTAAACAGAGAGGGTTCCTTGGCCCTTTTCTCACAATAATATTTCCACCAGTCCCTGACATGGGGGGCAACCTTAAGAAGTGCAAAAGTAATATTCTCCCTATCAAAGAAACAATGGACGAAAATATAACCTTCCAATAGATTCAACCATTTTTTTACAACATTTGCATCTATTTGACCTTTGAATATAGGTATATCTAAGTTCACTTGTACATTGAAGGGGGTGGTGCCTCCAAAGTGACTGTTGGATGAATATGTGTCATCAATGGGCATCCTCCAAAGGATCTGGGAAACATTATCCATCATCTCGTTCTTTTGTCGCTCGAGGGATTCTTCGAGCAATAGTTTGATAGGATCTCCTGCTCCCTCGTATTTTTTTTCTTCCACCATAGGAGGTCATTAGTGTCAATGGGAACGGTATTGCAAAGGCTCAACCAATTCTATTTCCAACTCCTTATACCCCGACCTCGTTGGGGACATCCACAGAAAAATAGAGAAAGAGAAAACTGCTCTGATACCACTGATCCAAATTTATGAAGGAATGTAATGAGGTACATATATAAAATAACATAAAGATACAGGGAAAAATATAACTTCAATTCATTAATAACAAAGTACTTAAAATTGTTTACATGCAGAATGGAAACCAACTAGCTCATGTGATGGTAACGTATCTCTTAGAATAGAATTGGTAGCTACATGCCTTTTGAACTATGTTACAAAGAGGCTCGAAGACCTATTTATGATTTATAAATAATGGAAAACCATAAACATCCAAAAATATAACCCTAGGATATGAAGTGATAAAAATGTGTGGGCCTCGTTGGGGTAAATTAGTACATCAATTTCTCAAGGTCGTAACTTTGGCATGTTATATTCGTTTGATGTGTATGATACCTCATTAGAAATATATATCTAAGGACTACAACTTTTAACTTCAAACCCAAACCAAAATATATTAGTTTTCCCATTTAAAAAAAAAAATGTCGTTTAGGGCCTCAAAAATACTCTGGAATTTCAGGACCCGAAAAAATGCAAAAAAATAGTAAATTTTGCTACAATTAAGGAAACTGAAAGAAAATATGGTGGGGGTCCAAGTGGAATAGGCGGTTGGAAAAAAATATCCACCTAGATCATTCCTCCCTCATTAGGAATTAATGGTCCCCATTTCCTTGAATGCCTCCATGATATGGGAAAACTTATGTTGAACTTGGTCCTTGGTGAGCCACTTTCCTTGGTGGAGGTGTTGGACAACTTTGACAACCCGATACAGATGGATCTTCTGTTGGACATTGTTCTTGATCTATGTGTCCATGATCTGATTATTTTTAGCCTATTCCATGTAGTTTGGTTTAGATCTGCTAGTGTGATTTATTCTACAATGTCTGTTGTGTCTAGTAATGGTGGAAAGTATGACCGAAGGCGATCCACGTTGAACATTAGGTGCAAGCCAAGGAATGGGTGAATGTTGAGCTCAAAATAATTACCCCCCATAGCCTTGGTGATAGTGTAAGTTCCATATCAGAGTGTTCTGAGCGTATGATGGGCTCTAGTAAGACGTTCTTTCTACAAATTCAACCAGACTTTTTCACCCACCTGAAACCTATGGGGCACCTGATACTGATCATGTCATTGCTTGTATTTTGCATTGGTTTTATTCAGGAATTCATGAACTTGTTGGAGGATGTGTTGAATGCACTCCATAAATCTATAAGCTTTGTCATCTTTGGACTAAACATGGGAGTATTCTTCCTGTGTAGTTGTAAAAGGAAATGCAACATTAAGGGGACATAATGGTTGAAATCCTAGGCCCATTTCAAAGGGGTTATGGCAAGTCGAGATATGGAGTGCTCTGTTATAGCTATGTTTCACATAGGGAAGACTCTCATACCATATCTGTGAAATATTAAAGTTTTACATGTGTATTTTTTTCATCCTGTTGATGACCTTTGTCTGGCCATTAGTCTAGGGGTGGAATGCAAACAACTTGGTGATCTTGGTTTCAATCAATGACCAAAGGCTCGACCCAAAGGAGCTTAGGAACATGTTATACCAATATAATATAATGGTATATGGTATCCCAAAATGTACCCACACTTGTTAAAATAATATTTTGGTTGTGGCCTTTGTTGTGATACTCTTCTTGCAGGCATCCAATATGGCCATCTAAGAAAACATGTCGACGACCACAAATACATAGTCGTTTCCATGCTTGGTAGAAGTAAGGCTAGAAGTATAGTCCATGGAGATGTATTCCCAAGGTCTTGTAGGAGTATGAAAAGGAGTATACAACCCTTGCTTCTTAATAGTTGGATTGGTGATGGCACAGGAAGTGTAGGATCTGATGTATTTTCCAACATCCTGTCAGAGATTTTGCCAATAAAAATACTTATGTAGTATGGCCATAGTTTTCTCCACACCAAAGTGCCTTGCAACCCAACTATAGTCTGCCTCCAAAATCATCTTTGTATGCTTTCTTAAGGAAACAAAAGGGTGACCCGGGTAGCATAATAACGCATCCAAGATGTGGAAGTATGAAACTTTCTTTCCATCCACTAGAATAGTGTATGTGGTGGCAAACTTTGGATCACTTTTATATATTTTCGTCCATTCAGAGGTCTTGTAGCCATAAGAGTTGAGAAGACTGTTCAATTTTGCAAATGGTGGTCGACTAAGTCAATATGAAACATGATTGGTGTTTCCCTTATTGTATTTGATAGTCAAATGGATTTGTTGTAGATATGTGTACACTTCTGATGGCAATCATTCTGCAACTTCCCTTAGGTATGTATAAACTGCAGGAGTTGGTGATCTGTGTGGATGATCGTCTCCTTCCAAAAAATTTAATGTTTCCATTATCAGCAAGCCTAGATGATGGAATACATATCCTTATCGTAGGTGGGGTTTTTCAAAATTGTGTCGGAAAGGGTCTCAATGTGATAGGCCACCGGATGCACTTGTTAGGTGAGAACTGCTCCAATAGCATAGTCAGAGAGATCTGTCTCAATTTCAAATGATTATTGTAGGTCTATAAATGTGGGTACTGGTGCAAAGTAGAGGCGGTGCTTCAGCTAATAAAATGCCTTATGTTGGTTCTCAGACCAGAAAAACTTTTCTTTTGCTCTACCCTTGGTAACTTGACTCAAAGGCCAAGCGATATGAGATAATCCCTACATAAACCTCTGATAAAAAATTTCAAGGCCTAGAAAGTTGTGAATCTCTATTAGAGTGGTCGGCATTGGCCAATCCTAAATGACTTGGATCTTAGATGGATCCACATGCACACCTTTCTCATCAATGATGTAACCCAAATATTGGACCTAGATCATGCCACAGGTTCATTTCTCCAAGTTGGCACATAGTTTGTGTTGTCGCAGAGTTTGAAGGTCACGTCGAATGTGTTGCAAGTGCTCTTCCCAACTCTTGTTGAATATGAGGTTGGCAGGGGCATTTTTCATCCCAAAAGGCATGACCAACCACTTTGAAAAGGCCCTCCTTGGATTTGAAGGTGGTATTCCACACATCTATGGGTTCTATTGGAACCTGCCGATAGCTGGACTTCAAATCGATCTTGCTAATATATGTGGGCCCCTGGAGTTGGTCAAGGAGGTCATGAATCTGTGGGATTGGATACCTATTCCTGACAATGATTTTTTTTTGTGCCTGATAATCAATGCAAAGTCTCCAGTTTCCATATTTATTCTACACAAGTATAATCGGTCTCCCACAAGGTGAGGAACTTGGTCGGATGTGCCATTTTTTTAGCTACTCCTATATCTACCACTTGATTTCTTTATTTTCCATAATAGATGGGTGATATATGAGCCCATTGTTTATATGTGATATGGGATTTAGATCGATCGAATGATTGACCTAATAGTGTGAAGGTACCCCTGCGAGTGAGGAGAATATGTCCATAGAATCTTCCATGACCTTATCCATCTGTTTTTGTTGTGTGGGGGAACCCTTCCTAGGGGTCATGGAGGTGGCTTATATCTTTCCCTTGTTTTGAGAGTGAATAAAAAAGAAAAGAAAATTCTAAGTATAGGAGATGATCTTACTGCATTTCTTAGCATAGATCAAAGAAATATATGTAGGCAGGGATACCTCTTGTATCCTTTATAACTTATTGCCCAAAGTAATAATAATAGTGTGAGGCTTGGACTCATACATAACATGAAACTTCCAAAATAATGATTGGCCTAACAACACATCAAAAACTTAAATAGGAAAAATATCACACAGTACCTCATCCGTGAAGGGCTTGGTGTTGTAGGGAAGCTGGCACTACTGACTAACACGAAGATCTTGTCCATGGTGAAGCCATCTGATGGTGTTCAAAAGCGGGTGTGGTGTGATCATTAGGCCCAAATGTTTCATGACCTCTACTGAAATGAGGTTATTTTTTCTCCCACTATTGACAATGAACTGCAATGGAGAACCCCTCACCCATGTTTGTAAGTGGAAGAGACACTCCCCCTCCTTTAGATCTTCGGGCTCAATATTATGGACTTTGGTGGTAGCAACAGTGGAATTGGGTTCTCCATCAATAATATGTTTCCCCTTATCATTCCCCTTGTCTGGTTTTGGTTCTAAATCATAACATGCAACAGACTCTAAAGCTTTCATCTCATCCACTAATGACTGCTTAGCGTGACACTCATTTTTGTTGTGAGTGGGGCTCTTGTGGAACTCACACCACTTTCCATTTTCCTTCTTCGTCTTTGTGGTGCCATTATTTTCTTGCGACTTCGATGGGTCGTCCTTGTTCACTCCACCTTGGCTCTATCCTTTGTTTTATGGTTCGAGGGCACCTTTTCCCTACTTTTGATTCACATATCCAAAGTTACGCTTCTTTTGTTTAAATTTTTGTTCAATCTTGGTAGCATATCGGTATTTTTCACAAAGTGAGGATATTTCCAGGTACTCCATTTCTTCCTAAATGTATTTGTGCACATATTCATGGTACTTGAGCACCAAATGTCACTTAGAATATTCGATACCCAACTTTGTGTGTAGAGTATGAAAAATATTTGTAAGCTCATGCACATCTTAGTCCCTTTGCTGTCGTAGTGTGTTCCATTGTATGTACTTGTCCTCATAGCTTCCCACGAAGTAATATTGTTCCTTGACAGTGTCTTATAAAGAGTTCCAAGAGGGGGAAGTTATAAATAGAGAGGGTTCCTTAACCCTTTTCTCAAAATAATTTTCCCACCATTCCTTGACATGGGGGGCAGCCTTAAGAAGTGCAAAAGTAATCTTCTCCCTATCAAAGAAAATATGGACAAAAAATAACCTTCCAACAGATTCAAAAAATAGCTACAAGATTTGAGAATAGTGGTCAATGCTACAACTGGTGGGTGACTGAGGCAATATACAAAATTATTAGTGTTTCCCTTCTTATATTTTATATTCAAATGAAATTGTTGCAAATATGTCGACCACTTCTAATGGAGATGGTTCTACAACTTCCCTTGGGTTTGTATAAACTTCAAGGGTTAGTGATATGTGTGGATGAACGTCTCCTTCCCCATAATGTAATTTTTCCATTATCAGAAAGCCTCCCTGATGGAATACATTTTTTTATCGTAGGTGAGGTATTTCTAAATTGTGTCAGAAAGGGTCTCACTATGATAGCCCACTGGATGCCCTTGTCGATTGAGAACTGCACCAATAGCATAGTCAGAGGCATCTGTCTAAATTTCAAACGGTTGTTGCGGGTCTGAAATGTGAGTACTGGTGTAGAGCAGAGGTTGTGCTTCAGATCAGTAAATGCATTTGGTTGGTACTAAGACCAGAAAATATTTTTTTCGCTTCACCCCTGGTAATATGACTCAAAGGCCAAGCGATATGAAAGAATCCCAACACAAAGCTTTGAAAAAAATTGGCAACACCCAAAAAGTTGTGATGCTATGTTAGAGTGGTAGGGGTTGTCCAATCCTAAATGAATTGGATCTTAGCTAGATCCACATGCATGCCTTTCTCATCAATGATGTAACCCAGATATTGGACATGGCTCATGCCATAGGTGCATTTCTACAAGTTAGCACAGAGTTTGTGTTATTGCATTGTTTGAAGGACTTGTCGAATGTGTTGCAAGTGCTCTTCCCAACTCTTGATGTAGATGAGGATGTCGTACAGATATAAAACCATGAAAAATTTAGTAAAGGGCTGAAATATGTCATCCTTCAGCCTCATAATAGTTGCAGGGGAATTTTTCAACCCACAAGGCATGACTAACCACTCAAAAAGGCCCTCCTTGGATTTTAAGGTGGTCTTCCATACATATATGGGTTATATTGGCACATGGTGATAGCCTAACTTCAAATTGATCTTTCTAAAATACTTGGCCCCCTTGAGTTGGTCAATAAGGTCATAAATCCATGGGATTAGATACCTATTCCTAACAAGTATTTTGTTTAGTTCCCGATAATCAATGCAAAGTCTCCAAGTTCCATATTTCTTCTGCACAAGTACAGTCGAGCTCCCACAAGGTGAGGAACTTGGTCGAATGTGCCCTTTTTGCAACAACTCTTGGATTTTCCACTTGATTTCTTCATTTTCCATAATGGAGGGGTGGTTTATTGGCCCATTAGGTAGATGTTCTTATTGTTTCATATCAATCGAATGCTTGACCTTACAGTACGAAGGTACCCCTATGGGTGAGTAGAATATGTCCCTCTATTCTTCCATGGCCTTATCCATCTGATTTTTTTGCGTGGGGTAACCCTTATTGGGGGCCATTTATGTGGCCACTATCTTCCACTTATTTTGAGAGTGAATCAGAAAGAAAAAAAAGTTCCTGGTCTGGGAGATGATCGTACTGCATTGCTTAGTAGAGATCAATGAGATGGCGGTAGGTGAGGCTAGTTCTGGTATCTTGTATAACTTATTTCCAAAAGTAATAATAACAGTGTGAGGCATGGACTCATACACAACATGACGCTTCCACAAGTATGGTTGGCCTAATATCACATCACAAACTTTAAGACGATAAATGTCACATAGTACCTCATCCATGAAAGGGTGCTTGATGTTGTAGGGAAGGTGGCACTGCTCACTGACGCAAAGATCTCGTCCATGGTGAAACCATCCGATTGTGTACAGTTGTGGGTGTGGTGTGGTGGGTAGGCCCAACCTCTTCATGACCACTTTTTAAATGAGGTTCTTTTATCTCATGTTCGCGCCAGTATTTGCATCCTGCCATCAGTGATAAAAAATCCTCTTTTCATATCATTTTAGGAGTCCCACTCAAAAATATTTTGTTATTCCACTAGGTCATGCAAAAAATTAGTCACGTATGGTAGCCCTAGTCCAAAAACATCACTCTTCCTCAAATTTTATTACTTTTTGGCATATTACATACCTTGCTGACTGTACATCATCCATAAAGCTAATGTCATCATGAAAACCACTCTTTCAAGGTCTCATTAGGTCTTTAGGGTCAGTTAGAGTTTCATTAGGTTTCTAGGGTTTTTCAAGGTCTAATAAACATACCATTTCCATTGCATAAAGCCAGCAAAGTAAGAGAGTGAACAAAATAACATCTCTTTATCATGTAAAGATTATTTGCAAAGATGTAATTTTGATTCCAAATTTGTGATTTTCATCCTAAAATGTAATTTTTATTCCAAAAATATGTAACTTTATTTTTATTTTGTAATTTTATGTCATTTAATATGTAATAAGTACAAGGTTCACAAGCTTCCAACTCATAGTTCCACATGCCAACAAAGCAAATATCAAAGTGCAGAGAGTTCCTAGTCCATCAAAATGATCAATTATCAAAGGAAAGAAATCAAAGTGAAAGGGTTTAATTGTGAAGTTTAAAGGTGAATTTGAACATAGCGTAGTGGGTTCCAAAAGCATAAAAATCGCAATTCACCAAGTATAAAATCCCTCAAGACATCAAATCCATCCTCATTTCTCCCCTACAGCTTCGAGAAACCATCTCCACAACACGATTTTCAAATCTAGAGAGTGAAATTGGGAGAAAATTAGCAGCGATGTGCTCCTGGACTGGCCGCTTTGTGCTCCTACAACACATGATGTGCATAGCCTTTAGGTGCGGTGCTCCTGGTAGAGGAGGCACTGCGCTCCTCCCACAAGCATTGCGCACCTGTCCGACTTTCTCATCGAGCTCCAAAAAAACGTTCCATCGCTCTAAACCTTTAGCATTTGTTCCCTTCAACCTCCAGCAAGTAAGTAACACTTAATTTCTATCTCCTAGCATTCCTCAAGTCAAATTTTTGTGGTGTTCGAATGTTTTATACAAAATTTGGTGTCTTCTTTGTTATAAACCCTAGTTCCATTCCTAATTTCAATTACACTTCCTAAGACTTCCATTATCCTTCCCACATTACAATTAACCTTTCCCAACCCCTATTTCACTATATCCCTTTCTCCAAAGCCCTTTATCTCCTAAACTCTAAGACTTAGGTATTTCAATTTCCTAGGATCCCAAATCCCCATACCTGTAATAAAATTCCTATTCCCGAATCCCACAAAATTTCTACTCGTTGTCACCTCCCTCAATTTAATAATCCCTCCCCCCATCTCCCTAATTTTTTCTATCCCATTCCCCACTCCCTAAACCTACATTTCACTCCCAATTCATCTACCTAGGGTTTATAGCCAAGACACTATGGAAGAAGAAAATAGAGAATTTAGTGAGAAAGAAGAAAGGGAAGAGAGGAGGCCACACAAAAGAGGGAGTATCCTCATACTTGAACCTAAAAACACCAAAGAACTCATGGCCTCTCCCATAGTTGTGACATGTTTCAAGCATGTAGGATACTTTGACTTTTGTGAAAAAATACAAAGGGTCCAACATAACCCTGTTTTGAGCAGGATTTTCATCTCTAATCTTCATGACAACCAGGTAACCCTTGCTGGTGTCACTTTCACAGTATCCACAGCCATCATAGCAGATGCCACTAGAATTCCAAATGTTGGTGAAAAGTGGTACAAGGAAAAATACTTGGAAGATCATTACTATGAGCCATACATCAATCCAAGGTACAAGAATGAAGGAAAAAAGGTCTTTGCTTTCTCTTAACTCCTGGATAGGTATGCCCCCATGATGAAAATAACCATGAAGTAATTTTCTTGTGAAGGAAGGTTCTCTAGACTCTACACCTACCATATCTAGTTATTAATGCACTTCACAAGGGTCAAAATGCTCAACATACCTTATTATCTCTTCAGGAACATTTAAAAAATGGCATACATTGTTCAAAAGAGAGATTATGACCAGTAGATGAAAAGTATTTTTCACCACTCTCTCATCAAGATCATTGTCCTCCATCACCTCAATTAATTGAACATCTCAGTGGACACTTTCATAGCTAATGACATCTTTACTTCTCCACCAATTCAACATGCTCAAGTTGTGCCTCCACCATATCAACCTTTCAAATCCATTCCTCCATCTCAGCTCACAGTACCTACTTCTTCATCAGCTAAAACTAATTCACCCATTTCACCACCATCATCACCATTTTACACTTAGATTGGGTCATCTAGCAAAGCTAAGATCGGTGAGCTTCAAAAGACCAAAGTGATTGAGATAGAGACATTGGAAAAAACATATCAAGAGGTCATAGGAAAGTGTTTTCTCCACATATTGTGGAAGGGGCCTTGCCTTCTTCATCGGCAAAGCAGGTAGACAAAGGAAATCAAATGATGACAGAGGCATATATTCAGGAAGAGATCATGCATAAGGAGGAAAATCTTCATGAGACAGAAATGGAGTTTGACCTTGTTGACCTGAATCAACAAGATGATTCTGAGATCACTAGCATAGTTATTAAGGAAAAAGAAGCCAATATTAGAGAACTACAAACTAATATTGATAGATCTAAATTTTTCATTACCTTTCTTGAGCAGGAGAACTAGAAGCTAAAGACCAAATACTTTATTGATGAAGTGAAATTCATCAAAGCTCAAAGAGAGGCAGAAAAAGCTAAAGTATTGATTGAAGAGACACTAGGAAAATATGGTGTGTTAGATTAACTAGAAGAACAAGTGCCAAGAATAATGCCAAGGACTAGAGGTTTGAAAAGAGCCCTAGAACTAGAAAGGCAGAAATAAAGATAACTAGCAAATGAGGTCACTCTTAATGAGAAATTTGTAGTTGTAATCAATGAGAATAAAAAAGGTTGGCTTCATGCAATAAATGACCACCTTTAGAAGCTCTTGAAAAGGGCCAAGAAAGACAATGATATTCAGAGAAGTATGGCAAAGCACTATTCCAAGAGAAACAAAATTGCAAGGTCAAAACTTAAACATGCCAATGCAAAAATTGAAACCTTAACCGTGCAAGAAGAGAAAATAAGGCTTGATATCCTTGTTGAAGCCTCACTCCATGCCTAACCCTCATCATCAACCACCATTCAGCAAATTTTGGAAATTTTTGATATACTTTTGCAAATTTTTGAAGTTTTTGTGCATTCCTTGACAGTCATGTGACAGTTGGACTGTCAGGAGCGCAGCGCCCTAGGCTTTGTGCTTCTGTTTGGGGAATATTTTAGTAAAAATGAGACCACCATTAGATTCAGAGCAGGAAAAACATGCATTTCAACCACTTTTCTAGTCTTTTTTGGTCAAACTGGCAGGTGAAAAAGTCAAAAAACAATAAAAAAAGCATAGTTCTGCCTCCTTTTTCACCTTGGCGCTACGCTCCTAAGAAGTCTTGGGAGAATCAATTTTTGGGAGGTGAAAACAATTCAACTCTGTAAACCAAGCACAGATCTGGAAATTAGAATAGATAATCTTTCCAATGAGTTATCCTAAGCTCAGTTTGGACACCTATAACCCATCCAAAACTCAGTTGCAAGATGGAGGGCACTCTTGACACTAGTGTTGTGCACCTGACACTGGCGCTGCGCTCCTAACTACTGTTTGATTTTTCTGAGTCTTCTCTGAAATTTTGATTTTCACCTTGGGGAATCATTTTTTTACTTATGTAATTGATGGAAGTAAATGTAATTATGATTTTTTTACACTTACCTAGGGTAAATGCATTAGGTGAAAAGTTTTTATGACATGTAATGAATCAGTTTGCAAAAAGTGAGGGATGAGTCACTTTGACCTCCCTACACTCTAGGTACCAGTTCATATTATTGTGGATCAACTCCTCAACTCAGGGATTCGACCACTGAGGTTGGTAGAAGTTTGTTTTAGGTCTATATCATGTAATTTTTGACTCATTTCACAAGTTGGATGTTGATGCATTGATCAAAGACTCTAGTGTAATCTATTTGGCAGGAAATTAATGAAAAGGTTGCAGTTATTTCTTTGGGATACCTGTGGTATGTAAATTTAGCATTTTTCTTCTTATGTCTCATTATGTATTATTTTTTTGTTTCATGATCCATTTCATTTATATGATATGCTGTTTTTTTAGTTGATAAACAGAATACATCTCTCATGCTCTGTTTTGGGAAAACCTTCATAGTCTTCAGTTTAGAAAGAATTCATGCTTAGCCTTGCTCTTTCTAGCTCCTCACCTTTTTGATCCATCCCACTCAAGAAACCCTAAAGTGTTAGGTTTTCTACCTACCTTGCCCCATTGAATCTCTGAAACCCTAATCTTATTTTCCCTAACCTAGCCTCTTTGACCTAATTCACCCATCCAGCATCACAAATTCAAACAAAAAAACCCTTGTACTCATACCTAGCCTAAAAACCTAAATCATCCAACCTTCTTGGTTGTGATTTGTGGAGAAAGCCCTCTTTGGCTTGGTAGGGCTAGCTACCAAGCTAAAATATTGGTATGTGGTTACCTCTGTTGGGATTTCCTCCTCAGCCTTAGAGATCTAGCGGAGTGATAACATACTGGCGTCGTTGCCAGGGAACGAAAGATTTATTTTCCCTAGGTGTACGACAAGAAACATTGGAATTTGATAATTGCAGTGCCAAGATTATAGAGTTGGATTCGAGAAGATATACCGAAGAAAATCCCGATCCTGATCCAGCTGATCCAATCGATGATCCAGAGAATATTTTTCGGATGCATAGATATAAAACTACAAACATTCAGTTAGGACAAGTTCTATTTGTAAGATCTGCTTCACTGTCTGCTAAATTACTATCTCTTGAAGATATATTGTATGATCTTAAATTTGAATTGTTATTGTTTGAATCTAAGTTTGAAACCTCTTTATCCAACATAGTCTTTGATCCTTTAAGAATATCTGAGGTCAAGTCATTGTCTGAATTATACCTTATTCCTATGAAATATTGGTTCTTTGAAGAGATTAAAACAGAATCTAACCTTGATATCAAATATTGGATCTGATTCTACCATCAAGAGGATATACATGTTTCAACTCAACCTCAACCTCAATCAATTGTAGTTTTTTCATCTGCACCTTAGACCTCATCATTTATACCTACTACTTCAGTACCTACAACTTTTGTTCCATTACCTATTCAGCCAATCCCTCCTGTTGTCAATCCAACACTTCACCCAGTAGGAATCATGGCAATATTTGCCCCACTTATATTACCTGCCCAATTGAATGATTTACCTTAGGCTTATGGCCAAATACTCCCCTTTTTTGATGAAAACTCTACCATATCTACAAGACAACACATTGTTAAGGTCGCTAAATTCATAGATTTGGAGGAAGTTGATGCTGACAATGCAAAAATGAGGATTATAGCCCAGAGCTTCTCTGGAGATGTCAAAGTTTGGTTTAGGTCCTTGACTGCTAATTCCATTGCCACTCCAAACTAGCTCATTGATGCATTTATAGCCCAGTGGGAGGTAAATAAAAATCATTTACAATTGCTTTCCAAGTATGAGAACATTAAAATAAATCTCAATGAATCAGTTCAAGATTTCAATACTTGCTTCAATAGAATTTATAATGAAATTTTCATTGAGATCAAGCCTCCTCCAGGCTTATCTCTCAAATGTTATCCAGATGCATTTGATCCTGACATGGATTACCAACTAAGGGAAAGAAATCCAGCTACACTAGAGGATATGCAAAAGAACACGGTCAGCGTTGAAGAAAATATGTTGATGAAGAGAGCTAGAGCTAGGAATGAGAGAAGAGTTACTATTAAAGATGAAATATCCACCTCATCTTCTGATGTTCATATGGATACAATGATAAGAACTATTGAAAGGATGGTTGACATGATTTCCATCACTGAGAGACAGCCTGAGGTCAGAAATCCTAACTACAGATGTCAACAACAACCTCAGTTAAGGATCAAGCAGAGAGAACAACGGGCTCCTGAGCAACCACCACAGCTGCAACAAAAAATCAGGACACCCTTGCATCAGAAATATGCTCAAGGAGAAGAAGACAATGAAGACACAATTGTTGAGGAAAATCCCCTTTTCAAGGTTGATGATCTACCTATGCTTTTGACCAAAGATGAGGATTATTTTGAAAATAAATATCATCTTAAGGATGAAGATTTTATCCTTGCTAATGACCATGAATTGCAGATTGAACCAGATGATTATCAGCAGGGGTACTTGAATGCACTTAGTTCACAAAATAGGCAGATGTCATTGAGGAGCATAGATGTGTCAGTTAATCCCATTTAGAAGAGAGCATATCAACAGAAAGATACTTAGACAAAGTAAAATCATCCTAGTAATCAAAGTAAGGGAGAAGAGCTTGCAGTCACAAATAAATACAAGGTAAATCAGCCATCCACAAGTTCAGCGAATAAGGAAAAGGACAGTCAGAAGAAATAATTTCCATCAAAGGACCATGTTGGACAACGAAACATCGTCATTAAATAGGTAGACAAAACTACTCCCTTCAGCCTCGAAACAGAAATTTCAAATTTAAAAGTGTCTATTCATTTAACCGAGCTTGTTAATAATAACCAGTACAAGTCCCATGTTTCCAAGATGCTTAAAGTATATCCTTTGTCTGGCATGTTCAATGTCGAAGATGATCAGCCCAAACTCATTTTTGGTCCTGTTATTGATGTTCAATTAGAAGATAGCGAGGTTCCTCCTTTCTGCTTGAGTCTAAGAATCCACCAATGAATTTTACACAATTCCATGTTAGACTCCGGAGCCTCCCACAATCTAATGCCAAAAGCCATTATGGAAAATTTGGGCCTTGACATCACCCATCCTTATCATGACTTATACTCCTTCGATTCAAGTAGAGTTTGTTGTATTGGCCTTATTAAATATTTGGTAGTCTCCCTAGAGAATATTCCTGCAAATAATTTTCTAATGGGTGTGGTGGTAGCTGACTTACCGCCATGGTTTGGCATGTTGCTGTCAAGATCCCGGGGGGGATTACGAGGCACATTGCAATAAGACTTTTTTTATGCAACTATCCCTGTTTTCGGGAAATTGAGAAAACTGTACCATGAAACCAAGATGAAATATATGATCACAAGCAAAGAAAGGCCCAACAATCATATGATGAATGCTTTACATACATATTTAGAGTCATTCATTTTGTTTAATGATAGCCGCTTAAATGATGTAGATAGCTAGCTAGTAGATGTAGAAGATGTTCCAGAGATCCATAATTGCATTAGAGAAGTTATCGAAAAGGAAAAAGTGAGTCTGCCTAGCTCATCAGAACAGCCATCAGATGAAGTAAAGAAAAAATCAGAACAACCATTAGATAAAGTGGAAGAAAGTCTGGAAAATCATGAAGAAATAGTTCATAAAATTGAGCCAAATCAGAAATCAGAGTTTCAGCACTTGGAGGATGAAAATGGTCTATGGTCCATGTACTTTGATGGTGCCCTAGGAAAAGATGGGGTAGGAATTGGAATTTGGGTCCACAACCCTTTTCATCAACAGAATAAGGTCCCTACAAATTTTAGATTGTGCTCTTACAAGTTAGCTTTTGATTGCACTGACAATGAAGCAGAGTATGAAGAACTAATTATTTCCCTAAAAATATTGAATAAATTGGAAGCAAGGAGGATTGTTGTGTATGGTGATTCAGAACTTGTGATCAAGCAAGTTAAAGGTGAATATCAAGCTAACCATCCTCGAATGAGACAATATAGTAATGTTGTACTATATATTTTGAAAATGTTTCAGGAGTGTATACTTACAGTGGTGCCAAGGAATCAAAATCTCATGGCAGATTCATTGGCTAAAGCTACAAGAAATTTTAAGATCCCCATCTTTTCATACAGGAATTTTGAGATTCACGTGAAACATCGGCCCACTGTTCCTGATAACTTGCTATACTGGCAAGTATTATGGGATGATAAGCATGTAAATAACTTTCTTCAAGGTGAGGCTGAATTTGAGAATTGTTCCATAGATGAAATTTGTGATAAAGATGACCAGGATATAGAAGCAACTCAGATGGATATACTACAGCTGAAAGACAACAATATTCCAAAAGGTCTCATACATTTGGAAGAAACGTTTGACCAAGATGACGTAGCAAGGAAGCCTACATTGGTGCTTATGGAAAAGGGTGTTTAAGATGTAAACATTGGGACAATAGACAAGCCAAACATGGTTAAACTTTCCAAGCCCTTATCTCCCGAGGTAAAGGCTGAATACGTTAAATTACTTTCTGAATTTTCTGATGTTTTCGCATGGGAATATGTAGATTTAAAGGTGTATGACAAGAATATCATTCAGCACACTATTCCGATTAAGTATAATCAAAAGCCCTTTCGGAAAATTTTGAGAAGGATAAATCCCAGATTGCTGCCATAAATTGAAAAGGAGGTAAATAGAATTTTCAAGTTTGGTATTATTGTCCCTATCATATTCTCTGATTGGATTTCGAATTTGGTCCTAGTAAGAAAGAAGGCTAGAGAAATCCGACTCTGCATATATTTCAAGAACTTGAATAAAGTGTCCCTCAAGGACAACTATCCACTTCCCAAAATGGGCCATATACTTCAAAGAGTTTTCGGTTCTTCCCAGATGTCATTATTGGATGGTTATTTGGGATAAAACCAAATTTTGGTGCATGAGGATGATCAGGACAAGACAAAATTTACTACAACTTGGGACACGTTCAAATATGCAAAAAATCCATTTGGTTTGAAAAATGCAAGGGCCACATTTCAGCGGGCCATGGAAATAGCATTTTCCAATGAAAAAGATGTTTTCTTGGTTGTTTATTTATATGACTTAGCAGTGTTTTCACATTATGATAATGAACATTTGCACCATTTAAGAATTTCTTTCTAGAGATGCAGGAAGTTCAGAATATCTCTCAACCCAAAGAAAAACCTTTTTTTCCATGGAGAAGGGAAAACTTCTTAGTCACATCATCTCTAAGGATGAGATCCAGATTGACCCTTCTTGTGTTCAAGAAATTCAGCAGATTGATTTCCCTCATAGAAAAAAGGAAATACAAGCATTCAACAGTAATATGGATTTCTTACGTAGATTCATTCCTGATTTGGCAGAGCATCTTAGAGAGTTGAAAAATATGTTGAAGAAAGATAATGATGTGAAATGGTCTAAAGATGCCTGGAAATCCTTCAACTCAGTTAAGTTTGCATTGACTACTGCCCCTTTTTTGATAAGTCTCGATTATACTATTGATTTCACAATATTTTCATTTTCTTCTGAGCACACCATAGTAGTAGACTTGATGTAGAAAAGGGATGAAATAGAGCTACCAATTGCATTTTTCAGTGGCAATATTAGAGATGCAGCCCTTCGCTACAACATCATAGAGAAACATGCTTTGGCTTTGGTTAAAGCGATGAAATATTTTAGAGTTTACATATTACATTCACATACTCTTACCTATGTACCTAATGCAACTGTAAAAGAAGTTCTCATGCAGACAGACCCAGAAGGTAGGAGAGGAGATGGATAGAATATTTACTAGAATATGACCTTGAGATCAAGCCAACCAAGCTGATCAAAGGTCAGGGCTTAGCCAAGCTCATGGCTGAGTCAAACCTTCATTCTCTAGACATCAATTTTATTTCAGCATTGTCCGAAAATGAAGAAGAAGTGAATCTCATTCAGGTATCCGATATATTTTTGTCATCTCCACGATATTGTTTATGTGTTGCAACACCTAAACCCTCCTGTAGGCATGACTAAGAGTCAAGGAAAATCTTTGAAACTCAAAGGTTAAAAGTATTTCATACTGGACAATGCACTTTACTGGAAGGATCCCAGAGGTGTGTTGTTGAAATTCTTGGTCGAAGAAGAATCTAAGGAAGTGATGAATGACTTCCACAAAGGAGATTGTGGGGGCCACCTATATTGGAAGACCACGACCAATAAAATATTGAGAGAGGGATATTATTTGCCGACAATTTTTTCATATTTCTACAAAAAAATAATGAGCTGCCATGAATGTCACGTTTTTCAAGGTAAGAGAAAGCTTCTCCCATTACCTCTTCAACCTATTTCAGTACATGCACCATTTCGGCAATGGGACCTAGATTTCATAGGCGAGATTCACCCAGCATCATCCACACAGCACAAGTGGATATTGACAGCCACATATTACTTTACAAAGTGGATCAAATCGATCTCGACCAGGAAAGCAACAAATTATGTCATCATTCAATTTTTAGAAACTAATATTTTGTCCCATTTTGGTTGTCCTACTAAGATTATCACAAATAACGCAACAACATTCAAGTCTAACAAGATGATTGAGTTTTGTGACAGATATAACATTAATTTGGGACACTTTACAGCCTACTACCCGCAAGGTAATGGATTGGCGGAGTCCTCTAATAAATCCTTGATCAGTATCATTAAGAAAATGTTAGAGGCAAATAAAAAGAATTGGCATAAGAAGTTGATCAATGCATTGTGGGCAGACCGGGTTAGTAATAATAATTCTATTTGCATATCTGATTTTCAAGTTGTGTATGGTGTCGATACTGTGTTTCCTTCATCATTAGCAGTCTCAGTAATGAAATTTCTACGAGAATCAGGGACTGAGGAAAATGACATACAGCGCTGGATAAATCAAATGATACACCTTTAGCAAATGAGAGATGAAGTATTTCAGAATACTTCAAAACTTCATGACAGAATAAATAAGATCTATGATTGGAAAACTAAGAAAGATAACTTCAAGGTTGGAGATGCGGTACTCCACTGGGATGCCAGAAATGAGAACAAGGGTAAGCATGGAAAATTTGAGAATTTATGGAAAAGGACATATCATATTTCAACTTGTCAAGGATAGAATGATTATTTTCTTGAAGAGATGAATGGACAAGAGTCTTTAGGAGGACCAGTCAATGGTAGGCTCCTTAAACACTATCTTTTCTAAAGTACATTTCTTGATCTGTTTTCCATTTCATTTTAAATATCAGTTACATTTTATACAAGTGTGAAGTAGAGAATCAATGGATTTCAGAGCTTGAAGTGAAGGCCATGGAGCTTCACTGATTTTCTGCCATTTTAAAAAGTTTACTTTTCAGTCAAATAAGTCAGTATTGAGTCAATTTTTAGTCATTTTAGTTTGCCTTGAGTCAGTCTATTTTTTTCTGAGTTATCAGTTTTCAGTCATGCTATTAGTTTGAGTTTTTTACCATATTGGCCCAATGGGTAAGGCACTGATCTACAAAATCCAGAGTTTTGTGGTTATTGACACATATTTCAAAGCTATCATCCCCAATAAGGTCAATGTTAGTGTCAGTATTTACATCCTGCCATCATTGATCAAAAATCCTCTTTTCATATCATTTTAGGAGTCCCACTCAGAATTTTTTTGTCATTCCACTAGGTCATGCAAAAAATTAGTCACTGATGGTAGCCCTAGTCCAAAAACATCACTCTTCCTCAAATTTTATTACTTGTTGGCATATTTCATACCTTGTTGACTATACATCATCCATAAAGCTAATGTCATCATGAAAACCACTCTTTCAAGGTATCATTAGGTATTTAAGGTCAGTTAGAGTTTCATTAGGCTTCTAGGCAGGGATAATTTTAAGGATGAAAAATTATCTTGAAGTTTAAAAAATTGGTGAATCTCACTAGTCCCTAATATGCAAACTATAAAATGTTTATTGATGTATTTGTAAAATTATTCAAATTTATAATGATACTATACATATTTTCTATATAATGTTGGTGATTTTTAACGTAAAATAATTATATATTGTAAAATTTGGGCGAATCATTTTTATAAAAAAATGGAAATTGGCGACACTTTTTTTTGGAAAAAGCATGGAAAATTAGCCCACCTACGAATATTAGCCCCTTAAATTTTCCATGCTTCTAGGGTTTTTCAAGGTCCAATCAACACACCATTTCCATTGAATAAAGCCAGCAAAGTAAGAGAGTAAACAAAATAACATATCTTTATCATGTATAGATGATTTGCAAAGATGTAATCATGATTCCAAAGTTGTGATTTTCATCCTAAAATGCAATTTTTATTCCAAAAAGATGTAACTTTTATTTTTATTTTGTAATTTTATGTCATTTAATATGTAATAAGTACAAGGTTCCCATGCTACCAACTCTGAGTTCCACATGCCAAAAAAGCAAATATCAAAGTGCAAAGAGTTCCTAGTCCATCAAAATGATAAATTATCAAAGGAAAGAAATCAAAGTGAAAGGGTTTAATTGTGAAGTTTAAAGGTGAATTTGAACATAGCAAAGTGGGTTCCAAAAGCATAAAAATCACAATTCACCAAGTATAAAAGCCCTCAAGACATCAAATCCATCCTCATTTTTCCCCTATAGCATCGAGCAACCATCTCCACAACACAATTTGCAAATCTAGCAAGCGAAATTGGGAGAAAATTAGCAGTGATGTGCTCCTGGACTGGTCGTGATGTGCTCCTGCATCACAAGCTACGCATAGCCTTCAGGCGATTCTCTCCTGGCAGAGGAGGTGTTGTGCTCCTCCCACATGCGCTGTGCACCTGTATGACTTGCTCAGCGAGCTCCAAAATAAAGTATCATTACTCTAAACCTTCAACATTGGTTCCATTCGCCCTCCAACAAGTAAGTAACACCTAATTGCTATCTCCTAGCATTCCTCAAGTCAAATTTTTGTGGTATTTGAATGTCCTATACAAAATTTGGTTTCTTCTTTGTTATAATCCCCTGTTCCATTCCTAATTTCAATTACACTTCCTAAGAATTCCACTACCCTTCCCACATTACAATTAACCTTTCCCAACCCTATTTCAATATATCCCTTTCTCCAAAGCCCTTTATCCCCTAAACCCTAAGACCTAGGTATTTAAATTTTCTAGGCTCCCAAATCCCCATACATTAAATAAAATTCCTATTCCCGAATCCCACAACATTTCTACTCCATTTCACCTCCCTCAATTTAATAATCCCTTGCCCCATCTCCCTAATTTTTTCCATCCCATTCCCCACACCCTAAACCTACTTTTCACTCCCAATTCATCTACCTAGGGTTTCCATCTAAGACACTATGGAAGAAGAAAACAGAGAATTCAGTGAGGAAGAAGAAAGGGAAGAGAGGAGGCCACACAAAGGAGGGAGGATCCTCAGACTTGAACCTACAAGCACCAAATAACTCATGGCCTCTCCCATGGTTGTGACATGTTTCAAGCATGTAGGATGCTTTGAATTTTGTGAAAAAATACAAAGGGTCCAACATCACCCTGTTTTGAGCAGGCTTTTCATCTCTAATATTCATGACAACGAGGTAACCCTTGCTGGTGTCACTTTACAGTATCCACAGCCATCATAGAAAATGCCACTGGAATTCCAAATGTTGGTGAAAAGTGGTATAAGGAAAAAGACTTGGAATATCATTACTATGAGCCATACATCAAGCCAAGGTACAAGAATGAGGGAAATAAGTTCTTTCCTTTCTCTTACCTCCTAGATAGGTATGCCCCCATGATGAAAATCATCATGAAGTAATTTTCTTATGAAGGAAGGTTCTCTAGACTCTACACCTACCATATCCGGTTATTAATGCACTTCACAAGGGTAAAAATGTTCAACATAGATTATTATCTCTTTAGGAACATTGAAAAAAATGGCATACATTGTTCAAAAGTGATATTATGACCAGCAGATGAAAATTATTTTTCACCACTCTCATGAATATCATTCTCCTCCATCACCTCAATCAATTCAAAATCTCAGGGGACACTTTCATGGCTAATGACATCTTTACTGCTCCACCAATTCAACATACTCAAGCATGCCTCCACCATCTCATATTTCCACATCCATTCCTCCATCTCAACCCATAGTTCCTACTTCTTCATCATCTCAAACTACTTCACCCATTTCACCACCATCATCACCATTTTACACTCAGGTTGGGTCATCTAGCAGAGATAAGATCTGTGAGCTTCAAAAGACAAAAATGGTTGAGATAGAGACATTGGAAAAAACATATCAGAGAGTTCATAGGCAAGTGTTTTCTCCACAGATTGTGGGAGGGGCCCTGCCTTCTTCATCGGTAAAGCAACTAGACAAAGGAAATAAAAAGACGATAGAGGCGGATATTCAGGAAGAGATCAGGCATAAGGAGGAAAATCTTCATGTGATAGAAATGGAGTTTGACCTTGTTGACTTGAATCAGCAAGATTATTCTAAGATCACTAGCACAATCATCAAGGAAAAATAAGCCAAGATTAGATAACTACAAAATAATCTTGATAAATCTAATTTTTTCATTACCTTTCTTGAGTAGGAGAACCAGCAGCTAAAGACCAAACACTTCATTGATGAAGTGAAATTCATCAAAGCTCAAAGAGAGGCAGAAAAACCTAAAGTCTTGCTTGAAGAGACACTACAAAAATATGGTGTGTTAGATGAACCAAAAGAACAAGTGCCAAGAATAAGGCCAAGGACTAGAGGTTTGAAAAGAGCCCTAGAACTAGAAAGTCAAAAAGAAAGAGAACTAGCAGATGAGGTCACTCTTAATGAGAAATTTGTAGTTGTAATCAATGAGAATAAAGAAGGTTGGCTTCATGTAATAAATAACCACCTTGAGAAGTTGTTGAAAAAGGCCAAGAAAGACAATGATATTCAGAGAAGGATGGCAAAGCACTATGCCAAGAGAAACAAAATTGCAAGGTCAAAACTTAAACAAGCTAATGCAAAAATTGAAACCTTAACCATGCAATAAGAGAAAATAAGGCTTTATATCCTTTGTTGAAGCCTCACTCCATGCCTAACCCTCGTCATCAGCCACCATTCAGCAAATTTTGGCGATTTTTGATATACTTTTGCAAATTTTTGAATTTTTTGTGCATTCCTTGACAGTCATGTGATAGTTGGACTTTCAGGAGCGCAGCGCCCTAGGCGTTGCACTTCTATTTGGGTCATATTTTGGTCAAAAGGAGACCACCATTGGATTCAGAGCAGGGAAAACAAGCAGGTCATCCACTTTTCTAGCCTTTTTTGGTCAAACTAGTAGGTAAAAAAGTAAAAAAACATTCAAAAAATCACAGTTATGCCTCCTTTTTCACCTTGGCACTACGCTCCTAAAAAGTCTTGTGAGAATCACTTTTTGGGATGTAAAAACAAGTCAAATCTAAAAACCAAGTGTAGATCTTGAATGTAGACTAGATATTCTTTCCAATGAGCTATCCTGAGCTCAGTTTGGACACCTGTAACCCATCCAAAACTCATCTGCAAGATTGAGGGCGCTCCTAGTACTGGCGCTGCGCTCCTAACCAGTGTCTGATTTTTATGAGTTTTCTCTGCAATTTTTATTTTCACCTTGGGAAATCATGCTTTTACTTATGTAATTGATGGAATTAAATGTAATTATGATTTTTTTACACTTACCTAGGGTAAATACATTAGGTGAAAATTTTTTATCACATTTAATGAATCAGTTTGCAAAAAGTGAGGCATGAGTCACTTTGACCTCCCTACACTCTAGGTATCAGTTCAGATTATCGTGGATCGGCTCCTCAACTCAGGGATTCGACCCCTGAGGTTGGTAGAAGGTTGTTTGAGGTCTATATAATGTACTTTTTGACTCATTTCATAGATTGTATGTTGATGCATTGATCATAGACTCTAGTGTAATATATTTGGTAGGAAATTTATGAAAAGGTTGCAGTTATTTCTTTGGGATACATGTGGTATGGAAATATAGAATTTTTCTTCTTATGTCTAATTATGTATGAATATTTTTTTTCATGATCCATTTCATTTATATGATATGCTAGTTTTTAAGTTGATAAACATAATACATCTCTCATGCTCTGTTTTGGGAAAACCTTCCAAGTTTGTCCATCTTCTTTAGTTTAGAAAGAATTCAAGTTTAGCCTTTCTCTTTCTAGCTCCTCACCTGTCTGATCCATCCCACTCAAGAGACCCTAAAGTGTTAGGTTTTCTAAATACCTTTCCCCCTTGAATATTTCCAACCCTAATATTATTTTCCCTGGCCTAATTCACCCATCCAACAACCCAAATTCAAACAAACAAACCCTTGTACTCATAACTAGCCTAAAAACCTAATTCATCAAGCCTTCTTAGCTGTGATTTGTGGAGAGAGCCCACTCTAGCTTGGTAGGGCTAGCTACCAAGCTAAAATATTGGTTTTTTGTTACCTCTTTTTGGATTTCTTCTTCAGCCTTAGAGATCTGGCGGAGTGATAACAACTCCCACTATCAACAATGAACTGCAATAGAGAACCCTTCACCCACAACTATGAGTGGAAGAGACGCTCCCCCTCCTTTGAATCTTCGGGCTAAATCTTATGGACCTTGGTGGTGGCAATGTTTGCATTGGGTTCTGCATCAACAATTTGCTTCCCCATATCATTCCCCTTGTTGATTTCTGGCTCATAATCAGAACATGCATAAGACTATGAAGCTTTCATCTTGGCCACCAATGACTAATTGGTGTGACACTCATTTTTTTTGTGATTGGGGCTCTTGTGAAACTCACACCACTTTCTACTGTCCTTCTTCATCTTTGTGGTGCCATTCTTTGCTTGCAGCTTGAATGGTTTTTCTCGGGTCGCTCCACCTTGGATTTGTCCTTTTTTCTACAGTTTGGGGGCATTATTGCCCTACTTTTGATTCATATATCCAAAGTCTCACTTCTTTTATTTAATTTTTTGTTCATTCTTGGAAACATATCTGTATATTGCACCAAGTGAGGAGATGTCCAGGAGCTCCATATCTTCCTGAATGTATTTGCGCAAATAGTCTCGGTACTTGAGCACCAAATGTCACTTAGAATATTTGATACCCGACTCTGTGCATAGAGTATTAAAAATACTTGTGAGTGCATGCACATCTTGGTCCCTTTGTTGTCGTAGTCTGGTCCATTATATGTACTTGTCCTCATAGCTTCCCACGGGGTAATATTTTTCCTTGACAGCATATCAGAAAGAGTTCCAAGAGGGGGTGAGTGTAAACAAAGAGGGTTCCTCATGCCTTTTCTCATAGTAAATTTCCCACCATTCCTTGACATGGGGGGCAGCCTTAAGACTGCAAAATTAATCTTCTCCCTATTTGAGAAACTATGGATATCATTCTCATAAGTAATATTCTCATTCCTTTGCCACTGGAGGGCTTCTTCGAGAAAAATTTTGATAGGATATCATGTTCCTTTGTCTTTATTTTCTTCTGCCATGGTAGGCCATTGATGTCAACGGAGATAGTCTTGCAAAGGCTCAACCACCTCTAGTCCCAACCCCTTATACCCTGACCTCGTTGGGGACATGCACAGAAAAAAACAGAGAAACAGAGAAAGAGAAGACCGCTCTCATACCAATTATATGAATTTATGAAGGAAATGAAATATAGATGTGAAATAACATATAGATAGAACAAAAAAAAGAATTTCAATTCATTAATAACAAATTATTGAAAACTATTTACATGTAGAATGGAAATGAACTAGCTCAAGTGATGGTAGCTTATCTCTAAGAAAATATGTGGTAGTTACATGCCTTCTAAACTCAGTTACACTAAGGCTCAAATGTATATTTTTTATTGAGAAAAAATGGAAAAACCTAAACATCGAAATACCTAGCCCTAGGAGATAAAGCGCCAAAAGTATGTGGGCCCTGTTGGGGTAAATTGGTACATTGACTTCCCGGGTTCGTAACTTTGGAATAAGATCATTGTTTGACACGTAAGATACCTTGTTAGAAAGAAATATCTGAGGACTACAACTTTTGATTGAAAGCCCCTAACATAGGCAATAAAGTTTCTCGTTTTCCAAGAAAATGTTGTTTAGGGCCTCAAAATAGCTTCGGTTTCAGAACCCAAAAAACTGCCAAAAATAGTAAACTATAATACAATTAAGGAAACTGAAAGAAAAAATGGTGGAGGTCCAAGTTCAAGAGGCTATTTGCCTCCAATATCCACCTGGATCATAACAAGCTCATGGAAATCATGGCAGGGTCAAGACATGTTCTTATGACGGTCGTAAATATCCATGTCTAATGTGTTGCATAAGGCAGGTATGTGATCCCATGGTCAATCCATGGAAAAGTTGGAGTACTATTTTTTATGAAAAATAGAGAGGAGTTCCATAAAATTATAACACAATTTGGTTAAACCTTATGCTACCCCTGGAAGGTAACCCTAGATGTGGAGGCTCCCCATTGGTGGAGCCAAATTTCCTCTTAATGTCATTGGACGAGGAAGGTTTGTGTGGCTCGGAAGGTTACCTTGGGATGATGTCATTCAGGATGTGATGGATAAAATGCAAACCCAAAAGTCTTGTGATTGGGTAGAGGTGGACCCTCTTGATAAGTCGACATGTTTACGCTCACACTCGAACATTTGCAAAAACACAGGAAAAAGAGAGTCGTGGTAAAACACTAGGATGATGTTGGTGTTAGAGTCATATGATTCATAGGATCAAATGATGATTGAACATTTTCTTTCCGTTAATTTCAAGTTGTAAATAATATTTCATTCTGCAAATTATTTCCTAAAATTTAAAAAAAAAATGAAAAGAGGGTATATAAAAAAAATGGAATAAAAGAATAAAAATGAAAAGTGAGAAGAACCATATGAAAAGAAAATCAAGTATAAAAGTGAGCAAGTCCAAATGCCAGTAGAAAGAAAAACAATTGTTGCATTAAAGAATAAATTAGGGTTTTTGTGTGCAACTTGTTTAAATGCCACAATCAAAGATCCTTTTTTGAATCATATAGTTTAATCATGATCAAACACATTTGAATTTATGTTTTTAGGTTAGTGAATAACTTAACCAAACAGTTTAATCTTGGTTAAGAATTATATAGGTAAGTGAAAAGGATTAATAAAAGTGTCTAAGCTTGATTAATCAATTAAATCAGTAGATTAGAGTAGAAATTAGGAAAATATCTCTTAAAAAAAGGGGGGGCTTGCACATTTAAATGCGCCCATGATTTCTTAGAAAGATAGATTAGTGCTAGATCTAGGGTTAATTGCGTAAATTAAATGCATTTTTTTTTAAATAAGGTATTTGGCCTAAGTCAAACTTTTATAAATTTCAGGAAAATTTAAAAAAAAAGGTGTTGGTGCTTGCGGTTAAAGAGCACGCATGATCCAACTGAGGCAATTTTCCTCGTTTTTATCAAAGGTGGGGAAACAATTTTGCACCCCCATCCCCTGATTCTCGTTAACGGTATGGGGGGGGGGGGTTATGAAAAGCGGTAAGGTAATCCCTGGGCCCCACACTACATGGCAGTCACTTGTGACTTCGCACCCCCCCCCCCCCAAAATAAAATTCCTCTCTCTCCTCCGCTCCCACCAACGATCCACCACATCAACTCCTATGTTCTATCCTCTGCTAACCACGTTGTGCCACCTGTCTCTCCCTGATTCACCCGTTAACTTTACCGTTCATTATCAACCTGTTACACACTTACCTATTGTATTTTTCCATTGCTTCTTACCGTTTGGCCATTAATATCCCAAGAAACCTGTTCTGTAATGGATTTCCATTTCTTTTCTCATTAAATTTATTGTTGATTATCAACCCATTACACACTTACCTGTTGTATTTTTCCATTGCTTCTTACCGTTTGGCCATTAATATCCCAAGAAATGGCCACCAGTCCACCCCTATAAACCAACACTGCCTAGTTTTAGTGTGACCCTCCTTTGCATTGTTTATGTTATAGGATTACATGTCAGCGATCATAATCCATTTCCACTGTCAGCACCTGTTGTCTCCAGAAAATTCAGAGCCTAATTAGAAATTACAGGCATCCAAATATCCATTTAGGTATTTTTTCACCCTGTACATCTGTTATTTCTCTAATTATCCCTTAAATTTTGCATACATGGCACCCAAGTGAAAGGGGAAATCTACCAACAAAAAACCAAATGACGAAAACCCTATATCCTTTGCCACCCCGGACCTCGAACATATACCCCTGGCAAACCAATATTATAAAATTGCAAATACCGAGTGTGAATTCGACTTACTCGAATTGAATCACTGGTTGAAGTAAACCTATCTCAACTAGGGGCATGAGATTAACCTTTGGGAATCTTTGTTACCTATGTTTATGTTTCCACAGACACGCGATTTCCCTGATTTCATAATATGGTGCCAAACTAGATACAACCATGTGAAGAGAACCCTTGTGGCCTAGAATGGAGACATTCTGGTCACAATTTCACTAGAAACCATCAATCAAATGTTATTGATTCCTGAACATGATTCCCTCAGTCATTTTTCAGCAGTTTCCCTCATGGATTTATATCATAAACTCACCTTCCCTCAAAGAGCCCAAATACTCAATATTTTCCTCCCAGAGGATATTTAACTCCCTAAGAAAAATCCCCCTTATCCTACCTCCATGTTCCAAGAAAAATTTAAACAGGTTTTTTCTTTAGTATCTTGCCTTCTAGGGTACCAATCAAACCAGTGGGTGGATGAGCCTATTTTAGGCTTTCTTTGCATTTTTTTCAAGGAACACAAGCCAACATTCATGTTTAATTACATTCACTTTTTACCTGATAATATGCATGAAAAATTGAGAAATATCACTATAGAAGGCATGTTCAAGTATGCATCTATATTAGTTTACATGTTTCTTTTTCAGCAAGGTGACATATTTCCAATAACGCTGCAAAATCAAGATGATCAAGGAGTCAGTCAATCAGTAATGCAGTGGACCTCATTAGTGAGAAGAAATTCAACAGAGATTATTTTTGCATATTTTATAAATAGGTTTATTCATATAGTTGCAGGGCTTCTCAATAGTCAAATTGAGCCAAGGATCAGTCCAGAAATCGAAAGGATTTTGCACCTAAGCTAGAAGATCAATACTAGAGACTGGTATTTATACCAGAGCTATACATAAATAAGAGTTTATGGGTGTGAGTTGGCTCCATGCAAACTACCCAAATATGTTCCAGTGAGTATTTTTTCTCTGGAATATATAAGGCAGATGATTAATATGGATGAACTCCACCTTGTTTCAGGTAAAAGGAAGTCACAGTTTAATATTAAGACACAAGTGGGAAATTTTATATGCAATAGCAGAGCAATAGGGAATGAGGTAGATTTACTCCTCAAGAAGATGAATTTTTAGCCAAGTTTTACCTGGTCATATGACCCCTTCAGCATAATTTCTAATTTAAGGGTGGAGCACATTACCACACCTTATAATCATACCCCCAGACCAAATATTGTGAAATTCATGAATCAAGATCATTGGGAGGAAAACACACTATGAGAAGAAAAAGAGCAGATTCCGTCAACAGCCACCTCCCAAACTCCAATGCCTCAAGAGAAATATAACAAAATACAGAGGAAAGAAACATCTTCAGTAGTTACTGAGATTAGTGTCAAGGAATTCATCATCTATCACAAAAAGCAAAAGACATACCCCAATATAGTCACCACTCAGGGTGATGAGGAAGAGGACACCATAGTCATGATTGGTCAACATGTCTCAATAGGGTTAGCGGACCTTTCTCTGATACTCCATCCTCCTTGGCCTCATAGGATCCTTCATAAATACTTCAGTTAATAGACTTGGTTAATAACCCAAATGAGCCCAACATCTTCAACAATTTTTTGGAAATTAAACAGAAAAATGAAGCACTTAAATCCAACTCATATGCTTAGTTTTTGAAACAAACCTCTACTTCTCAGGATAGATAATTAACAGCATTTGACAGTGAGAAAGGAAGAATGAAAATGGCATTCTTACAAGCTCAAGTGCCATTTCCAAACACCCCTTCAAACTACAAGAAGACTATTTTTTAATTTGATGCAAAGCTAATACATCATATATATCAAATGGATATGCATAGATAATCTAGAGAAATTCTTTTCTCCACCATGACCAACACTGCTATGGCAATTTTAAAATTAAGTACATCACTCATCAATGTCCAGACATAGTTAAAAGCTAGAGAAAATTTCCTCATTAGCAAAAGACAACAAAATTAAATGATTGGAGGATTTAGTGATCAAGTTGGGGTATGATCCCAGTCATATCAAAGCAGTGGAAGAAATTTTGAAGAGAAAGAATGTAGAGATAGAAGCACTTAGGAAACAACTTAAGATGCCATCTACAGCGGATCCACAAGAAAAAGAAATAGAATATAATGAGCAGCCTAAAGAAGATATTCTCAAACTAATTATTGAGAAAAATGTACGGATCAAGGAGATGGAGGAGAAAATAGAAAAACTACTCAAGGAAAAAGAGAAAGCTTCACAATTGGCCATAGCTCCATTCACATCCATACCAATTGAATTTGCAGGGACAGATGGGGATTCAACATCAGCATCAAGTGATTTGAGAAAATTCATGCATGACTTGTCTCTTCAGAGACAAGAGAATGACAAGTTAAAGGAGAAATTTAAGAATCTAGAAGGACATAAGTTAAATAATGACACTCGCTATGTAGTTGAGTTGTAGAAATCTCACTAGCTTGCCCAGAAGATTGAACAACTAGAAAAGGACTCACTAATGGCTCAGACTTTGTCACATTCCAAGGAGAATTTTTGGCTCGAAATAAATCAAGCCATGACCGAAATTTGGCCATCGATTCAGATAATTTTTTAGCAAGAGGAGTTAATTGAAAGGTGCAAGACAGCAATAGAACAAGTTAGAACAGCCCTGGGAAAAAAAACCAGGTGAGGCCACAACTATGATTAAGGTTTTGAAGTCAAAGACAAGAGTAGAATTAGAACATATTCAGATTGCAGACAGGATAGAGACCTTCTTGGAGATTAAGAAAGTTTTAAAGAAGAGAAATTTTATTACCCAATTGGAAACTAAATGTCAACTCTGGAAAATGATGTCCAAAGATTTCATATCAAGTTCAATTTGTTGAACCAAAGAGTATTTTCAAGATTAGTAGCACCAAATGACATTTTAATCAACTTGGAAAATTATTTTCAAACTCTCTACACTATTGCAATAGATAATCCAAATTTACAGGCATGAAGGAACACATCACAGGGAAAGCTTTCTTAAAAGCATTGGAGATTGATTTAATTATCAAACATGAAATCAAACAAATTTTCCTCAACAAGCCAAATTTTGAGAAATATACGGAGGTTTATGAAATCTATAGAAAGTTACTCAATATTTCTATCCCCAGTGATGAAATATGGGATCAATTGTGTGACATAATTGAGTAAAAGGTTCTCATATCCAACAGATAGATAGCAAGCAAGCACATTTTGGGGCCAAGTCATCAACAATTTTCCTCAAATTTAATGCCAACAGTCCGAATAGTTTCAACATTCCTATATTTTTGTATTAATTAATGTAATTAGTTGTTATATATTTTTAAAACTTTACCTTGATCTTTTAGATCAAGATATTTTGTACAAATCTTATAAATACTTCTTAATTCGAAGTAGTAGAGGTCGGTTTTTGCATCAAAGAAGACTATTGTAAAGTTGTTCCACCAAGTTCCAGTGGAAATTTCAGTAATACAGAAAGCTCTTTCACAGGATTCTCATGTTAAATTGTTGGTGAATTGATTCTCTCTTGTTTTTATGTGTTTCTGAAGTAATTCATCATTTTTTTCTATCATTTTTTATTCAAAAGAAAATAAATACTTAGAATTTGTTTTAATACACTCTATTTTTTTCTTTTGAATAATTTCAATGTTTTCATCTGAAGTTAAGTAATGAATTATTAATTTCTCTTCTTTTCCATCTCATTTAGCTTACAGAATCCAATTAATCTGGCTACCTTTCCCTGTCAAATCTATCTATAAAACACTGAAACAGATCCAAATTTAAGTAATTGACTTCGTATCCCGATGGTAACTTCTGGATTTAATCAACCAAACACTATCAAAACAAACAAACAATCAACTAGATAGCTAGCCTAATATATTGAATCAAACAAAGCTAAATAAAAAAGAGAGATCCCTCTGAATCTGGAAGGGCTAGATTCCCAGTTTCCAAAGTGGTTCGGTGGTTACCTCTGTGATTTTCTCTACAACCTCAAAAATTAGGAGTGATAACATTCTGGCGACCGTACTAGGGAAGAACAAAACTTGATTTCAAAAATTCATTTCCCTGGTTCAAAACTTTATTTCCGAAAAAAATAAAGATTTAAATTTTAGAAATAAATGTTTAGAGGTTGTAACTTTGTACGTAGTTAAATTGTGTGTTTAATAATATATAGATCTCGCTCCTAAAATAATTCACACTAGATCACATCTAGATCAAGAAACTCCTAGGATCTTATATGACCTTGAGAAATTGATAAGGAAGAAAATTTAGCAGAAATTCAAGGGAGTATTAGTCCTCCACCAAGATCAAATTTGCTTCCTAAGAGATGTGTTACCATAGAGAACATTCAGTTTGATCTACCTTTTGAACATAGTATGTTTAGGACCAAATCTGAAATTTTTGTAGGTGAAACAGTCTTTGATCAAACAGACTTAAGCCCTTACAGATATGAACATCAATCAGTAGATACAGACCTTGATACCCAAGATTTTTAGCAGTTGGAAAAATTAGAAGATATAGTGATAGACCTAGACCAAGTTGTCCATAAAGCATATGTCCAACAATCTGTTGAATTTTCATCCCTATCATTCTTTGTCTCATCTCCCATCACACAATCTATACATCCTCTTTACACTTCTTCCATTTCCTCAAAAATTTACACTACCTATCCATCGACATCATAGGCCATAATTCAAATTTTTTTAGTCCCTTCCACATCTAAACCTCCTATAATTTCATCTCTTATTCATCCCCATATACTAGTCATGGCAGCCAAGTACGCCCCTGTGCTTTTAACTGCATCGTTACATAATATGCCTCAAGACTATCAAATTAGAATTCCTCAATTTGATGGCACTAGGTCAATTATTGCACAACAAATGTAGACAAAATGAATGACTGTTTTGACTTTCAAGAGGTAGATGAACAAGATGTGAAGATGATGCTTTTTTCACAAAGCCTTAATGGAGAAGTAAGGAAGTGGTTTCAATATTTACCAGCAGCTACCATAAATGACCTTACTACCTTCCATCAATATTTCCTCAATAGATGGGAAATCAAGAAAAACCCTCTTCGGATTTTAGTAGAGTATGAAAACATTAGGAGGGCCCCTGGGGGAACTGTGCAAGATTATTGCACTAGATTTAACAAAATTTATAATGAAATCCTAGCAACCATTAAGCCTCCTCAAGGATTAGCCTTGATTAAGTTTCCAGATGGTTTTGATGCCGACATGTCCTATCAGCTAAGAGAAGGGAATCCTACTACCTTGGAAAATATGCAGAGAGATGTTGCAAGTATGGAAGCCAATTCGTTAGCTAAAAGATCTAGACTTAGATCTGAGAGGAGAGTAACCATAAAAGAAGAACCATATACTTCTTCTTTTTATGCTAAAATAGATACCTTGGTCAAAACCATGGAAAGGATGATGGAAAGAATAAGCATAATTGATAGGCCCCCCCTAGAAAAAACCAACCTCGTCCTCAGATCATAAATCCTAACTTTAGGATAAACCCACCCCAGATCAAACAAAGAGAACAAAAGGGTCTAGATCAACAGATCAGACCTCCATTTCAAGAAAACTATGCATATGAAGAGGGAGAACTAGTTGAATACCTTGATAAAAATCAGATAAATTTAATGGGAATAAATGATAGTGAATCCATTTTCTTAACTCAAGAAGAACAAGACCTTTTCTTTCCTTCACAACCTAAAGTAAATTCTATGGAATCAAAAGAGTAAAAAAAAGGTTTTGAAAATGCAATAATGGAATTCCATAAATAGTACAACTTGAGGAGTAAGAAAACTGCAGATAATCCATTAAAGAAAAATATTGATACTTCTCCCAAAAAGAGTGCAGATGTTCCTGCCAAAAAATTATATGATACTTATCCCAAAAATAGTGCAGATGTTCTTGCCAAAAAAATATCTGATATTGTTCCTAAAAATATCCAAACTAATATTCCTTCTACCAGCTAGCATAAGGATAATTCCCAAAAATATGTTGTTAAGAAACAAGATGTTATTAATATATACAAAACTCAAACATCATTCAGCATAGAAAATGAATTGGCTAAACTCAAAATACCCATTCCCCTCACAGAAATCATGAATAATAATGATTATATATCACAAGTGATGAAAGCTTGAAGATAGGGGAAGGAGAAAACATAATAAATTTAACTGATGATCAACTAGAATTATTGTTTGGGCCTGAAGTTGATGGAAAACCTCAGTAGGGAAGTGTACCTCCATTTTATGTTTGTTTAAACATTCATGATAAAATTCTACACAATTTAATTCTTGAATCAAGTGCTTCACACAACGTTATTCTTAAGGTTGTTATGGAAAAATTAGGACTTGATATCACTAGACCCTACAAAGAGTTGTATTATTTTGATTCAAGTAAAATAAAATACCTAGGCCTTATTAAATATTTGTGTGTCACTTTAGTCCAGATACTAGCCAAGAGTGTGGTAATGGATATTGTTGTTGTTGATATACCTCCTAAATATGGCATGTTTATATCTCGCTCAAGGGGAGCTAAACTACAAGGAACCCTTCAAATGGATATGACCCATGTTACCATTCTAGTGTTTGGTCAGCATAGGAGACTATATAGGGAAACATTGATGAAATACATTCTCAAAATTTAAGAAAAACTACACAATTATCCCTTTTATTCAGTCCATTTAGACCTAGATTATTTCATTTTTTACAATGATGGAGGTATGGAAGAACAAATCCAAAATTTAGAAACTAATTTGTGTGAAATTGAATAAATCAAAACAGACATTGTGAAACATGATGAAGAAAATGAGCCTTTATGGAACATGGATTTCGATGGGGTTGTAAGTAAGGAAGGATTAGGAGCAGGTGTGTGGATTTCAAATTCACAAACTAATAAATCAGAATGGCATTCATATAAACTCAATTTTCAATGTACCAACAACATAGCAGAGTATGAAGCCTTAATCCTAGGATTACAGCTTTTGAAAAGGTTGAGTGCCAAAATAATCTCAGTTCATGGAGATTCTGAACTCATAATCAAACAATTAAAAGGGGAGTATTTAGCCAAGCATCCAAGAATAAGGGCTTACATGAATGTTGTTCTAGATTTCCTTGAATGTTTTGTTAAATATGAGTTATCTGTAATTCCAAGAAGTCAAGATATCTTAGATGATGGTTTGGTTGTTTCAGCTAGTACTTGTAAAATTCCATACCGTCCAAGTCCCAAGTACATAGTTGAAGTGAAAAACAGACCTGTTGTCCTAGATAATATCATGTATTGGCAAGCCTTTGGAAATGATGAACAAATTGAACAAAATTTTTAGTCAAAGGATGAATTCGAGTGTGCCAATATAGATATGGATTGTGATATAGAAAATAATGTAAATAAGAGTGTGAATAAGATAAATTGAATGAAATAGATCAAGGTCAAGAAGAATTAGAAATTTTACAACTGAAAGATAATGTTTTTCCTAGAGGGTTAGTTCCATTAGAAGAGTTATTTGATTTTAATGATGTGGCTAAAAAACCTAAAATTGAACCTACTAGAGTTGAAGTTGAAGACTGTAATATAGGAACTGAACAAGAATCAAAAATAGTTAAACTATATAAATCTTTACCTCTTGCTCAAAAGAAAAAATACATAGACTTGTTTAAATAATTATTATATGTATTTTCCTGGAGTTATGAGGATTTAAAATCTTATCACACTAGCATTATACAGCATAAGATTCCTATAAAAGAAGACCAAAAAAATTTCAAATAGAAACTTAGAAGAATCAACCCAATGTTGATGCCCCTAGTTGAAAAGGAAGTCAAAAATATGTATGATTCCAAGATTAGTGTCTCATTGAGGTATTCTAAATGGGTTTCAAATTTAGTTCCTACTAGGAAAAATACTAGAGAAATTATACTGTGTGTTGATTTTATGAATCTCAATAAATTTTCTCTGAAAGACAACTATCCTCTACCCAAAATCGATCATATTTTGCAGAAGGTTGTTGGCTCTAGCAAAATTTCTTTATTATATGGGTTTTATGGTTACAATCAAGTTCTAGTGCATCCTAAACACCAAGAAAAAACAACATTTACTACGCCCTGGGGCACTTTCATGTATGTAAATATGCCTTTTAGCTTAATGAATGTTGGTGCTACATTCCAAAGAGAAATGGATATTGCCTTTGTAGATGAGATAGGCAGGTTTAGAGTCATTTATCTTGATGATATCACTGTATTTTCAAAGACATATGAGGAAAATTTTCTTCACCTAAGAAGAGTCTTTGAAAAATGTAGAAAATTTGGTATTTCTCTAAACCCAAAGAAAACATTGTTTGGTTTTGAAGAAGTAAAATTGTTGGGTCACATCATTTCAAAATATGGAATAATAATTGACCCTAGCAGAATTGAAGTTATTTTAAAGATAGGTCCTCCTAGAAATGTAAAAGAACTCCAATCTTTCATTGGTAAAATCAATTTTTTTGAGGAGATTTATTACCAATTTGGCAGAATTTCTAAGGAGTATAACAAATATGTTGAGAAATGAAACTGGGGTAAAATGGAATATAGAATCGAAAAAATCATTCGACCGGGTAAAAAAATCCATAACTCAAGCTCATGTGCTAATTAGTCTTGATTTCAATAAATATTTTTTCATTTTTTCATTTGCATCTAAACATACTACTGCAGCAGGGAAAAATAATGAGGGACATGAATAGCCTATTTATTTCTTTAGCAAAGCCTTGAGAGATGTTGCGTTAAAATACAAAATTATGAAAAAAAAATCCTTTTCTTTAGTGAAAGCAATTAAATATTTTAGAGTTTATATTCTTCATTCACATATTATTTCTTTTGTTCCAACATTCTGGTCAAAGACATACTGAACCAAAATGGCTTTGATGGAAAAAGAGGTAAATGGATTGCAATCATCTTAGAATATGACACTAAAATCAAGCCTACCAAACTTATTGAAGGTCAAGGATTAGCAAAACTAATGGCTGAAACAAATTTTCATGCTTTGGATATAAATTTTGTATTTGCACTTGATGAACAAGGAGAGCAGGCGGCTCCACAAGTAATAGAAGCTTTTGCAACCTCTCCCTGGTATGCAGACCTAATTTTTGTCTTGCATAATTTACAAGCTCCTCCTCGTTTGACCAAGACTAAGGCTAGATTTCTTAAACTCAAAGCTATGAGATTTTGTATTCTAGATCAAAATTTGTATTGGAAGGATGCTGGAGGGATTTTACTAAACTTTTTATTGAAAGATGAAGCAGATAAAGTAATGCAAGAATTCCATGAAGGAGACTGTGGAGGAAACTTGTACTAGAAAACTAATGCCAACAATATTTTAAGAGCTGGTTTTTACTCGCCAACCTTATTTTCATGTCCATAGGAAATTCACCTCATGCCATCAAGGTCAGACCTTTGAAGGAAAATGAAAATTTTTGCCTTTACCCTTGAAGCCCATATTAGCTGAAACTCCTTTTTAGCAATGGGGTTTGGATTTCATTGGATAAATTCATCCTACTTCCTCAACTCAACACAAGTGGATCCTTACATCCACTGATTATTTTACCAAATGGATCGAAGTTATACCTACAAGGAAAGCCACTAATGCAATGATTATTAAATTTTTAGAAACTAACATTCTTTCAAGATTTGGATGCCCCAAAAAAATCATTATTGATAATGCAGCCATTCAAATCAATGAATATCATGGAATTTTGCAGCAAATATCAAATCATAATGGGACACTCTACTACCTATTACCCACATGGAAAAGGATTACCAGAGTCTTCCATTAAAAGTATGGTTAATATCATCAAAAAATTGTTGTAGGATAACAAGGAATCATGGCATAACAAATTAATCAATGCATTATGGGTTGATAGACTCACAACCAAAAAATCAATTGGGATGTCCCCATACCAACTGGTTTATGGGATGGATGTTGTTTTCCCTACTTCCTTAGGTGTCCTTGTTTTTAAATTGATGCAGGAATTACAAGTAGAGCCCAATGATCTACAAAGGATAATAAATAAAACAATACAACTTCAACAATAAAGAGAAGAAGTTTACAATAAAACTCAAATTATCCAAGAAAACATCAAGAAGATATATGATAGAAGAACTAAAGCTGATGATTTTCAGATAGGATAAAATGTGTTAAAATGGGATTCTAGAAATGAAGATAAAGGTAAGCATGGAAAATTTGATAATTTATGGAAGGGACCTTACACAATTGATGCTCTTGGACTCCTTTTTTCAGAGTGGGCGATTTTTGGCCCTGATCCGACCAACTAAATTCTGGTCAGTCTCTGCGTTGTCTACAGTTTCTAAATAGAAAAAAAAGAGGAATTCTTGAGTCTTAGCATTTACTCTATTTTCTTATCCTATTTTTATATATCCTCTCTGCATATTAATATTTTTGACACCTCTATTTCTCGTGTGTGGTAGAAACGCCTCTGTCTCTTTATCTCTCCTAATTGTGCCCATTCTTTTATTAGTGAGTCTGCACATCCACTGTTACCCAAGAATTACTACATCATCCTGGTTGTAATATTTCTCTTCCAAGTTGTAAATCAGTTGTTTTGTTGTTTAAACAGAACAAACTTCCATTCTTGCCCAAGCTCTTTGAATTATCTAATGGAGTGTGAATTATGAGAAGTGCAGAGCTCATATGCTTGGGGATGCATATGCTCCTGTGTTGATATCTATTTGCATCTTACATTTCTGATGCGCCCAGATATAATGTTGTCCTGGTCCATGCCGTATCGACTCCCACCACACTGTTAACGCTCCCAACGGTCCCTCGACCTCAGCTCCGGTTCATCTGGTCTCGACTTCTGCATAGAGACACTACCTAACTCCTTGGTAGTGTACTCTCCATCCATCTCGGTACCTAATCCGCTACACACACTAGTTACTTCATAAAATTCTCCTCCTCCTCACACAACAGCCCTCATACACCCCCGACTCCTACGAAAAATCGACACTGTTAACGCTTCCACCGGATCGATAGACTATGTCGAGGTCAAAGTGAACTATGCCACCATCACTCCTCCCATAGAAGAACTGCTTCCACCCTCCCACAGTCGTCATTGTGCTCCTCACATTCAAAGGAAGACGAGGAAGCTTATAGTTTAAAGTTGAATATAGTGGGAATCTTTTACGGCGGAGAGAGCATTCATTGGAGAGCCTTCGAATTTTTGTTTCCCAATATAATTATCCCATTGAAATTGCCAATTTCATTCATATTTGTTGTGTAACCAGCTCCAAAAAGAGAAGAAAAGAGATATCCACGCCTTAGAAATAAGCCACTTCGAGGGGGCAACCTCCAATACATTACATGAATGAACAATTCTTGGATGATACAACTTACAAAACCTCCTTTCTATATATAGGAGTCCATGGGGCCATAATGTAATCCTAGTGGGCCACAATGTAATCCTAGCCGACCTAACAATAATAATTTAAGGGCACAATAATAACAAAATGGGGGTTACAAGGGTACAATAATAACAATAAGGGGTTACACTAACAATAATAAGGGACTATACTAGTGATATAGGGACCTAACATGCCCCTCTCCTTCAAAAAAGTGTTGTCCTCAACGCTTGAGTAGCTCCGGGTGCTTCTGTATAAAATTCTCATCCTCCCATGTAGAATCTTCGGTGGGTAAGTTCTTCCACTTGATGAGATACTCTGAAATTGATCAATTCCGTAGCTGTCGAGTTCTTGTTTCCATGACCGCTTCAGGTTCCAATATGATTTTCCTTCCTCATCAAGTTCTGGCAATATTGTTTGAACTGGAAGATTTTCACCTATAACCTTCTTTAAGCATGAAACATGGAAAATTGGATGCACTCGTGAAGAAGCAGGAAGCTCCAATTTGTATGCCATAATACCAATCTTTTGCAACACCTTGTAAGGACCATAGTACTTTGGTGATAATTTATTATCCTTCTTAGCTTGCTTGAGGGACATTTGTTTGTATGGTTGTAGCTGTAAAAATACCCAATCTCCTACATTAAAACTTCTCTCGCTGCGATGTTGATCTGCCTGTTGTTTCATTCGATTTTGTGTCAAATTCAGGTTATCCTTTAAGAGTTGGAGAACTTCTTGCTGATGCTCGATGTGATCTTCCACTGCTTGAACCTTCGAATTTTTCCTTAAAGATGATGTGATGGATGGTGGATGATATCCATAAAGTGCCATAAATGGGGTCATTTTTGCTGCAGTATGAAAGGAAGTGTTATACCACCATTCAGCGAGAGGTAACCACTTGACCCATTATGTTTGTTTATCAGATACAAAGCAACGAAGATATCCTTCCAAACATTTATTTACTATCTCCGTTTGACCATCCGATTGAGGATGATAAGATGAGCTATGAGCTAATTGAGTACCCAAGCAAGAAAATAACTCCGTCCAAAAATTTCCAGTAAAAATAGGATCTCTGTCGCTCACAATGACCCTTGGGATTCCATGTAGCTTTTGAATTCTGTCCATAAATGTAGTAGAAACTGTACTTTCTTTAAATGGATGAGATAATGCACAAAAGTGTGCATACTTGGTAAGTCTATCAACTACCACCATGATGACACTCTTTCCTTCGGACTTAGGTAAACCTGTGATAAAATCCATTGAAATCTCCTCCCAACGTTGACTTGGAATGGATAAAGGTTGTAGAAGTCACGGGGTCTTAATTGTTTCCACTTTATTCTGCTGGCAAACCAAACATTCCGCCACAAAATTTTGAATATCAGATTTAAGGCCATCCCAAAAAAATTCTTTCTTCACCCTGTGGTAAGTTTTAAAAATCCTGAGTGTCCTCCTAAAGGAGAAGTGTGCAATTCCAAAAGAATATTTTGTTTTAGTTGGGAATTCTTACAAAGATATAAGTGATCTTTGTACCATAAGGAATCATTTTTCCAACTAAATGTATCAGATGTACTAGGATCTTGCTGCAACTTTTGAATGAGTGTCCATATATCTTTGTCCTTCTTCCATTCATCTCTTGCTTCGGTTATCCAATCTGGTTGGATAATAGAAATGGCACAAAGCAATGCTTCCACCTCTTCATTCTTTCTTGAGAGTGCATCTGCAACAACATTTAGCTTCCCTTTTTTGTATATTATTTCAAAGTCATAACCCAGCATCTTTGTGACCCATTTTTGCTGCTCTTCTGAAGATAGTCTTTGTTCCAAAAAGTGTTTAAGACTATCATGATCAGTTTTTACCTTGAAGTGTCTCCCCATTAGGTAAGTTCGCCATTTCTTTAGTGCATGCAGTATTGCTAACATTTCCTTCTCATAAATAGGTTTATGTAAATACTTTCCCTTGATTGGACGACTTTCAAAAGCAATGGGTCTTCCTTCCTGCATTAAAACTGCACCAATTCCATTTCCTGAGGCATCACATTCCACAATAAAGGTTTTTGTGAAGTCTGGCGTAGCTAAGACCGGTGCTAGGCACATTGCCTCTTTAAGATGTTCAAGGCCTTAGTTGCTTCAGGAGTCCATGAAAATGCATCTTTCTTCAATAATGTTGTTAGAGGTGCTGCTATTCTCCCATAATTCTTAACAAACTTGCGATAATACCCTGTTAACCCGAGAAATCCTCGCAACTTCTTTATGGTTGTGGGGACTTTCCATTCCTTAATGGCTTTAATTTTGTTGGGGTCTACTTTAACACCCTCGTGAGATACAATATGACCCAAATATTCCACCTCTTGTACTCCAAAGAAACATTTGGATGTTTTTGCATATAATTGTTTCTCCTGCAATAGTTTGAGCACCCTGTCAACATGTTCAACCTGATCCTTCCAAGACCTGCTGTAGATTAGTATATCATCAAAAAATACTAGCACAAATTTTCTAAGGAAGGGTTTGAAAATGGAATTCATCAACCCTTGAAATGTTGAAGGTGCATTGGTAAGGCCAAAAGGCATGACCAAAAATTCATAATGACCCTCATGAGTTCGAAATGCTGTTTTTGGAATATCTTCAGTCTTCATTCTAATTTGATGATATCCCGAACGAAGATCCAACTTGGTAAAATAAATTGCTCCATGTAATTCATCCAATAATTCATCAATCACAGGAATGGGAAATTTATCTTTAATGGTGAGCTTATTGAGCTCCCTATAATCCGGACACATTCGCCATGATCCATCCTTCTTGTGTACCAATACTACAGGAGCAGAGAAAGAACTTTGACTAGGTTGAATATACCCGCCTCTAACATTTCTGCAATCATACGTTCAATTTCGCTCTTTTGGAAGTAAGGATATCTATAAGGCCTGATGTTTGGAGGAACACTTCCTGGAATCAAATGAATAGCATGATCATGATCACGAATAGGTGGGAGTCCTTTGGGAGTTTCAAACACCTTGGAATGATTGTCCAAGACTCGTTGGAGATCTGCAGAAATAGATGATTTTGATGTTGGAACTTCTAGTGAGCATAATTGTGCAATTACGCCTCGTTGTTCTTTCTTTAGAAGCTTTGTCATGCCATTAGAGCTTATTATCCTTCCTGGCTTCCCTTTAATACCCCGTAATTCGACTTCCTTTCCTTCTGAAAAAAATTTCAAGAAAAGTTCTTGAAAATTAAAAGCTACCGTCCCCAAAGATTGTAACCATTGTACTCCTAGTACAACATCAGCACCTCCCATCGGAATGGAAAGCATTGGACTAGTCAATACATATTCCCCCATGGTTAGCTTGATATTATGGCATTTTCCAGAGCAATTTATAGTTCCTCCATTTGCAACCATCACTTGACATTCTGGTGCTGGGTATAGGTAACAATTTAATTCCTTGGCTACCTTATAATGAATAAAATTATGGGTGCTACCTGAATCAATCAACACTATTACCCTTTTCTTCTTTATATGTCCTTCTATCTTGAGAGTTTGAGGAGTGGTAATTCCCGCCAGTGCATTACACGATATGGTCGGATTCATTTCTTCCTCTTCTAGGGGTGGTTCCTGGTGTATATCCTCTTCTTGTTCATTTTCTTCTTCTTCTTCACAATCTATGTAAAATAATTTCTTCTCAGCACACTTATGACCTTTAGTGTATTTGCTATCACAACTATAGCAAAGCCCTTTTTCTCTTTTTTTCTTCCAATTGTTGTGGTGTCAACCTTGTAGGTTGTGGAAATCTAGGCATAGCAACACTTCCTTCTTTATAGAATTGAGTGGTAGGCTTCCTGGTCGCCATAATTTTACATTCAACTTTTCTTGCCAACCTGAATGCCTTCTCCAATGAATCAGGTTCCAGAACGTGAACTTCATGTTGTATGTTATCCTTTAAAGTGCCTATGAAGAGATCAATCCTGTGTTCCTCTGGAATATCAGTTACCCTTATATTCAATTTTTGGAAGTCCTCAATTTGTTGCCCCACTAAACCCTTTTGTTTGAGATTTATCAATTGGCTAAAGAAGGTGTTGCTCTTTGTATCCTCATAATGTGCTATCATTTCCTCCGTAAAAATTGACCAAGTGACAATTTTTTTATGGGAGCAAAGCGATCGATACCATACAAATGTATTTTGTTCTAAATGTAAAGTTGCAATGCGTACCTTTTGTGTGTTTTGCACATTATGGAGATCAAAATATTGCTCCATCTGTAGTATCCATGTTACAGGATCCTTTCCATCAAACTTCCTCATATCCATTTTTGGAATATGGCGGTTCTTCCCACCAACATTAGAGTTTATCAAATGACAATTAACATTGATTTTGTTCTCATCATGAGGTTCTTCTACTATCTTTTCACCATAGGAAACCTATCTTGTATCAACTTTTTCAAACCTTCAATGTCTATTTTTAGATCATTCTTCATGTTTTCCATCTTAGCTTCCATGCCATCCATCTTCTCTTCCATGCCTTTCTTCAAAACTTCCATTTCATTTTTTGTTGCTCTTTGCGAGAGTGAAATTTGTTGCACTTGCTCTTGTAATTTTGATAGATCATGTTGCAATTCTTCATCTTCATGAGTCATATTAGACCCTTCTGAAGGCTTAATGGGTGTTGAATTATTTTTACGAGGCATATTTTAGAACCCAATACTGATATTCCCTTGGAATCAATTCAAATTGATTCTTCAAACAAGACTTATGCAATTCGGAAAAAAAAATACACACCTTTTTCTTGCTTTTTAGGAGCTCGATATTGAAATTGGATTATATTTGTAATTGAAAATATTCAATATCTGAAATTTAGCCCTGTAGTAGCCCTCTGAAGCTTCTTTCAAATTCCATAGCTCTGACCTGATTTGGATTCTCCAAGACAAAGTTGTGTCCAATCTCCCACAATGACCTAATTCTGGACTAGTTCAGTAGAGCAAACTTGTACGACTTGCCACGTGTCACTGTTTTGTCCTTTGTCTCTAAAATTGATAGCAAAGAAACCACAGGATGTGTGCTTGTGAACACTTTTTACGGCACTCCAATCCAATCCCCAGAGAGAGATTTATTGAACTTTTCCCACGATCACCTCTTTGAGATGAAATTCAGGAGCCTGAAAAAGCACTACCTTCCACAGATCATATCTCCAAAAATATTGCGAACCAAGCTCTGAAATTGTTTGAAGAATTTCCTCAGGATTTCAGCTTTGCACCATATGAATTTCAGATTCTTAACCCTCATAAAACAAAATTTATAGCGCAAATTCCACGATGACCTGTTTAGGAGCCTGAAAAAATACCTGACTTCCACAGATCATATCTCCGAAAATATTGCTAACCAAACTCTGAAATTTTTATACAAGCTTCCTCAAGGTTTTTTCTTCGTACCTTAAAACTTTCAGCTTCTTAAACTTCGTAGAAAAAAAGTTATAGCGAAAATTCCATGATGACCTGTTTGGAGCAGCGAAACCCTAGAATCCAAAGCTCTGATACCAAATGTTGTGTAACCAGCTCCAAAAAGAGAAGAAAAGAGATATCCACGCATTAGAAATAAGCCACTTCGAGGGGGAAACCTCCAATACATTACATGAATGAACAATTCTTGGATGATACAACTTACAAAACCTCCTTTCTATATATAGGAGTCCATGGGGCCATAATGTAATCCTAGTGGGCCACAATGTAATCCTAGCCGACCTAACAATAATAATTTAAGGGCACAATAATAACAAAATGGGGGTTACAAGGGTATAATAATAACAATAAGGGGGTTACACTAACAAAAATAAGGGACTATACTAGTAATATAGGGACCTAACAATATTGAAAGAGGTATGCATATTACTCAGTAGTGAATTGAAAGATATATGTGTATTACTCGTTGGAAAGGCGTTGGAAAGGCGTTGGAAGTGGTTTTACCTTCAGGAAAGGCATTGGAAATTTGTTTGTCTTGAAATCCATGAGGTAAAATATGTTGACTACAGTGATTTATTTCATCTCCTTCATTGTGGGTTGATTAAAATTGAATCATATGTGCATTGGTTCATTCATGTATTCCTATCGCTGGTTCATATATACTAATTAAGAATAAACCTCCTCCTTTGGAGCGGAATTTACATGGTTGCTTTCCTATTCATGGGTTTCTGATGCATCGACTACTTCTGAACAATTTTGTAGCTTTTAAAAAAGAGAATCCATATAGGTAAGTTACTTTCAAGAAAGAGGAATAACCTGTTCCAAGTATTTTCATAACCCAACGTTTCAGACTACATAAGTGAGTCCATCCTCAGGGGTAAATGCCTAATAATCTTTGAAATATTTGTGAGGATTAGGGCAAAAGGATCCAAGTATAAATAGTAAAATTATTAATTTTGATTATTATTAAGGAGGTCCGTTTGAAAGGAAAATATATGTAATTTTAATTTTATTTATTTATTTATTTATTATTTTATTTTAATGTTCCTCAGAAGTTCTATATTGAGATATTTATTATAAACTTCTCTTTCTAATTTGATGTTATAGGTCATGGTTATATAAATAATGAGAGGTGCTCATAATAAAAGGTTTTACCTACAGTAGTATTTTATATTGAGATATTTATTTAGAATTTCTCTATTTGATTATGGTTAATGGTTTCTCATTGCAAGCCAATGTTTGAAATGTATTATGTGAATCTATTATAAAGTATCAGCTTTGAGAAATTAGAGGTTTGTCTAATAATTCTTTTCCATTATATTTACTTTGTTAAATGTTTTATAATGTAGTTAAAATTTTATTAAAATAAATTGTATGGGAGTTAAAAAAAAATTGTTTTATTTAAAAGTTTTATAATGTAGTTAGAATTTTATAAAAATAAATTGTGTTGAAGTCTAAAAAATTATATATAATTTTATCTCTCACAAATTATGCCTTTAAAGATTTATGATTTTTTTATTAAATATGTCATGAGAGGTATGATATATCAAGGGTTTCCAGGTATTGCTAATGATAAGGCCATCGTCACGATTCAAGTTATTTTTCCTTTTTTCAATTTCTATGGCCTCTTTGATTTTTCTTTTTAGGTAATGTTCTTCTTCGGAGATTAGTTTAGCATCCCCCATACGTATGTAATGTGAGGATGAGAAAGCATGTTCTGCCAAGGCTATTTTTTCAGTTATGTTCCTAGATATGTGGGTGGCATGCTCTTTAAGTCTAATGTTAAGGGATCTACCAGTTTCACCAATATATTCTTTTCCATAAGAACACGGCATGGTGTAAACACCTTTTTGTAGTCTAGGGTTTATAGGGTCTTTAGCGGAGTCTACAATGTTTTTTGTGGTATTAGAGGAAGTGAAGGAAATTTTAATGTTATGTTTGTTTAGGATTCTAGAAATTTTATCAGTTGTTCCTTTTATGTAAGGCAATGGATCTTCTTCAAGAATAATTACTTTACCTTTTCGAAAACTTTTGGCCACTCACAATGCAATGATGTGGATCTATTTATTTTCCAACGAAATATTTTCTTGAGTATTTCAATTGATACTTGTCACCACTTAGTGATTTAAATCCTAATTAAACATTATTTCATCTTGCCATTGAAACGTATGCATTACTATCTAGTCAACGATTTTCTTTGTTACTCAATCTGAAAGGAAAGTGCAGGATATGGCCATGCTGCAACTTGGTTACTTAGAAGCAGCAAAGATAAATGAAGCATAGTTATCAATATCATCCAAATTGATTTGTTCGATATTCACATCTACCTTTTTCTCCTGGTTAGGTACAACCATTGTCATCATCCATCTTCCTCCCATATTCTTTGTTCTTGTTTATCGCTTCGATTGAATTTCTACTCCTACTCCTACTCCAAAGTTTATATTCAACTGTGTTGTGCCCACTTTTTGATATTCCATATCCAATATTTTAGTTTTTTTACTAAATCAATGGAACATTGAGAATATTGGTAAGCAATTTATATACATTGTAAACGGGTGCATTATCGGTGGAAGTCGACGCCCTTCATTTCTTTAGTTCAAACTATCTGGAAAATGGCTCGAATTGGTGAATTATTAAACTTATTAAACACCTTAATACACTCCACTAGCCATGATATAGTTAAAATCAGCAAGGACACTTTGTCTAATATTAAGGCCTGTCTACAAAATGCACAAGAAAACATTGATTTTTTGCAGCTTTAATCTCAGGTACAACAAGAAGAATTACAGCAGTGAAGTCATCATTCTGAACCTATTTTTGTTCATAACATTGAAAGAGACTCCCATAAGAAGCAAGTGAATAATGTTGCGGTTGATTCACATTCAATGCCCATTTCAAGAGAAGATTTGTATGCAGATGCATAAGCTCATGTTCCACCTCCCAAGCCCATCATCAGACCTTGGGAAGAGTTTTTCCATAACAATCACAGAAAAGGTCTTGGACATGATAAGGAGTTGTCCTTTCATATTCCAGACTACTCCAAGCCCATAAAATTTCAGAGTGTCGGATTTCTTTATGACAATTCACCTTTAGTTGTTCCAAATCATGCTCCTCTTCCACATCAGCAACAACAGAGTGTAAAATGCCAACATTGTGATCGAGTTGGCCATATTAAATATCATTGCTTTGATCTTCACCCATGCAAGCACTATGGTCGGCACACTCATTCTTCACACAGATGCTTCAGAAACAAGCCTCCTGCAAGAACAAGGATTCATATTGGATGGATCGCTTCTTGGCAATGGGAATCAACATCCAAGAAGATGTTTAAGTCATATGTCAGAACTTGTTCTAGAATATTGAACAATCTTGCAGTTGATTTTTCACCATAATCTCACCTTGTATCTGACAGGGGGGGAAATGGTGGTCATCTACAAGCTTCGAAGCCACATCAAGCGAGCCTAAGCCATAACCTATCATTCCAGATTCAGAGTTGTAGCCAGAGACATAGCAGTTCAATCGAGCCTGATCCACAACCTGTCATCCCAGACTCAGAGTTGTAGCCAGAGACACAGCAGTTCAAGTGAGCCTGAGCCACAATCTGTCATTCCAGATTCAGAGTTGTAGCTAGAGATACATATGCCCATGAGCATTCCTTTGGTTGGTGGACAACGTTAAACCATCTATGCGAGGTTGATATTCTTCCTTTTCAAAGAATTCGAGACACTTCCTCTAGCAGAAGACTTCAACTTCTTTCCAATTTTGGAAGAGTTCTAGGAAAAGCATCAAGCTTTCAAGAGTTGTTGGTCATCCTTAAACCATCACAGGTTGTAGACCTCCCTTATTCTAGGTTAAAGGTCTACCTCTTCAAAATATGAGGAGCACTTCCTCTAGTAGAATACCTCAACTTCTTGTGAGATTTGGAAGAGTTCCGGGAACAACACTAAGCGTTCTAGTGTTGGTGGTCATCCTTAAACCACCTCTTTATGCCAAAATTTCATAGAGCTCATTCAGCCTAAGTGCTGTCATGCATACTTTGAATATTTTTATTACAACTCTCTTCTTGGACTCACACATACCCCTTCAGATTAAGGGGGGGAATGTTGGACACCTAATCCTCAATGGGTAGGTTTGGAAGGTGAATGGACAAAAGGAGTCCAAGAGACCACTTGGAATGTGAAGTCAAGGGTCACCACATGTATTATATATATGCTTATCTTTGTGAATAATAAGATATATCGTGCTCATATTTCCTATGTGTGTGTTTGACATAGATTTGTTTAACATATGCTTACATAGGTAACAATGCATTTCTCCTAAAATACCTGACTGGAACAGAACTACCTGGTGGATCTGTCAATGGCAGAATGCTCAAACATTATTTTTCTCAAGTGTAGAAACACTTTTCATTAAAATCAGTGTAAGTACCATTTTATATGTACTGTCATGAGTGGGTGGCTCATATCAGAAGTTGAAGCCCGAAGAGAAGGCCCTAAGCTCCTAATGAATTTTCAACCATAACTACAACAACAATAAAACAATTCAGACACGGAATAAATACTGAAGAAGATGATTCAAGGCTACTGATCTACAACATTATTGACACCTCACAGGGAGAGATTTATCCCCAGTTGGAGCCATTGTTAGGGTTCTATGATTCATAAGATCAAATGATGACTGAACATTTTCTTTCATTTAATTTCAAGCTGCAAATAATATTTCATTCTGCAAATGATTTCCTAAAATAAAATAAAACTGAAAAGAGGGTGTTAGATCCCTATATTACTATTGTAGTCCCTTATTGTTGTTAGTGTAGCCCCCTTATGGTTATTTTTATACCCTTGTAACCCCCATATTGTTATTATTGTGCCCTTACATTATTATTGATAGGTCGGCTAGGATTATCTTGTGACCCCATGGACTCCTATATATAGAAAGGAGGTTTTTTCATTTGGATCATCCAAGAATTGTTCAATTATGTAATGTCAAGGAGGTTTCTCCCTCGAAGTGGATTATTTCTAGGGCATTGATCTCACTTTTCTTCTATTTTTTGAGCTCGTTTCATAACATTTGGTATCAGAGCTTTGGATTCTAGGGTTTCGCTACTCCAAACATGTCATCATGGAATTTTCTCTATAATTTTTTTTCTACAAAGGTTCATAAGCTGAAATTTTTACCACGAGAAGCCGAAATCCTGAGGATCGTCGTGTAAAAATTTCAGATAATGGTCGGCAATATTTTCAGATATATGATCTATGGAAGTTAGGGTTTTTGCAGGCTCCCGAATTTCATCTAAATTAGGTGACCTTGGGAAAATCACCATAACTCTCTCTCTGAGCATAGGATTGGAATTATATAAATATTTTTCAAAATTACATGGACTTTAGTTTCCTTTGTATCAATTTCAGAGCCGAAGGAGAAACAGTGACACATGGCATGCCGTACAAGTTCGCTCTATTGAACCAGTCCATAATTAGGTCATCGTGGGAGATTGGGCATAACTTTGTCTTGAAGCATCCAAATCAGGTCAGACCTGTGGCATTCGAAAGACGATTCAGAGGGCTACTACGAGACCAAATTTCAGATATTGAAGATCCGAAATAACAGAGATAATTTAGTGTCAATATTGAGCTCCTCAAAAGTAATAAAAAGATGTGTATTTTTTTTTCAAATTGCACAAGTCTTGTTTGAAAAATCAATTTCAAGTGATTCAAAGGCCATACTGAAGCATAGATATCAGTATTGGGTTCTAAAATTCTCCCTAAAAATAATTCAACACCCATTAAGCCCTCAGAATACTCTACTATGAATCATGAAGATGAAGAAGTGAAACATGATATATCAAAATTACAAGAGCAAGTGCACCAAATTTCACCCTCGCAAAGAGAAAAAAAAATGAAATAGAAGTTTTGAAGAAAGGCATGGAAGCAAAGATGGATGGTTTGAACAAAGGCGTGGAAGCTAAGATGGATGGTTTGAAGAATGGCATGGAAGACATGGAATAAAAAATGAAAGACAACACGGAAGACATGAAGAATGATCTAAAAGCAGACATGGAAGGTTTGAAGGAAGGTTTGACAAAGTTGATACAAGACATGATTCCTAATGGAGAAAAGATAGTAGAGGAAAATCATGATGAGAAAAAAATAAATTTTAATCGTGATTTCATGAACTCTAATGTTGGATCAAAGACCCACCATATTCCAAAGGTCAAAATGAGGAATTTTGATGGAAAGGATCACGTAACATGGATACTACAGATGGAGCAATATTTTGATCTCAACATTGTGAAAAACACAAAAAAGGTATCCCTTGCAACTTTATATTTAGAACAAAATAGATTTGTATGGTAGCGATGGCTTTTCTCCCATAAAAAATTTGTCACTTGGTCAATTTTTATGGAAGAAATGATAGCACATTATGAGGATACAAATAGCAACACCTTCTTTAGCCAATTGATAAATCTCAAACAAAAGGGTTCAGTGGTGGAGCACATTGAGGACATCCAAAAATTGAATATACAGGTAGCTGATGTTCGAGAGGAACACGGGATTGATGTCTTCATAGGGACTTTAAAGGATAACATCCAACATGAGGTTTGTCTTTGGCAACCTGATTCATTGGAGAAGGCATTCAGGATGGCAAGAAAAATTGAATGTAAAATTATTGTGACAAAGAAGCCTACCACTCACATCTGTAAAGATGGAAGTGTTGCTACTCCTAGAATTCCATAACCTACAAGGTTGACACCACAATAATTGGAATAAAAAAGATAAAAAGGGCTTTGCTACAATTGTGATAGAAAATACACTAAAGTTCATAAGTGTGCTGAGAATAAATTATTTTACATAGATTTTGAAGAGGAGGAATAAAATGAACAAGAAACTTCAAAATAAGAGGATATATAGCAAGAAAAAACCCTAAATAAAGAAGAAATGAGTCCAACCATATCTTGTAATGCATTGCCGGGAATTACCACTCCTCAAACTCTCAAGATAGAAAAACATATCAAGAAGAAAAAGGTAATAGTGTTGATTGATTCGGGCAGTACCCATAATTTTATTCATTGTAAGGTAGCCAAGGAATTGAATTTCTTCCTATGCCCAGCACCAGAGTGTCAAGTGATGGTTGCAAATGAAGGAACTATAAATTTCTCTGGAAAAATTCATAACATCAAGCTAACCATGGGGGAATATGTATTGAATAGTCCAATGCTTTCCATTCCAATGGGAGGTGTTGATGTTTTACCAGGAGTACAATGGTTACAATCTTTGGGGATGGTAACCTTTAATTTTTAAGAACTTTTCTTGAAAAATTTTTCGGAAGGAAAGGAAGTTGAATTACATGGTATCACAGGGAAGCCGGGAAAGATAATAAGCTATAATGTCAAGACAAATCTTCTGAAGAAAGAACAACAAGGTGTAATTTCACAATTATGCTCACTAGAAGTTCCAACATCAAAATCATCTATTTCTCCATATCTCCAAAAAGTTTTCGAAAATCATTCCAATGTGTTTGAAACTCTCAAAGGACTCACACCTATTCATGATCATGATCATGCTATTCACTTGATTCTAGGAATTTTTCCTCCAAACATCAGGCCTTACAGATATCCTTATGTCCAAAAGAGAGAAATTGAATGTATGATTGCAGAAATGTTAGAGGCTGGTATAATTCAACCTAGTCAAAGTTGCTTCTTTGCTCCAGTAGTATTGGTGCACAAGAAGGATGGATCATGGTGCATGTCTCCGGATTATAGGGAGCTCAATAAGCTCACTATTAAAGATAAATTTCCCATTCCTGTGATCGATGAATTACATGGAGCAATTTATTTTACCAAGTTGGATCTTCGTTCAGGATATCATCAAATTAGAATGAAGAGTAAATACATTCCGAAAACAGCCTTTCGAACTCATGAGGGTCATTATGAATTTTTGGTAATGCCTTCTGGCCTTACCAATGCACCTTCTACATTTCAATGGTTGATGAATTCCATTTTCAAGCCCTTCCTTAGAAAATTTGTGTTAGTATTTTTTGATGATATACTAATCTACAACAGATCTTGGAAGGATCATGTTCAACATGTTGATAGGGTGCTCAAACTATTGGAGGGAAACAATTATATGCTAAAACCTCCAAATGTTTCTTTGGAGTACAAAAGGTGGAATTCTGGGTAATATTGTATCTCATGAGGGTGTTAAGGTAGACCCTAACAAAATTAAATCCATTAAGGAATGGAAAGTCCCCACAACCATAAAGCAGTTGCGAGGAATTCTCAGGTTAACAGGGTATTATCACAAGTTTGTTAAGGATTATGGGAGAATAGCAGCACCTCTAACAAAATTATTGAAGAAAGATGTGTTTTCATGGACTCCTAAAGCAACTAAGGCCCTTGAACATCTTAAAGAGGCAATGTGCCTAGCACCAATCTTAGCTACACCAGACTTCACAAAAACCTTTATTGTGGAATGTGATGCCTCAGGAAATGGAAAGTGGTGTTGTTTTAATGCAAGAAGGAAGACCTGTTGCTTTTGAAAGTCATCCAATCAAAGGAAAGTATTTACATAAAGCTATTTATGAGAAGGAAATGTTGGCAATACTACATGCACTCAAGAAATAGTGACCTTACCTAATAGGAAGACACTTCAAGGTAAAAATTGATCATGATAGTCTTAAACACTTTTTGGAACAAAGACTATCTTCAGAAGAGCGGAAAAAATGGATCACAAAGATGTTGGGTTATGAATTTGAAATCATCTACAAAAAAGGGAAGCTAAATTTTTTTGTAGATGAACTATCAAGAAAGGATGAGAGGTGGAAGGATTTCTTTGTTTCATTTCTATTATCCAACCAGATTGGATAACCGAAGCAAGGGATGAATGGAAAAAGGACGAAGAAGTGTGGACACTCATTCAAAAGTTGCATGAAGATCCTAGTACATATGATACATTTAGTTGGAAAAATGACTCCTTATGGTACAAATATCACTTATATCTTTGTAAGAATTCCCATCTAAAACAAAATATTCTTTTGGAATTGCACACTTCTTCCTTAGGAGGACACTCAGGAATTTTAAAAACTTACCACAGGGTGAAGAAAGAATTTTTTTGGGATGGCCTTAAATCTGATATTCAAAATTTTGTGGCGGAATGTTTGTTTTTCCAGCAAAATAAAGTTGAGACAATTAAGACCCTGGGTCTTCTACAACCTTTATCCATTCCAATTCAACTTTGGGAGGAGGCTTCAATGGATTTTATCATAGGTTTACCTAAGTTCAAAGGAAATAGTGTCATCATGGTGGTAGTTGATAGACTTACCAAGTATGCACACTTTTGTGCATTATGTCATCCATTTAAATCAATTACAGTTGTTATTGCATTTATGGAAACAATTCAAAAGCTACATGGAAACCCAAAGATTATTGTAAGCGATAGAGATCCCATTTTTACTGGAAATTTTTGGACGGAATTATTTTCTTGTTTGGGTACTCAACTAGCTCATAGCTCATATTATCATCCTCAATCCAATGGGAAAACTGAGATAGTGAACAATTTTTTGGAAATATATCTTCGTTGTTTTGTATCTGATAAAAAAACACAATGGGTCAAGTGGTTACCAATGGTTGAATGGTGGTTTAACACTTCCTTCCATACTACAGCAAAAATGACCCCATTTATGGCACTTTATGGATATCATCCACCGTCCATCACATCATCTTTAAGAGAAAATTCTAAGGTTCAAGCAGTGGAAGATCACATCGAGCATCAACAACAAGTTCTCCAACTCTTAAAGGATAACCTAAATTTTGCACAAAATCGAATGAAACAATAAGCAGATCAAAATCACAGCGAGAGAAGTTTTGATGTAGGAGACTGGGCATTTTTACAGCTACAATGGCATACAAACAAATTTCCCTCAAGCAAGCTAAGAAGGATAATAAATTATCGCCAAAGTACTATGGTCCTTACAAGGTGTTGCAAAAGATTGGTACTATGGCATACAAATTGGAGCTTCCTACTTATTCTCGAGTGCATCTAGTTTTCCATGTTTCATGCTTAAAGAAGGTTATAGGTGACAAACTATAATATCCCAAAAGGGAGATAACAATAATACAAGACATAATAATGTAAAACACAGCAAATTTGAACATGACATAAGAGGGATAAATATGCAGCCATCATTTTATTAATATATCAACAACAATAAACAAAATATGTTGAGGTTCAAGCCACTCAAGAAATAAGAACAAGCCTCCAATGATCAGATCAAGAAACACGAGTTGCTGCTACTATATAGAATGCCGGAAAGCAGTGACAATGATGTCTATATTAGTGTAGCTGCTGCAGTAATTATAAATTTAATATGGCTGATAGATACAAAATAAATGCCCAGAAAAGAAGAAAATAAAGTGCTCCAAAAGGAATGCACTCAAGCCACAAGATGGCTGAAATACACCAAAGAACCAAGCACTGGAAATGTGTACTGCTACTGCTACTGCTACTGGAAACTGCTTCTTCTGAGGCAAATAGCCATGTGCGGAAGGGTGTTAGCTTACTCATAATGATCTGATATTTTAACCACTGATTCTACTCAAAAAACCCAAAAAAACCCATAAATCGTTTGGTCAGATCTTAACTTTGGATTTTCGGCCATTTTTGGGTTACCCACTGCAATAGCTCACTAAAATAACGCAGTCATGCACTGGAACTGCGCTGTGAGGGATGTTAGATGGTTGGCCTGATGCCAAAATTATAGAAATATGCCTAGGAGCCCTCCTTGATGATCCTCCAATGGATAGGCTACCTCTCCACTGAAAAACAAGCCCAGAATTGGCTCTATGTGATCCTCCTTTGCTGCACCCTGCAACACAACCCAACTCTAAAAAAAAAATGCGCTGTAGTTGAAGGAGATAGCTTGGAAAAAATTTCATAATGTGGAAATTCAGCCCAAATACCCTCTCCTTCCCTGAGGATGAGGTAGGGATTCCCGATCAGGAACACCCTTGTGCTAAACATCACAGCAACCCTGCTAAATAGCAAAAGGATGCAAAGTCTAAACATACCAACATCAAAATGATAATCTAAAACATGAATAAAAATGGTTGCCATCCCCTCCATATATATCATGATAGCCTACTCACATTGGGTCCCATCCATACTTGCCACCAAGCTCATGCAATTTCTCCTCCACTAAAACTGTGTTATCTTATCATAAAGGCCACTCCTCTATGACAGCATTGTTGATTTGGTCAAATTTGACTGAATCAACATGATCCAATCCCTGTTCACACCCAAGGGTGATTAATCCAACTGCTTATTCTTCCTCCTTTCACATTAGGAGTGTTATTTTTCCTTCAAAAGGGGTTTTATGAGTCTCCCCATCCACTTATTCAACTACCTAGTGATAAAAAAAACTATAATATTCCATTTAGATGAAAGCTAAATTTTTGGAATATTATAGTCCTCCCATCCAAAATGTTGGTTGTCCTCAAGAAACTGTAAAGGTGGAGAAAAATTCCTCCCTTCCTCTTTTTTTGGCCTCCTCATCAATAATTCCCACCATAGCTCAACATAATCTGCAATAAATCTGCCCTCCAATGGTCGCTCCCAAGCATGCAAAACCAAATGGTGTACATCATGAGAAATTCGAAGGTGTAAGTGGAAACCTTCTTGTTGTCCCATGGCCTCCTCAAGGTAGGAGTGATGATAAACATAGGGAATCTCATCCCCAATGAGAGCCTCCCATACCCATGCTATCATCCAAATGAAATGAGCCATTCTAGGTAGCTCATCAAAGAAGTCCTCAACCCCCGGTGTATGCAATGTGTTGGGGCTGCATGGAGAGATTAGATTTTCCCATCCAAGTTGTTTCTCTCTCCATTTATGGTAAATATGGGGGTGTTGCTGATCTTGGGATGAAATGTCATGGCCTCCAAGAATGGCCCAAGTTACCCCACAAAACAAATCAGCCATGAAGTGCCTCCTCCAAGAACTCAAGTTCTCCAAATGGCTCCTCCCACATGAAGAAAAGAGTTGTAGCATGGCAATCATGGTTTTCCCATTGTTTCTCCTAAAACATACAACATGTAAAGTAGGGAGAATCATACTCCCAATGGGCACCTCCAACTCTTGTCCCACTCTCCAAACAAAGCTCCCCATGAACATAAGAATATCAACAATATATGGAAGCAAAAACCAATGAAAAAAAGTTTCCATATGACAACCGGAAAGTGGATCATAGTTCCACACATGGAACCAGCGCAGTGAATCCCTTGCCTGCCTCAAAACAAAGAATAAAAAGTACCCTTCCAGCCACTTTTTTGCTGCCACAATCATCCCATAAGATGGAATCATGAATGTAAAATGTGGTTTCAATGGGGCACACCAAGAATCATGTGGCTTCCCCCACAAACCACCAATAGGATAGCCAATCTCAATGTTACATTTGGCCTTAAGTACATTATAATATAATGTATAAGAAGGAATGACCCTCCTTAATACAACATGTTTCTCATATAAAGTAAAGAAGTGAAAATCATAATGCAAAAATGTACCTTCTCTACTATGTACTTTGGTCAAGGAGCTGAAATGGCTCATCTGAAATTTCTCCCTTACTCTCAATGAGTAGGGAAGTGGTTGTGCCAACCTCTCCATCAGCATCTGGGCTATGCATCTCTCCATATGTTGAAATATATCATGTTGTATGCCCTCCCAAGCGAACTCCTCCATCAAGGAATGGAATGCATCAAAGTGCATGGAAAGAAAGTCCACATGTGTTGCATGTAGTAGCTTCCTCTTGAGCTCAGAAACTCTAGTCAAGAAGACTCTCCCATAAGAATAGATTACCTCATCAACCACCATGTATCTATCATCTCCCTCCAGGTCATCAAGAATCATGCAAGCACCAAGGTCCTTGGAGTACTCTACCAAGAGTTGAGACCTCCAATATGGATCAATCCTCCTAAGATACAGCGTTGAATATCTGAAATGTAAAGCTCCCCACATGTTTTTGTCTTTTCCTTTGACATCCCTCATGCCAAATTCATCCTCCAAAGTGCTGCCATGCCCATCATGCAGCTGCTCATGCTCAAATAGAAGTGGTGACTTTTGGAAGTTGGCCTCCCATGAGACACTACCATCCAAAAAGAATCTCTTGATCTTGGCCAATGTAAGCATGAGTGGCCTCCATCTACTCCAATATATGGAGGATTCCTTCCTCAAATGAAGTACCCTCTGTTTCTCCAAATCCATGGAGCAGCTCCCTTGCACCATGAAGGTGCCATCCTCCATCACTGCAGCAACTTCTATCAGCACAGTATATGTAGTGAGAGTGGGTAATGCTGAAAATGGGAGAATATCTCCCTCCTCCTTGAGTTTATCCCAAACTCTCTGCACTGTAATAGACCCCTCCAAAGTATCCACCTCTCTAGGATCTAAGAGTGGTGAACCAAATGGTAATATGTCTCCCACCAACTCTAGATCTGGTGACCTCCCAGGTGGAATGCCCCCATGTAATGAGACATCAAAATCTGAAGTGGATTGTATATATGAGTGGACTGATTTGTCCCTCTCTTCACTACGCAATACAGTCTCCTTCTTTTGTGCAGAAATATCCTGAAATAGATAAGGGTGAATCCCTTGATGTTGATCCTTCCTTTCTTCCCCTTCCATCTCACAATCCAGAAAAATTGATGCATGTTGCTCCTGAATTGTGTTTTGGTTCCCACATGTTGAATCATTTGGAACTCCTTGCAAAGACACAAACACTCCTCTAATGGAAACAATGTCTCCCTTTCCACCTTCATGTGGTGATGGATCTTCTCCCAATGGTACATCGTTGTTATCTCTTCTCTGCTCATCCTCTTCATCAATATTTGAGAATGCCTCATCATCAATGAGAGACCCTTGATCTTGGTCTTCCCTTGAAGGAGGAAACTCTATGTCTTCATCTATAGAAGAGGGCTCTTCAAGAAGTGGGGATCTTGCCCTTGACAAGGCATCATGCATGTTTTTATCCCCTTCAACAGAAATAAGGAGTGGAGTGGTCAGAATAGATCTCTCCAAATTATGCAAAGGTTTTGAGTTTTTGGGTTCAACAAATGATGTTTTACAATGTTTAATATCAAATATTCTCACTAATTTCTTTGTGAACCCAACATAAGTGTTTACATTTGCATGTTTAAATGAAGCAAAACTACAAAACCACCAATCATGGGCCATACCTTTGAGGTGCAGCACTGCTACTCTGATGGCCTCCTTTTCTGAAACTTGGTGTAGCTGGAAATAGGAATCTATCTCCTTCACCCAAGCTTTGGCTGTGCACTTTGTTGATCCATCAAAGTGAGATAGAAATATTCTACCTCTGTTGCTTCTATTATGTTTTCTGGATCTTCTATCTTCCTTGAGCTGGCAAAACCCTTGGAATTCCAAGCGCTCTTTGAATCTCCATGATTGAGACTCATACTCCTGAAGATAGTCAATCAAGGTCTCCTCCCTTGGTGCATCTTCTTCCTCCATCCTTCTTGCAGTGAATGTGGGCAATAAACTATGTTGTGGATCTGCATGTGTGGCTAAATGTCCACACCCATATTGTGAATATCTAGGGCTTGCTTCACTTCCAAACCCTCTAGTAATTTTTCTACACTTCTCCCCTTTCATCTCCTTGAGATCTTCTTTGATAATTTTCATAGTTTGGAAAATAAGCTGGGAGATCCTTTCTTCCTTCATTTCTCCAAATAGTGGAGTCATGTCTTTGTTTCTTCTATGCAACTTCTCTTCTCTATGAGAAGAAGCTTCCCCTTATAATGGCATAATGTCTTCAATGCACAGGCTGAGCCAAGATTATGCTTCGATACCACTGTAATATCCCAAAAGGGAGATAACAGCAATACAAGACATAATAATGTAAAACACAACAAATATGAACATGACATAAGAGGGATCAATATGCAGCTATCATTTTATTAATATATCAAAAAAAATATACAAAATATCTTGAGGTTCAAGCCACTCAAGAAATAAGAACAAGCCTCCAATGATCAGATCAATAAACACATGAGTTTTTGCTACTGTATAGAATGCCGGAAAGCAGTGAAAGTGATGTCTATATTAGTGTAGTTGCTACAGTAATCATAAATGTAATATGGTTGATAGATACAAAATCAATGCCCAGAAAATAAGAAAATATAGTGCTCCAAAAGGAATTCACTCAAGCCACAAGATGGCTGAAATACACCAAAGAACCAAGCACTAGAAATGTGTACTACTACTGCTACTGCTACTGGAAACTACTTATTCTGAGGAAAATAACCATGTGTGGAATGTTTTTAGCTTGCTCAGAATGATCTGATATTTTAACCATGGATTCTACTCAAAAAACCCATAAAAACCCAGAAATGGTTTGGCCAGATCTTAACTTTGGATTTTGGGCCATTTTTGGGTTACCCACTGCAACAACTCACTAAAATAACGTAGTCATGAACTGGAACTACGCTATGAGGGATGTTAGATAGTTGGCCTGATGCCAAAATTATATAAATATGCCCAGGAGCCCTTCTTGCTGATCCTCCAATGGATAGGCTACCTCTCCACTGAAAAACAAACCCAGAATTGGCTCTATGTGATCCTCCTTTGCTGCACCCTGCAACACAACCCAGCTCTAAACAGAAACTGCACTGTAGTTGAAGGAGGTAGCTTGGAAAAAATTCCAGAATGAGGAAATTCAGCCCAAATACCCTCTCCTTCCCTGAGGATGAGGTAGGGATTCCCAATCAGGTGTCCCTTGTGCTAAACATCATAGCAACCCTGCTAAACAACAAAATGATGCAAAGTCTAAACAGACCAACATCAAAATGATAATCTAAAACATGAATAACAATGGTTTCCATCCCCTCCATATATAGCATGAGAGCCTACTCACATTGGGTCCCATCCATACTTGTCACCAAGCTCATGCAAGTTGTCCTCCACTAAAACTGCGTTGTCTTATCATAAAGGCCACTCCTCCATGACAGCGTTATTGATTTAGTCAAAGTTGACTGAATCAACATGATCCAATCCTTGTTCACACCCAAGGGTGATTAATCCAGCTGCTTGTTTTCCTCCTTTCACATTAGGAGTGTTATTATTCCTTCAAAAGGGGTTTTATGAGTCTCCCCATCCACTTATTCACCTACCTAGTGATAAAAAAAACTATAATATTCCATTTAGATGAAAGCTAAATTTTTGGAATATTACACAAACTTCCAGTTCAAAAAATATTTCCAAAACTTGATGAGGAAGGAAAAATCATATTGGAACCTGAAGCAGTCACGGAAACAAGAACTCGGCAGCTATGAAATCAATTAGTTTCATAGTATCTCATCAAGTGGAAGAATTTACCCACTGAAGATTCTACATGGGAGGATGAGAATTTTATACAGGAGCATCTAGATCTACTCAACCATGGAGGACAACACTTTTTTGAAGGATAGGGGCATGTTATGTCCCTAAATTACTATTATAGTCCCTTATTGTTGTTAGTGTAGCCCCCTTATGGTTATTGTTGTACCCCTGTAACCCCCATATTTTTATTATTGTGCCCTTACATTATTATTGTTAGGTCGGCTATTAGTATATTGTGACCCCATGGACTCCTATATATAGAAAGGAGGCTTTGTCATTTGGATCATCCAAGAATTTTTCATTTATGTAATGTAAATGAGGTTTCCCCCTCGACATGGCTTATTTCTAAGGCGTTGATCTCTCTTTTCTTCTATTTTTGGAGCTGGTTTCATAACAGAGGGTATATAAAATAAAATAAATAGAAAAAATGGAATAAAAGAATAAAAATAGAAAATGAGAAGAACCCTATGAAAATAAAAACAAGTATAAAAGTGAGCAAGTCCAAATTCCACTAGAAATAAAAACAATTGTTGCATTAAAGAATAAATTAGGGTTTTTGTGTGCAACTTGTTTAAATGCCACAATCAAAGATCCTTGTTTGAATCATATAGTTTAATCACGATCAAACACATTTGAATTTATGTTTTTAGGTTAGTGAATAACTTAACCAAACAGTTTAATCTTGGTTAAGAATTACATAGGTAAGTGAAAAGGATTAATCAAAGTGTCTAAGCTTGATTAATCAATTAAATCAGTAGATTAGAGTAGAAATTAGGAAAATATCTCTTTAAAAAAAATAAAAAGGGCTTGCATATTTAAATGTGCCCATGATTTCTTAGAAAGATAGATTAGTGCTTGATTTAGGGTTAATTGTGTAAATTAAACACATTTTTTTTTTAAATAGGGTATTTGTCCTAAGTCAGACTTTTCTAAACTTCAAGAAAACAGCAAAAAGGTGTTGGCGCTTTCGGTTAAAGAGCACGCATGATCCAATGGAGGAGATTTTCCCCGCCCAGATCAACGGTGGGGAAGCAATTTCGCACCCCCCTCCTCCGATTTTCGTTGACAATGGGGGTGGGGTCCGAAAAGCGCTAAGATAATCCTCGGGCCCCACGCTACATGGCAGTTGCTCATGACTTTTCACCACCCCCTGCTCAAAACCAAATACCACCACCCCCACCCCTCCGAAAACCACCTCTCTCTCCTCCGCTCCTGTCAACAGTCCACCACATCAACCCCCATGTTTTATCCTTTGCCAACCATGTTGCGCCACCTGTCTCTCCCCCATTCGCACAGTAACTTACTGTTGATTATTAACACGTTAACACACTTACCCATTGTATTTTTCTGTTATTGCTTACCGTTTGACCATCAATATCCCAAGCAACCCATTCTATAACGAATTTATACGCAACGGGTGCCAGTCCACCACTATAAATCAACATTGCCCAATTTTTGTGTGACCCTCCTTTGCATTGTTTCTATTACAGAATTACAGGTTAGTGATCTCAATCCATTTCCATTGTCAACACCTATTGTCTCCATAAAATTCAAATCCCAATTACTAATTACAGACATCCAATTATCCATTTAGGTATTATTTCACCCTGGCATACATGGCACCCAAGGGAAAGGGGAAATCTACCAATGGAAAAACAAATGATGAAAACCCTATGTCCTTTGCCACCCCGGACGTCGACCATATACCCCTCGCAGACTAGTATTATAAAATTGATGATACCGAGTGTGAATTCAACTTGTTCAAATTTCATCACTAGTTGAAGCAAACCTATCTCGACCAGGGGGGTGAGATTAACCTTTGGGAATCCCTGTTACCTATGTTTATGTTTACACAAACACAACTTTTCCCTGATTTCGTAATATGGTGCCAAACCAGATACAACCTTGTGTAGAGAACCATTGTGGCCCATAATGGAGACATTTTGGTCACAATTTTACCTGAAACCATCAATTAAATGTTATTGATTCTTAAACATGATTCCCTTAGTCATTTTTCAGCAGTTTCCCTCATGGATTTATATCATAAACTCACCTTCCCTCAGAGAGCCTAAATATTCAAGATTTTCCTCCCAGAGGATATTCAACTCCCGAAGAAAAATTCCCCTTATCCTGCCTCCATGTACCAAGAAAAATATAAACAGATTGTTTCTTTAGTATATTACCTTCTAGGGTACCATTCAGACGAGTGGGTGGATGAGCCTATTTTAGGTTTTATTTCCATTTTTTCCAAGGAACACAAGCTAGTATCCATGTTTAATTGTGGTCACTTTTAGTTGATAATATGCATGAACAATTGATGAAGATCACTATAGAAGGCATGTTCAAGTATGCGTTTGTATTAGTTTACATGTTTATTTTTCATCAAGGTGACAGATTTCCAATAACACTGCACAAGAAAGATGATCAAGGAGTTAGTCAGTCAGTAATACATTGCACCTCATTGGTGAGAAGAAATTCAACAAAGTTTAGTTTGCATATTTTATAGACACGTTTATTCATACAGTTGCAAGGCTTCTCAACAGCCAAATTGAGCCAAGGATCAGTCCATAAATCGAAAGGATTTTGTACCTAAGTGAGAAGATCAAGACTGGATACTGGTATGTATACGAGAGCTATACAAAAATAAGAGTTTTTGGGTGTGAGATGGCTCCATACAGACTGCCCAAATATGTTCCAATGAGGATTTTTTCTCTAGAATATAAAAGGAAAATGATTAATATGGATGAAATCCACTTTGTTTCAGGTAAAAGGAAGTCACATTTTAATATTAAGACACAAGTGGGACCTTTTATATGCAATAGAAGACTAGCAGGGAATGAGGCAGATTCAGTCCTCAAGAAGATGAATTTTCAGCGAATTTTTACACGGTCATATGACGCTTTCAGCATAATTTATAATTTAAGGGTGGAGCACAAAACCACACCTTACAATCATAACCCATACCATAGATTGAGAAATTCATGAATCGAGATCATTGGGAGGAGAATACACTACAGGAAGCAGAAGAGTATATTTTGTGAACATCCACCTCCCAAACTCCAGTGCCTCAAGAGAAACAGAACAAAATGCATAGGGAAGAAACATCTTCAGTAGTTACTGAGATTAGTGCCAAGGAATTCATCATCTATCAGAAAAGGAAAGAGATATACCCCAATATAGTCACCACTCAGGGTGATGAGGAACAAGACACCATAGTCATGATTGGTCAACATGTCAGAATAGGGTTAGAGGGCCTTTTCCTTGATACTCCATCCTCCTTGGCCTCTTAGGATCCTTTATAAATACTTTAGTCAATATATTTGGTTGACAACCCAGATGAGCCCAACATCTTCAATATTTTTTTGGAAATTAAACATAATAATGAAGCACTTAAAGCAAACACATATGCTCAGTTTTGGAAACATACCTCTACTTCCCAATATAGATTATTAACACCATTTGATAGTGAGAAAGGAATAATGCAGATGGAATTCTTATAGGCTCAAGTGCCATTTCCAAAAACCCCTTCAAACAAGAAGACTATTTTTTAATTTTAAGTAAAGAAAATACATCCTATAAATCAAATTTATGCATAGATAGTCTGGAGAAATGCCTCTCTCCACCATGACCAACACTTCTATGTCAGTTTCAAAATTAAGGACATCACTCATCAATGTCCAGACACAGTTAAAGTTGGAGAAAATTTCCTCATTAGAAAAAGACAACAAAATTAAATCATTGGAGGATTTAGTGATCAAGTTGGGGTATGATCCCAGCGATGTCAAAGCAGTGGAAGAAATTTTGAAGAGAAAGAATGCAGAGATAGCACCACTTAGGAAACATATTAATATTCCATCTACAAAGGATCCACAAGAAAAATAAATAGAATATTATGAGCAGCATAAATAATATATGCTCAAACTAATTATTGAGAAAAATGTACAGATAAAGGAGATGGAGGAGAAAATAGAAAAAATACTCAAGGAAAAAAATCAAGTTGCAAAATTGGCCATAGCTCCAGTCAAAACCATATGAATTGCAGTTGCAGGGACAGTCGTGGATTCAACATCATCATCAAGTGATTTGAGCAAATTCATGCAGGATATGTCTCTTCAAAGACAAGAGAATGACAAGTTAAAGGAGAATCTGAAGAATCTAGAAGGACAGAAGTTAAAAAATGATACCCGCTATGTAGTTGAGTTGCAGAAATATCACCAGCTTGCCCAAAATATTGAACAACTAGAAAATGATTCATTGATGGCTTGGACTTTGGCACATGCCAAGGATAATTTTTGGTTGGAAATAAATCAAGACATGATTGAAATTTGGCCATCCATTCAGATAATTTTTAAGCAAGAGGAGTTAATTGAAAGGTGCAAGACAGCAATAGAACAAGTTAGAAACACCCTAGGACAAAAACCAAGTGAGGCCACAGCTATGATTAAGGTTTTTAACTCAGAGACAAGAGAAAAATTAGAAAATATTTAGATTGCAGACAGGACAGAGACCTTCCCGGAGATTAAGAAAGTTTTACAAAAGAGAAAATTGATGAGCCAATTGGAAACTAAATGTTAGACTCTGGAAAAAAATTTCGAGGGATTTCATATCAAGTTCAATTTGTTGAACTAGAGAGGATTTCTAGGATTAGTAGCACCAAATGATATTTTAATCAGCTTGGAATATTACGGTCAAACTCTCTACACTATTGCAACAGATAAATCCAAATTTGCAGGAATCAAGGAACACATCACATGGAAATATTTCTTAGAAGCATTGGAGATTGATTTAATTATCAAACATGAAATCAAAGATATTTTTCTCAATAAGCCAAATTTTGAGAAATATACAGAGGTTGATGAAGTCTATAGAAATTTACTCAATATTTCTATCCCCAGTGATGAAATATGGGATCAATTGTGTGACATCATTAAGTAAAAGTTTTTCATATCCAACAAATAGACTGCAAGGCAACACATTTGGGGCCAAGTCATCAACAGTTTTCCTCAAAGTTAGTGACAGCAGTCTGAACAGTTTCAGCATTCCTATAGTTTTGTATTAATTGATGTAATTAGTTATTATATATTTTTAAAACTTTATCTTGATCATTTAGATCAATATATTTTGTACAAAGCTTATAAATACTTCTTAATTTGAAGTAGTAGAGGTTGGTTTTTGCATCAAAGAATATTATTGTAAAGTTGTTCCACCAAGTTCAAGTGGACATTTCAATAATACAGAAATCTCTTTCACGGGATTCTCGTGTCAAATTGTTGTTGAAGTGGTTATCTCTTGTGTTTATGTGTTTCAGAAGTAATTCATCATTGTTTTCTATTATGTTTTATTCAAAAGAAAAGAAAGACTTAGAATTTGTTTGAATACACTCTATTTATGTCTTTTGAATAATTTCAATGTTTTCATCTGAAGTTAAGTAATGGATTCTTAATTTCTCTTTACTTAATGAAAACTCAAAATTGTCTTCTTTTCCATATCATTTAGCTTACAGAATCCAATTAATCCAGCTACCTTGCCATGTCAAATCTATTTGTAAAATATTGAAATAGATCCAAATTTATGTAATTGACTGCATAGCCCAATGGTAGATTTTGGAATTAATCAACCAAACAATGAAATAGATAGCTAGCCTAATATCTTAAATCAAACAAAGTTAAATCATAAATAGAGATCCCTCTCTGAAACTGGAAGGGCTAAATTCCAAGTTTCCAAACTGGTTTTGTGGTTATCTCTGTGATTTTCTTTGTAACCTCAAAAATTACGGAGTGATAACAGTCGAGAGGGTGATGTGATCTCAGCAGTAACCCCATTGGATAGGATGGTGGCCCATAAGATCTAGACCAGAAGTAAAGGGGTAAGGACAATAGGGAACCATTGGGATAGAAGTTGGAGGGATGATGTGTCTCAGAGAGACTCACCTGGTAGTTTCAATAAGTTGTGAAAGAGAAAGTGATAGGAGCATAGGAGCGAGATTCCATCACCTAATACCACCCTGAAAGTCTCACCCCAGAGGTATTAATAAGTGCAGTGTAAGAGAGCGCAGGATAGATCCAGTGGGATGATGTTTCCTAGCTTCTTTCACCATTGGTTGGGGAGTGTTCCCACCAACCACAAAATCCTGGTGGTTAGTGAAGGCACATCCCTTCACCAGCTTCTTCCACCATGGTTTGGGAAGGGAGGCTCCCAAAAGGCTGACATAAGCCAGTTTCATTGGCCAGACACATAATACCAGCGGTATTCTCATCGGTGGGAGGAGGACCCACGGCCAGGTAAGCCCGATGCTATAACCCCAAAGAGATAAGGAGGTGAAGTAGGAGAAAGCATAAGAATTGAAGCATTGAGATGACGTGACATTGGGTGGACCTGAGTGTACACGTGTTAGAAATATATCAGTCATTTTGTTTGAATCGAAAACCACCCTCAGGGAAATTCTATAGCGGATTAGGAAACAAGGCTCATGCCCCGAGATTAATGTGAGTTGATTATCTTATGGGAGGTCTTCCTTTACCACCATCTTGGGGGGAAGGCTCCGCAATAACCCACGTGCATGGTGGATCGTCAGGACTCATGTGCAATGGCTTCACCATTGAATTAAGCAGGGATCTTCCTAAGACTTGCAAGACAGTTAAGAAATAGTTGATCAGGTGAAAACAATATATATATATACCCCGTTCCTCTAACAGGATAAGATCCCGGAATTCATCTACTAAGGAACATTTTTAGAGAAAAAAATATCAAGGTTCGTCTATCTCAAAAGAAATTTTGTATACCTCTCCCCACATTGAATCATCTACATCAATAGAAAATCTTGACTTACTAAGACTTGACAAAAGGACAAGGGGATATATAAAAACATAATTTGGAATACCAATATCCAAACCTGAAGGAAAAGCGTCCCCTTGATTATTCTATCCCAGACTTAGGAAGTGTTGTAAGGGATCCTGAGCAGTCATCAGAAGACACTTTGCGGCTAGAAAAACTTTTTGGTGGACAACAAATTCCTAAAGTAGTTTAGAAAAACCTTTGAATTGTGTTGGAGAACCAGATGGTGAATGAAAATGCAAATGATACAGTCGCCACCTTTGAATTACCTATCGAGAAAATTCATAGAAAATCTCCAATGAAGAACATTCATCTTTCAACTCTTCCAAAATTTCATAGCATGACCAGTGAAGACACAAAAACCTTCCTTTTTGAATTTGAGGTTTTATGTCAGAGCTATGACTACACTTTATATGCCCAAATTTTTATGTTCCCTACCACCTTGAAGGGATATGCATTGATATGGTTTATGGGACTCGGTGGTGAGTCTATCTATTATTGAGATGATATGAATAAAGAATTTCTAAGAAAATATCAAGATTATTGAAAATTCAGAGACTATAGTGAGGAGCTTTTTAGAATGCCTTGGAAGGAGGATGAGAGTTAAGAGGATTGTACTAAATTCTTCCAATACTATTTGTGGATGTCTAGACATACTGACTTATACCTTGATGTATTAAAAAAAATTCTAATTTGAGGAATGAGGAATTATTATGTGGGCATGCTAAATCTTATGGGAAAAGGAGACATATCAAATGAACCTTATGACGACATAGTCGCTCTATGTCTAAGGAGATTGAGAGTATCATCAAGGAATAGAACCTTAGCATAATGCTTCTGCCAAGATACAAAAATCAACCAACGATGGAGTAATAAGAGCAGAAATAAATAACTTGTTTGAAAATTTTCAAACTGATATTATTAGCTCTTTGTCTTCATAGTTGGAAATTTTGCAGGAAAAACAAAAGTAGGCTAAAGTTGAAAAAACATTGTTAGTATTTTTCTCCAACTGCAAGAAGAAGCATCCCCTTAGAGGGTGCCCACTCAGTAGTGTGGAAGTATGTGGTGTCTATAAGCAGGATCAGGATCACTCATTGAAGCTTTGCCCATTGTTAACTTAGATTAAAAGAAGTGTTAAAATAATCAGGTGATGAAACTGAGCCTACATATTTTGTTTCCTCTAAAAATCCATGGCGAGCTTTCCCATCAATTATAGCTCAAGGTCCATCATCATATTTCAATACCCCACACCATCGATACAATGGAATTCTCCCCTAAATCATATTTTATCATGGCCTCGAGAATGGTGTAATAATTACTTGTGCAAACTCAATTAACCATACAATAGCTACAACTTCCTTCCAATATGCCACCAAATAATCCTCCCTTGCAACCCCAACCACCTGTGCAATATAACCAAAATCCAAAAAATAAGGTGGTGCATCAAGTTGAAGCACCTATCTTCCCTACTTACTTCATCTCCACTATTGAATGTAATGACATACACTTTATATTCGGGAGAGTAGTAAATTCAGCAACTTCCCTTGTTATCATAAATCATGAAGAAGAAAATTCACTTTCGGAAGAAGTCCCAATTCAAGAACCACTAAAGGAATAACACACAAATGTAACTCATGTTGAAACTCCTATACAAGTTGATACTGCTATTAATATCGAAATTGTTCCAAATCTGCCCTATCTAGAGCAATTGGACATAGCAAAGACTACTCCATAGCCTAATTTTAACTTTTTTAAGTAGTTGAAACTTTTGTGCAATAGGATTCCATTGTTGCAATAAATTAAAGACGTTCTAATTTATGTTAAAAAAATGAGGGGTGTTAAAATATCCAGTAAAAAACCCAAGGATCCTCCAACGCTTCATGTGGTAGGTAAACTGTCATAATTAATGTTGGGTAAAATCCCAGCTGCTAAAACCTTGAGGAATTTGTGTGTTAAAAGACCTGGTAGGAAGCCCATGGATCCTCCCATTGTTCATGTGGTAGGTAAAATGTCAGAATTAATGTTGGTTAAAATCCCACCTACTAAGTATGATGACCCTGGAAATTCAAAAGTGACTATCTAGATAAGAGAAATAATTATCCTAAACATTTTGGTCAACTCAGTTGTTGCAATAAATGTTATGACCAAATAAACCCTATATATTCTTAAAATTACCAACATAAGACCAACCCCCATTGTCCTAGAATTGGTTGACTTCTCCAAAATATAATTGGAGGGCATCCTTAAATACATTGTCATCTAGATAGACTCCTAGGAGTATCCATCTGACTTCATGGTTTTTCAACCCAAAACTTATTTAGGAGGAAATCCCATAATATTAGGTAGATCATGGTTAGTTGGTTAGATATTGTTGATGCATTTATCAGCTATAAGCTAGGGTTTGTGACTGTTAACACTGGAAAATTGTACAAGCAAAGACGACATTATTTAATGTCAGGAAGAAGGATTTACAGGGCTGAGAGACATTAGAGAATATGGAAAGTATTTAAAAATATCTAAGGTCTGAGGAAAAATCAAATTTAAACAAGTAATATATGCTTTTGCATGCAAAATCCTTCGATAAGAGCACCTTTGCATGCCTTTTGACCTGAAGAGCGCACAATCCTGGGAGTGGCGAAAGTCGCTTTCTGGGACCACAAAAGCACACTCCGGGACATTGATTCCACACTTGAAGCCGCCTAAGGACAGCCACCAAAGCCTCCTTAGGACATCAAGGGAGCACACAATGGAATCATCCCCCTCTCTTGGGTCACCATCCACAATGTACCAAGAGAGGGAAAAAGGATTTGAATTCTCCTATAAAAGGCCACCAAGATATGAACAACTTGAGAGCACATTGTTATGTTGGCCAGAATTTCCCCAAGCAATACCAGCAGTGTGTGATCCGGAGCAAAGATAGAGGGGACTCAATTGTTGGCCATCCAACAACTTCAGTCCACCATAGTAGAGAGAGGGAGATTTTGCGTCGATGCAAGCTTGGAAGTAAAGACATCCTTGCTTCGGGACTTAGAACCCCCAGTTCTAAGGGCCCCTTGGCAAGTGGGTTAAAGTTTCATCCTCATTTCCTACCCGCACTCAATAAGAGGGGACGTAAGTGTCGTCGTTTGGATTATTACAGTTGTTTGACTCTATTTAGAGCTTTTGTCTTATTTTTTTAGTTTTAATTTATTTTTTATGTTTGAATATGCATGTTATTTCTCTATATAGTATGTTTATGTTCTAGCATGTTCCACTAACTTGCTTGACTCCATATCTTTTATCCTTGTGACCAATAACTTAAGAGGGTAAACCACACCCCTTAAGTTGGTGTGATTTCGTACATGTGTGCACCAAACACACTAACACAGGATTGGCGACTCCACTAACTTTTATTTCCAAGTTTACGTGGTTGTGCCTTTTTGCAAAGACCTTTGTCTGTGCTGTGGAGTTGGGCTAAAATTGCCCCATTTTTCTCCTTCAGTCCCTAGTTCATCCGAAGTGATAGACTGAAGCAGAACAGCTCCAAAAATTTACTTTTGCAGGAATTTTCGCGCTTTTCGCTTAGACAGGCGCACCCAAGGCACGCATTTAGAGTTGACCTGCGCGCAGACATTGCGCATGTTGCAGCCTTTCACGCGCAAAAGACAGAATGAGAAATTTATCCCATATTTCTATCTTTTACTAGTTTTAAAGTGCCTGGCATCCCATAATACATCTGCCAGCACTAGTTGAGGTACCCCGCAGCTTGCTAAATCTCACTCTTAGCTGCTTTTGGTAGGCTTGGTGTTAGTTTTATTTCAAGTTGATTTTTTCAAAGTTCACACATAGTTTAAGTAGGGGGGGGAATTGACTTGCATTTCGAAAAAAAATTATGTTTTGCAAATTTAGGTACAAAAACACCTAGATAATTAGCCAAAGTAAGTGGCCCAAGTCCATGCATGCTTAGGTAGTTCCTTTTTTTCTAGTGTAAAAGAAATTAGTTTAGTTCAATTTTTGCACTAGGATTTCGAGACCAGGATTGAATTTTCGATAGAAGAGCAAGTAATATATGTTGCCTTTGCACCCTTCGGTGATCCTAGGCAAGCATATGAAAACTCTTTATTCACAACTCACCATCTCCCTGTAGTTGATCACATAGATTAACTAGGAAAAATAGAAAGCGGCCCATATCTGCACATGTTTTTCTTTTGAGCAAGGAACAATAGAACATAGTTTTCATAGGGGATTTTGAAAAGGATCATCGCATATCCACACGTTAAAACTATGTGCTTGATCACTTTTTTCTCACACCCACACACTAAGCAAAGCAAAGACACCTAAAACTAACTTAACAAAACTCACTAAATTCTCCCCACAGGGGCCACAAAATAATTTATAGTCTAAGTTAGGATCAAGGGGGTAGGCATCCAATAAGCTGCTTTGATAATTATTCATCTTGAAACATATAAATTGACTCTTTAGGGAGATTTTAAATCCACCTATCATCCCACGGAAAAGAAAACCCGAGCGCAGTAGAGTCCCGTTTCAGAGGGGTTTAGGCTTAGGCACAGTGTAGGCAGGTATCAGTTGGGGCTACCTGACCCAGCTGATACTCGGTATTGTTAGCTGAATTACCAAGAAGCCGAAGACCCGAATGCTCACGTGGGACGGTGGTACTTAGTGGCCAAAATTAGGGCATCCTTTCCCTATAGGTGACAGTGCAGGCAAGCACTATATCCTCTACCCTTACCTTGGTGGATTTTCTCTGGCTGACTGGGGGCATCGCCAGCTCTTACGGGACATTGTGCCAGCACTCGCAAGATATCTTCTCAAGGCCTAGTTAAATTTGAGTGTGTGTGGACGATTAGGTCTTCTAGGATTTGAATATCATATGCAAACAAACAAAAACCATATTTTTTGATTGACTAATCATATAGGATTAATTTAAAGGGAAATTTTATTTTATTTTCGCTTTGTTTTATGTATGCAATCGGAATTTTGCTTTGATCATAATCTTTATCCTCTAAAATATTTCCAAATCCATACCTAGTCGACACCAGAATGGACCCAATGGGACCTTGTCGATCTAGACGTCTTTTGGACCTCCTCCCATTACCAAGAGGGGTTCCAGGTCTTTCGCCATTTAGGCATCAAAGACGGAATGCTGTCACCATTATCGGTACGTCCTTTATTGGGGCATCCATAGTTGGGAACCTTGGTTGGTCTCCCAACGCCACACCACGTACCACTCCTCCCACAACCCCTACAGGGCATAAGAGTGCTACCCATTCAAGAATCCAGTCGAATACACAGCAGGGTACGTCGCAGATAAACCCTCTTCCTAACCAGAACTTTGTGTTTTCACAAGTTTCAATGTCTACAACCTCGCAGCACCCTTTTTAGCTTCATTGAATCTACCAAATTTAACCAAGTTGACGAATGACCCCATTGCACACAACCCTATATGGCCTCCCATGCCCACGAAGCTCCCTTTGGACATTCCAAATTTCGAGGGAAAGCAAGCAAAAGACACAGGAAATCATGTAATGACTTTCCACCTATGCTGCTCGTCGAACAACATCATTGACGATACTATTCGACTGAGACTATTTCAACGCACTCTAATAGGAGTAGTGGTGAAATGGTATGTGGAGAAACCCTCTGCTACACATGGAACCTTTAGCGCCCTCGCCACTATGTTCCTAAAATATTTTCAGTTACCCATCCACCATGATTTTGGAATGGAATTACTGACACACTTTAGGAAAACCCCCATTGTCCATATCTCGGACCGTCTCCATGAATGGCGATGGCGTCGTAGTTTATGTAAAGTCAAACTCGACAATCAAGTACTATTAGACTTGTTCCTGAAAACTCTCACTGCAGAGATTTCAAAGGATGTGGTGCAACAAAGGTCTGTATCCGAAGAGGACGCCATCAACAAGGCTCAATAGCTCGAGCTGATTTATACGCAGTCAGAGTATATTTACAATATCCTGTTGTTGGAACGGGGTCTCCTAACAAGCTACGAAACTGGTCCATTTTGGTTAATTTTGATTATATTTAGTATAACGCAGGGGTTTTGGGGTGGGTCAAAGCCCCGAATGCATTGTAATGGGTCAAAGGGTAAACTAGGGGTTTGAAAACCATGGGTTACGGACCATAGGAATGTTGAAGCTAGATTTTTATAAATAGAGAGGCATTTCGGATTGTAAGAGATAGGATTTGATGAGCTATTGATGTGATCTGTTGTGTAAGCTATCTATTTGGGTTTTGGGGGGAACGGACTCCTACTGGATGTGTGTGCGGAGATCCTAGTCCAGCTGTGTGCAAACCCTGCTGCTATGTGCGCAGGTTGGGAAGGGAATTGTAAGGAAAGGTTGATGAATGAATGAATACGAAAGATTATTGGATCTGAATATGTGAGTACTGTTGAATGAATTGCTGGTAATTACTGTGTTATGTATTTTCTATCCTCTCACTGCGAAATTCTGTGTATTGAATGATTGGATCTAGATTTGTTCCGCTCTGGTTATATAATGTTGTGCTGATATTATGAAAATCATATAATTGTAGATCTAGTGCACATGGATGCAAATAGATACCTAGTTAACTCTGCGAAGAAACAAGGGAATCTGAACAGAACGCAGCCCTACTTGCCTTACCCTTCCTTTCTCAGGGTGCGTAAACCTGGTTCCAGCACCCACCCATACTACTTCGGGTGAGACTGTGACCTGTGAAAGCAGCTCACTACCGAAAGGGCCAGTAGTATAGGGGTTTGTTGGCAAACCTTGCACAACGAACCTGGGTCAAGACCCCTCAAGCCAAAAAATGGTTCCGTTGCCGGGACTCGAAGAAATCTGAGAAACGGGATTTGGTAACGGCATCAAAGATCTAGTAGGGCTGAATGAGAAAAGGCACAGCATAGAACGGTGAGAACTATCGAAACAGTGGAGAAGAGGATCACCCTGCCCATAGTCCACCGAAACCTACACAAGATCCGTCAGCTGCCACGACGCTAGGGCCTCAGGAAGGTAAACAAGAGGAGCCCATGGCAGCGCACTTAAAGTTACCTACCTTCAAAGGAGCAGCCGATGAGGACATGGAGCGATTCTGGTTCGTGGCCGACTTGGTATGGACGGCGCAAGGGGTGGTAAGCGATACTGTGAAAAGAGCGCAGCTGTCCTTAGCGTTTGAAGAAAGGGCGCTGGACTGGTATATGCATTACATATCTCAAAACAGGAGCGCAACACTTCAAAATATTAAGGATGCCTTAAAACAACAATTCAAGAAGCCGAAATCCTATTCTCAACTGGTAGCAGAAGTAAAAGAATTCAAGCAAGGAGCATCTGAGTCGGTCTGGGAGGCTGATCAACGGTTAAAAAAAGAAATCGGGGAAGGTGAGTTCCAGTACGACGACAAACAGCACATAGAATGGTTTATCGCTATGCTCCTACCTCACTTGCGTACACCTATGGGCCATCAGACTTTTGAATCGTAGGAAAAAGCCTTGGAAGCTGCCATGAAACTTGAAGCTAAACCTAAGGACGACACAAGGGAAGGAGTGCAGCAAATTCAGGAGCAGCCCGGAGCCATGCACATGGAAATACAGAGCTTACGGATGGAACGAGGAAAGGGAGTAGGCACGGACCTTTGGTGCGAGGATTTCCAGGTAGCGGGACTACATGATACAACCGAGTGTCCACGGATAAATAGAGGTGAATTGAAGCAAAAATGGTGCAGGTTTTGCCGATCTATAGGACACGATGAGCAGAATTGCTGCACATATGACTTATTGGAAGATCGGGGAACCCTCTATAGGGTACAATCTGATCCTGCCTCTCTGAGATCCCTCGCGAGCTTTGGTGGCTCCCCTGCAAGAGGCAGGGGGGGCGGAGAGGAAGCACAGAATGAGGACGGGGCCAACTGATCTGCTACAACTGTGGAGAGGTAGGGAACTTCACCCAGGATTGCCCAAATCCCACTAGGCAGACCTGTAAATACTACCGATAGTTGGACCATGAAATCAAAGACTGCCCGATCTTGCTAACAAAGATGAAGGAAAAACAGTCTATTCCCACACAAAATGTACAGAGAGTCAAAGCAGAGCTAAGGAGCATAATGCGCAGCATGGTCACCCAGAAAGAAAGAAAGGAGCTTGTTGTTCAAAAGGAACCAAATCTCAGAAAACAAGAGTCACTGGGAGCCCCTGCGTAGCTGCCAGAAGAAGAAGTTGAAACATTTTTAAGGGCATGCTTGAAGCTACTACGCGACCCGCAGGCAGGAGAAAATCTTCAAGTATTACTACAAGACTGCGCAGCTCAGCCCAGCACGGTGACTGAGGTTAAGGAAGTACACAAATTACACAGCTAAAAAAGGCGTACCGGGAGAGAGATGCGCTTGACTGCACAGATTGGCGACTATGAGATAGATCAGGTTATTCTTGACCTTGCATCTGATGCGAACGTCTTACCAAAACAAACATGGCAACGAATGGGGGAACCTAAATTAGACTGGTCCACCATCCAGCTGTGAATGGCGAATCAATAGAAGATCATCCCTCTGGGACGATTTCCAAGGGTTATGGTTGATATCGCAGGAGTAAAGGTCCTGGCTGACTTTAAGGTCAGAGAAATTGTGGAAGATACGGATCCCTACCCTGCGCTCCTAGGGATAGATTGGGCCATCAACGTAAGGGGTGTCATTAATATAAAAAAATGTAGCATGGTGTTTAAGAAGAATGGTACACGTGTAATAGTACCACTGGATCCCACTGAGGGCACGCGGTATACCGAACCAGCATATGAAGAAGAGGAACTCGATCACATCTACAGGATGACAGCACAGGACGAAGACCAGGATGATCCTACAACAGGTGGAGTATTCAACTGGGAGAAAAACAGGGAGTACTTTTCTAACCCAGACAAAGAACTTGAAGATTGGCAGACCCGGCTACACAATGTCTTAACCCTACGATGCCCTTAGGTTGCAAGGACTCTCTACTGCATTACTTCGAAGGTAAGGGACCTTCCCCACTTTGATGAGTCTAGTATTGTCCAGGACTTCTTAAGAACATTAGAAGCTAGGGTGCCAAAGGATCGACGACTCTGGGCACTCAGTATGGTGCTACACGGCACACCTGCCCGCTGGTGGGATACCCACAAGAAATCATTTCTAGACTGGGAGATGTGTCGAGATAGGATGGTGCTACGATTCACACCCCCTGCCGATGTGCGCACCAAGATATTCCTGGGGCCCGAAGATCCCCGCGCGCATCTGCGTATATGGACAACCAAGTGGGCCGACCGAACCCCAAACGAGTGGATCCATCTGTTTATACATGCCTTGGGCCCTATCCTTACTACTTGGTACTTAGATGCCAAGTTACATCAGCGGACCCGCCATTGGGAGATATTAAAAGAGGACTTCCTCGGAACATTCGGACTCATTGTAGGAACAGAAATTCTTGATGAAGCCCTACAAGAAATTGATGCGTTCGTCTTTAGGAAGCCTCACCCACACACCCCACCAGTTGTTCTGACATGGGAGGCCCAGATTCAAGACATAGTCAATTTCCGTAGCTTGGCGATTAACGAAGAGGAGGATAACCCGCGGAATATCTTTGTTCCGGAATTTGAAGGGGAACGTACCGTTATCGGACCATGGCTCCAAAATGTCGATGTAACGCAACCTCTCCGGCTACGTGAGGTTAATATTGGGACGGATGAACACCCTAAAATGGCGAAAATTGGGGACTATTGGGATGAAGGCACTGTGGGCAAAGTCACCGAGCTACTTACGGAGTACCAGGACTTTTTCCCTACGAAGTTTTCTAAGCTCAAAGGAATCACGGGGGACCTCGGCATTATGCACATCACTCTAAAGCCTGAGGCACTGCCCATCAAGCAGCGGCCCTACCAGTTGAATCCTAAGTATAAACAAAAGGTCAAAGAAGATTTGGACAAAATTCTGACCGCAAGTATCATTGAACTAGTTGAACAGTCAGATTGGACAAGTCCAATGATCGTTTAGAAGAAAAAAACAAAAGGAGAAATACGAATCTGTGTGGACCTCCGAAAACTAAACGATTCCTGCGTTCATGACTTCGATATCATAGAATAATGCCTGGAAAAACTGGTAGCACTGGAAGAAGATCAGTTTATTGCTCAGTTTCATCAGCAGGTACAAAAGACTAGAGATAAAGCCTGGCATGATTGACACATTCGCCAGAAGACATTTTTCGCAGGTGATCTTGTCCTATTATATAACAGTCAATTTGTGAAACATCTCGGCAAATTCCGGCAGCACTGGCTTGGTCCCTACATAGTTAAGAAGGTTACAAATGGCGGAGCAGTCCAGTTAGCTACCCTGTGTGGTGACCTCCTCCCTTGCTTTGTCAATGGAGGTCGACTCAAACCATACCGAGTTGTGGATTATGTGGTCGCACTAGTGCAGTGACTCGGGACGAGTCACAAGATTGTGTTGGGGGACTGTTGGAATGGGGTCTCCCAACAAGCTAGGAAACTAGTCCATTTTGGTTAATTTTGATTATATTTAGTATAGCTCAGGGGTTTTGGGGCGGGTCAAACCCTTGAACGCATTCTAATGGGTCAAAGGGTAAAATAGGGGTCCGAAAACCATGGGTTGCGGACCATAGGAATGTTGAAGCTAGATTTTTATAAATAGAGAGGCATTTCAGATTGTAAGAGATAGGATTTGATGAGCTATTGATGTGATCTGTTGTGTAAGCTATCTATTTGGGTTTTTGGGGGAACGAACTTTTGCTGGATGTGTGCGCGGAGATCCTAGTCCAGCTGTGTGCGGACCCTGCTGCTGTGTGTGCAGGTTGGGAAGGGAATTGTAAGGAAAGGTTGATGAATGAATGAATTTGAAATATTATTGGATCTGAATCTATGAGTACTATTGAATGAATTGCTGGTAATTACTGTGTTATGTATTTTCTGTCCTCTCACTACGAAAGTCTGTGTATTGAATGATTGGATCTAGATTTGTTCTGCTCTGGTTATATAATGTTTTGTTGATATTATGAAAAGCATATAATTGTAGATCTTGTAGAAATTTTCTGAATAATGAAGATTTATCCACTGAGATTATCGTGGTCACACACTAATTCGAATTCATGCATAACACATAACCTCTTCTACAATTGATCAACAATTTGTGGAAATAGAAACAGTCGCATGCGCACATAAACACAATATGTAATTGGGAAAGCTTATAGCTGAAAACCCCCAGCTATTTGTATATTATAATAGAAGAGAACATGTAACAATCTCAGTACAATACTCCTCACAAGTACTCAGTACTGTCTCCAAAAGTTACACACAAACTAGCTCAGTTTTGAACAAGTCACGGGTTCAAAACTCATCCACTAATTGCCTGCCTCTATTGCGCAATCAAGGCTGGTCTAATGAGAGATCCAAGTTTGAATCTCACTGGCTCCAACTGCGCAATCATCATTGGCAATCTCCTCCAATGCTTGTGCAAATCTCATGCACAACTGCTGTCGTAACTAATAGCAAACTCACCCTTTCATCTACCTCTTCCACTGGTCTCCACTGAACTGTCCATGCACTGTAGTGAACTGATGTGTTCTTGAGTTGAATAATGAGTTAATAATTAGTGAATTAAATAATATTTAATTCATTCCACTCATTACTAGTGTATTAGCCAGTTAAACTAAACACAACTAGTTCAACTAAGTTAAACCGAACACAACTCCACCAACTGTCTCATCAACTCCACCAAACTGCGCCATTTGAGTCTAGCGAAGTCAACCATGCAGCAGTCTGCAAACCCCTAGGAATAGCGTAATTCCTTCTATCGGGATGTGTAGACACGTAGTATAAAGGAAAACAACGGAACTTGTAACGGAATAAAGGCGACAGGAAAAGTCCAAATATTATTTAAGGGCTAATAATATTTGGTGTCTATTTTTAGACGGGCGATCTAAAAATAGAGGCTTCGACACAGCCCATGTCTAAAAATAGAGGTCCATCTATTTTTACCAACTCGACCAATCATCCATAAATAGCATCCTGCAACTCATAGACCATGATCCATATGTCTAAAAAATAGACATAGTCTAAAAATAGACTTTGCGCCAAAAATAGCCTGCGGGCCCACTTAGTGAAGGCGACTTCATTTCACTAAGCTCCATCATCTTGTTGCATTTTCAACACTCCCTCTCAACAAGATATGGATTATCTGCAACCCCTATCCTGCCTCTGTGGAATTTGAACTTGCTCCTGGTGAGCGCCTTCGTCAAGATGTCAGCATCCTGATCCTCCGTGGGAACATATGAAAGTAACATGATTCTCCGCTGCACACAATCTCTGATATGATGGTACCTGATGTCAATGTGTTTGGATCTATCATGAAATACTGGATTAGCCGAGAGTTTAATGCAACTCTAGTTATCACAATAAATCACAGTAGGCTCCAAGTGCAACCCGAACAATCCAACGAGGATCTTCCTCATCCAAATAGCCTCGCATGCAGCCAAGCTTGCTGCCATGTACTCGGCCTCTGCTGAACTGAGTGCCACGGATCTCTGCTTCCTGCTGTACCAGGAAACTAATGTCGACCCAATGCTAAAAACTCCTCCAGATGTGCTCTTTCGGTCCGTTGGGCTCCCTGCCCAATCTGCATCAGTGAAGCCGGAAAGCTTCGCTCCATCCTCCTGTCTGTACCATAGACCATATCCCGATGTGCCACTAAGATAACGCAATACATGCTTGCATGCCTTCCAGAAGAGCTTGGTAGGCTTAACCATAGCTTGCGAAAGCTGGTTAACAGCATAGCATATATCGGGTCGTGTATTGACCAGATACATAAGCGACCCCACCAACTGTCGATAAACAGTGGCATCCACTACCTCCGCTGAAGTAGCATCCTCCTTCCTCCAACCTCCAGGAAGAGGAGTATCAACAAGCTTGCAGCCATGCATGTTGAACTTCTCCAGTATTTCCCGGGCATACTTACCCTGAGAAACAAACAGTCCATCACTGCGCTGCCAAATTTCCAATCCCAGGAAATAATGAAGGAGGCCCAAGTCCTTCATCTCAAACTCTCTAGCAAGATCCTCCTTGCATGAAAGTATCAACAGCTCATCACCTGTCAAAATCAGATCATCTACATATAGTACAATGATCAGCAACTTCCCCTCCACCACAATCTGGTACAGGTTAGGATCCTCCTCACTCTTGGAGAATCCATGTCCGGTGAAATAACTATCTATCCGAGTGTACCAAGCACGAGGTGCTTGCTTCAGCCCGTACAGTGCTCTCTTGAGTCGGAAAACATGCGACTCACTGCTGAAGATCTCGAAACCTTCGGGCTGCTCTATGTACAGCTCCTCCTCAATGACTCCGTTGAGGAACGCAGTCTTCACATCCATCTGATGGATGTGCCATCCCATCTGCGCTGAGAGAGCTAGGATCGTCCGTATGGAAGAGTACCTTGCGACAGGTGCAAAGGTCTCCTCATAATCGATCCCCTCGATCTGTGAGAAGCCACGGGTGACAAATCTCGCCTTGTACTTCTCCACACTCCCGTCAGCCGCCTGCTTCACTTTGTAGATCCATCGCGAACCCACCACTGATTTCCCTTCCGGTCTTGGGACAATCTCCCATGCACTGTTTCTGACAATCGAATCATATTCTTCGATCATGGCATCTACCCATGCGGGTTCCTCCACATCTTCCTCAAAAGAGGATGGCTCCATCATGACACATTGACTCATAAGAGCCATGTATCCAGTGTACCGATCTGGTGACTGTCTCTGTCTGCGTTGTGCTGTAGGTGGTCCTACAACCTTCTCTGCATCTTGAGCCAGTCGCTCAGCTTCTGTAGTGCGCTTGCACCCTCTGATGGTTGGCGCTGCATGAGTGGTTTCTTCCACTGCATGAACTTCCTCTTGTGGCTGATCCACATCCGGAAGCTCCTCCTTAGGAACTAATAGCTCCTCTTCTGCATGCAATTGTGGCTCCCTCTCAAGCGAACACTGCATGGCTTTCTCCTCCTGAAACTTGATATCCCGTCGCACAACAGTCTTGCGACTGTCTGGCAAATACACCCGATATTTGTGAGGTGTATCAGTGTACCCCACAAATATTCCAACCTCTGCAGTTGAATCCAGCTTCTTTCTGGCATCCTTCGTCACATGCATGTAGACAGGTGAGCCAAAAATTCTCAGATGAGAAATATCAGGCCTCTTGCCATAAAACGCCTCCTCCGGTGTACTCATGCCAAGTATCTTGTGAGGACAACGGTTCTGCACATATACTGTTGTATTGCATGCCTCAGCCCACAAGTGAAGGGGTAGGCCCTGATCATGCAACATCGCCCGTGCAGCACCCACGATCGTTCTGTTCTTCTGCTCAGCAACCTCGTTCTGCTGTGGGTTATGGGGTGCGATGAGCTCTCTCCGAATCACTTATGCGCTGCAAAAGTCTTTGAATTCTGTAGAGATGAATTCACCACCATTGTCGCTCCTAAGAGACTTCACATGCTTCCCCGATTCCTTCTCAACCAGTGCCTTGAATTCACAGAACTTTGAATATGTTTCGCTCTTCTTCTGCATGAAGAAGATCCAGCACTTCCAAGAGAAATCATCAACAAAGATCACATAGTACTTATGCTTTGTTGTCTAAGCTACAGAGAAAGGACCACACATGTCTGTGTGAACTCTCTCAAGGATCGTCGTGGCGCGACTATCCTTCTCGTGAAAGGTGGCTTTCACATACTTTCCCAAGGTACACCCCTTGCACTGATCTGACTGCGCAAGAGTTCCCTTAGGAAGCCCAATAGAAATCTGCTGCAGTATTTTCAAAGCTCCATGGTGAAGGTGGCCCAATCTTCTGTGCCACAGTTCGCCCTCATCATCCCAGCTCACCACTTCTCCCGCCTTGCATGCCATTTCTGCGCAGCCATCTACTTGCAACTGATAAAGGTTCTTGACTCGAACCCCTATCTTCTGGGTCTCTCCAGTTGTCTTACTACGTAGGAAGGCTTTTCCTTCGCTGAAGACCACATCATACCCCTTGTCTTCCAACATCGCCACAGAGATCAGATTCTTCATCAATCCTGGAACATGCAAAACTTCCTTCAATACAAAGGGTTTACCAGACTCCCGCTCAAAGGAAATGGTACTGATACCGGTCGCACTGTATCTACCATCATCGCCCATCTCGATGTGCACTCCAAGATCTTTTTCCTCCAGATCTGAAAACAGATCTCGATCTCTGGTCATGTGAAATGACGCACCACTGTCCAAGAACCAAAATGATCCCATCACACTTGAAACCAAGCATGCGATCAGTGAAAAATCCAGTTCGAATTGAGAAGCCAATGCCTCTCCCGCTGCAGATCCAGCAACCTTCTTATTTTTCTTCTTTTGTGGACAATTTGTGGCATAGTGTTCGTGCTGGTGACAGTGAAAACACTTCACCTTGGACATGTCTTGCTTCTTTCCTTTCGCACCAGACTGAGAAGCTTTCTTGCTCTTCCCCTTCTTTGCTTTGGCAGCCAAAGCGCAATTTTCTTCATCAGATACCTTTGATGAAGATCCGTCCCTAGTAGTCCTCCTTATCTCCTCCTGCATGAGATCCGCCCAAAGTCGCTCCCATCCTGGCAACTTCTCCCGACCATTGACAGAGTCCTGATAGGAATGCCAAGCCTTCGGAAGACCAAGGAGAGCCAGGTCTACCATGTCCTCTTCTTCGACAGTCACCCCCACACTTCCTAGCTCATCTCTGCATTGAGTGAACTTCGTGAGGTACTTGGCGATACTGTCGCCTTTCTCCATCTTAATGTTTCTGAGTTTATCCTTGAGCGCCAACTTCCTCTGGTCGCTCTTTCTCTGGAATAGATCTTTCAATGCTTTCCACATCAAATATGGAGAAGCTTTTCCATGCAGGCTGGATACAATGTGATCCTTCATGCCCTCCAACAGAATCCTTCGACATTTCGCCATCTTCTTTTGCCAAGCCTCGACTTCAGCAGGATCAGTGGGCTTTTGGACATCCGTATCTACGAACTCCTTCAGTCCATTATCTTCTAATACTACCTCCATCCGATCTTTCCATGCAACATAATTCGAACTGCCTTCAAGAGCATATTCGAGTCGCAAACCGTTGAAAGACATTTTCAACTTTGGCACCAAGAAAACAAACTGCTGCAAAATTCGAATTCCAAACTCAAAAAACTCATCTGCTTCTGGATCTGTGAGAACAAATTATTTCTAGCATAGAGATCGACTGTAAGGGCATTTACTAGATATATCACCTTTCAGAGAAAGGATGGATCCAGAGGCTACCTGGCCCGTTACAGACTCTGTCTACCGAAATAAAATTGTAATCACTGTAATAGATCCCGATGATCAATTTTCTCCGATACCATGTAGAAATTTGCTGAATAATGAAGATTTATCCACTGAGATTATCCTGGTCACACATTAATTTGAATTCATGCATAACACATAACCTCTTCTACAATTGATCAACAATTTGCGGAAATAGAAACAGTCGCATGCGCACATAAACACAATATGTAATGGGGAAAGATTATAGCTGAAAACCCCCAACTATTTGTATATTATAATAGAAGAGAACATGTAACAATCTCAGTACAATACTCCTCACAAGTACTCAGTACTGTCTCCAAAAGTTACACACAAACTAGCTCAGTTTTGAACAAGTCACAGGTTCAAAACTCATCCACTAATTGCCTGCCTCTATTGCACAATCCAAGTTGGTTCAATGAGAGATCCAAGTTCGAATCTCCTTGGCTTCAACTTCGTAATCTTCATGGGAAATCTCCTCCAATGCTTGTGCAAATATCATGCACAACTGCTGTCGCAACTAATAGCAAACTCACCCTTTCATCTACCTCTTCCACTGGTCTCCACTGAACTGTCCATGCACTGTAGTGAACTGATGTGTTCTTGAGTTGAATAATGAGTTAATAATTAGTGAATTAAATAATATTTAATTCACTCCACTCATTACTAGTGTATTAGCCAGGTAAACTAAACACAACTAGTTCAACTAAGTTAAACCGAACACAACTCCACCAACTGTCTCATCAACTCCACCAAACTCTGCCACTGAAGTCCTAACTGAAGTCAACCATGCATGAGCTCACCAAACCCCAAGGAATAGCGTAATTCCTTCTGTCAGATGCATGGGCCACATCCGTAGCTCCAACTGAAGTGCTGTAAGAGAATAAGCTGAAGTTTAGAGTCCAAATATTATTAAGGGCTAATAATATTTGACTGACCTATTTTTAGACAGGCAGTCTAAAAATAGACTTCGACCTGTATGTCTAAAAATAGAGGTCCATCTATTTTTACCAACTCGACCAATCATCCAAGAATAGCATATTGCAACTCCTAGACCATGCTCCATATGTCTAAAAATAGACATAGTCTAAAAATAGACTTTGCGCCAAAAATAGCCTACGGGCCCACTTAGTGAAGGCGACTTCATTTCACTAAGCTCCATCATCTTGTTGCATTTTCAACAGATCTAATGCATGTGGATGCAAATAGATACCTAGTTAACTCTGTGAAGAAGCAAGGGAATCTGAACAGAATGCAGCCCTACTTTCCTTACCCTTCCTTTCTCAGGGTGCGAAAACATGGTTCCATCACCCACCCATACTACTTCGGGTGAGACTGTGACCTGCGAAATCAAGTCACTGCCGAAAGGGCCAGTAGTATAGGGGTTTTTTGGCAAACCTTGCACACCGAACCTGGGTCAGGACCCCTCAATCCAACACCTGCCAAACCCCCGTGCCTGCAAACTTACAAAGAATTTCCAAGCACATTGAAATTTGCAGACGGTTTAATTGGGTCATTGACCCAAAGCTACCGAGGCAGTAGCATTCAAAACCCCGGTTACACGTATGATTCTACTCAGAACGTACCACAACCTGGTTTTCAAAGTCATCATATGCCTCAGCAAAATTTGACTAGTAGGGCGTCATTGTTTCACCATGGAGGAACCTATCCTCCAGCTCAAGGGACCCAGTACACAGATAGACATACTGACAGAAGATCTCCCCCCCAACAGCCAGGGGCAAACCAGGGACCATGTTATGCTAAGTACCCAACACAAGACCCGCCTACGCAGAATAATGCACAAGTGAACTATGTACAGCCTTCCCATAACCAACCACGCCAACCATATAACCAGGAGAACTACCCTCCTAACGTGGTTAAGAGAAAATAAAAAAACACGACCAAAGGAAATCTTGGACAGGGGGGAAACAACCAGCAATGCCCTCCATGATCTCAGGCTAGAGGCAACTCCAACCGAAATCAAAACCAGGAGCCAAGTAATGCCCAACGGTAGAGAAAAAGGCTACCTCTTCGAACAAACCACTCTTGTTCGATCTGTGGTGAGTACGGCCATTACACTCACCACTGTCCCAATCTCCCTGAGCTGAAGAAGCTGCAGAGTAACCGAGGACAAGGAGGATCTTCCCAGTAGACAGATTTGATGCAGGAACCTTTCCCCCATCAAGGGAAAGTTAGCACTCAGCAACAAAATCCCAACGACTCCGGAAAAAACAGCCATGAAATCTACATGACTGGTGAAGAGATGTTTTTTCAAACACGGAATCGAAATTACGATACCCTACCAGACACCAACACATCAGGGGCTAGTACGAGTGCACCAACTACACCTTTGACTATTTCAAAGATGCCTATTGAACCATTTCCAAAGAAGGCTAAGGGACCAAATAGGCGAGTAGGAAACTATTCCAAAGTGGCCCATAATTATAGCATTGTGGATGATCTAGCCCAATCTCCCGCTGCTATGTCAGCTTTGGAATTATTTTAGTCATGCCCAAAACAACGAAAATCCTTTCTTTCTGCGTTAGGCGCTATCGACCCTGCCGATACGCACCTAATGGATTTTGATTTAGATAAAGCCACCCCCAGGCTTCCTTCGATGGTCGCATTTCAGATACCAGTATCAATCCAAAATATCACCATCCACCGATGTGTCATTGACGAGGGTGCATCCACGTGCATCATGTCAAAAAAAATTTGGCACAAGTTAGGGTCTCCCGAACTAAAACCATTAGTCATCACGCTTAGAGCATATGATGGTTGCCCTTCAACCCCCGTCGGTCTCTACCAAAACGTCTCGGTCTGCTTAGCCAGAAAGATGGTCCTTATATATATTGAAGTCTTGGACGCTCACTTGGACTATAATATACTCCTCGGTCAAAGTTATATGTATTCCATGTCAGCCATAGCCTCCTCCGTCTTCCACATTATGATGTTCCCCTACGAGGACCGCATCACTCCTGTCGACCAATTGACGCATAGCGAGAAACGACCCCTAAAAAACACCGATGTAATTCTACCCTATGTAGATACATCCTCGGACACGCTTTCATAGTACCAATAATATGGCCCTGTCCAGTTCAAGCTGTCGTCCATCCTAGGATCATTCCTAGGAGATCCCCCCATTATACCTGAGTCATCACCCGATGTCACAGGAGCTCCTGTGTGCATGATGTCCACATAAAACGCCGAAGCTAGTCAATACATGGACACAAGCAGTAATGACACTGATTCCTCGGCCACAACAACCTCTCTAGCCTACGCCGCTTCCCAAACCCCTTTCCTCTACCCCCCAGCTAGTTTCGTTTCCCAGAAGGTTTTGGCAACAGTAGTGTTACCAAACATATCGTTTGCAATACCAGTTTGGTATCTCATTCCCCCTACTAGGATAGGATCCACACACATCACTGCCACAAGGTTAAAGCCCCTCAATCCCGAGGAGGCCCCACCCATTCAAGAAACGGTTGAAAACATCCCTGCAAAGGAAATTCCCATTGCAAAACCAATGATTACGGCTAATAAAACCAAGAGAGGAAAGAAGTTGTAAACTCCAGCCATACAATGGGAATCACCAGTTTGTGCCATATGCAAAGTAATAGGACAACCTACCCATATCTTCCCAGAGCTGGACGAATTAAAACCACTCCTCGGCTCTGAGGCAGACATCGCAACGCCACTTTCCTGTAAAAAGGAACCTGCCACCAAAGGTAAAGGCAAAGCATTGTGTACCAATCACGCATGCGTTATCTGCAGCAATTATGGGCACTATACCCATCATTTCCCAAAGATCTCGTGATATAGGTGTGCCTTACACGCCAATGAGCAATCCTATCAAGAGGATCCTCCCATCCAGTCTGTTGTAGATGAACCTCGTATCATCCTGTACCTACGAGAGGAACGGCGAGCACCAAAAAGACTCCCAGTCATGCCCCCTCCCATTATACGTTGCACGTTATGCGATGAACATGGTCACTTCCTCGAAGAATGTGCAACCCTGGAACTCATCCATAGATGGTATCCTATAGAACGGGTCTACTACGTTGGGTTGTAGGCAACACAATTCACATGTCCTTTATGTGCCGACAATCACCTTCTGGAAAATTGTCATTATATCCCCCGATTCCGGTTAGCCCTTGCTAGTTGCGCTCAGCCATAGTCCACCTCTCCCAAGAAGACGACACGGACTCGGAATCCATGAACAGCTCAACAACCCAAGAAGATGTGACGAGTGTATCCATCCTATTCTTGTCAGCTGAAAGCAACCAACCAGGGAACCCCTAGTTACCCCCAACCGCTCTCTATAGAGAAGACCAACATACATTTTATGCAAAACGCCCAATCATGTGGTTGCCATTTGCCCTGATTTAGTAGCGTTACGACGCTAGTACCCTGCCAGACCACAAACTGAGCACGACGTGACCCCCATATCTAGGAAATTTTTCCCTATATGTTAGGGAAATCACTGTGGAAATCGTTGTACTTATATCCCACGAGTTTTTCCCCTCATTGATATGATTCATACAATAGATAAGAAATGGGACGATAACCTCAAGTGATTTAGAAAGTACATCACCCCTAGACTAGCAACCCCACACCCACATCAGCATGATGGGAAAGTTGGAAAATCGCACCAACTAAGCATGACCCAGGCCCAACCTAGGATAACATGCGGACTATGCGACCTGAATGATCACCGAGTCAATCAGTGTAAAGAACTGAAGCCCCTCGCAAGCAGTTTCCACACAGTCTCTTCACTCCCTCAAAGACTTCTCTCTAACCAAGAGAAGATCACGCATACCTATTATTGGATGTGTGCACAATTTCATCATACAATTAAATGTGAGCATCTCCCCAAGCTAAGAGTGTCAAGAGCAGCGTCAAGTCTACACTCCCCCACATAGATAGACGCACCTAAACCAACGATGCGGAAATGGAAGCAGAAGACCTCATCTTCTACAAAAGATCCTATCCAAGCGTCCAAATCGGAGACGATGAGTAGTGTTGGTTCCCACACAATATACTTTATTGGCATAGTGGTACCATGTACCATTTGCACTGGCCAAAACCACGAATCAGAGGCATGCCCGCTAATGGAAACACTCAGGCACCTCTGCAACAGGGACAATTTCCACCCACACGAAATTGACCATCCTAGCGGGGAACACAATCTTGCGCTTACGCAAACTCCCATCATGGAGATTCTTCCCCCGCCAAACTCCAACGACATGATACACCACATACGATTTGTATCATCATATACTAGGAATAGGATTGCAGCCGCCCCCACGTCCCATGACTCCCACCTTATTCTTGTCACAAAATGTTAGGGTTCCTCGCGCTTTTGCATTGATTTCTACGAAATCCTGAATTTGCATGTCGCCATCGAACTCCTCGATGATACCCAGCCTCTAGAACAGTGCCTAGTACAACTAGAGCTCATCGAAGAAAGCCGACGACAATCACTGCAACACAATGAGACCCATAAGAATTTGGTAAAAGCATCATTCTACTGCCACATCAACCCTATCTCATTCACTGAGGGAGAACTATTCCTATGTTATGATGTCGCAAAATAAGCCCTAAGGCCAGGAAAGTTCGAAACCTTATGGAAATGACCCTACATCGTAAAACATTTCCTCTTCCAGAGGGCATACATCTTGACGGAGCCAGACAGAGCATGCCTCAACAACCCCGTCAACAGCCTTTACCTCAAGAAGTTCTACCCATAAGGGCCAAGCAGGCCCTACCCTAGAGTTAACGTACACAAACCCAAACACTTTAAATTTTTGACCAAAAGACTTATTACAAAACACGCTCGAGTGCCGCAATGGATTACCAACCCAAACCTTACTTCAGATTTGCTGATAGAGCATCAAGATGGTCTCAAATTTTAGCAGCAGCTACCTAAGTCATCTATCACCCTGACCAATCACCAATCTACACCAATGGTGTGTGTATCAGTTCAGAAAAAAAAAAATAGGCAGAATATGATGTCAGCATTGGACTTATGTGCGACGCCCTCCATCAAGGCATACGCCATATGCATGTCTACCTCGATTCCTAGTTAGTAGTGTCACAGTTAAACCAAACATTTGAGACAAGAGATTCACATCTATTTAGAAAATATTTGCGTGCAAAAAAGATTAAGCAGACAATTTGACTACATTACATTTACACATGTACCGAGCAGTCAAAACCAAATAGCTGATCACATAGCTAACAATATTCTAAACTGGAATTCATATCGAATAAACCATCATACATAAAAAAACCAAAAACATAGATATCCATCAGTATAACATCATCCATAAACAGAAACAGGAGGCACAACATGTAGAACAGAAAAAAAAATATCTCTCATATATCCATATATATATATATATATATATATATATATATATATATATATATATATATATATATATATCATGGTGTATATGTCTGAGTACAAAAAATAGTGTCGTTGACCCATCGGCCAGCCCAAAGATACACAAAAAGTCGTCAAAAAATAGGGGAATCATCCTCATAATGGGTGCTTTCCCCATGTACAAGTAAACTCTAGGGTGGTTCTCCCTCAGGTGGGGCACCTGGACCCACAGCAGCTCCCCGTACCACTACTAGAGCCACTGTCAAAACTAAGAATGCCACCCGACGTAAAATAGGCCGATAGTCCCTCTCCCGAGCCATCAGTGTCTCCAACCAGACCTCCTCGAGATCATCCAAAAAACATCGAGAAGGCATCCCCTGGGTCAAGCAGTCCATTCGACCCCAGGCATCCTCCAGAACTGACACCCGAGTAGTCATCTCAGCAATGTGAGCCTCTGCCGCATTAGCACACGCCGCCTCTGCATCGGCACGAGCTCGCTCGGTCGCAGCCTCCACAGCAGCCAAGCTACTGCCCTCTCCCGAAGGGCTAGCACCACCACATGGTCCACCACCCTGAAGTTGAGCAGCATCTCCTCCCGGCCCCCCATGGCCACCCCGAGGTCTCTGAAGAGGATCGTGGCCAACCAATTGAGCCATGGGGCGACCTACCTCGCCAACATCTGCAAGAGTAACCAAAACTATGTAAGTGTCACCATAAAAACACATAAACACATATATACTCAAATAAATGTAGAAAACATAAAAACATACCAGCTAGCCCCCAAGCATAACCAGGAGGGAGACCCACCTCTGGATCCCCTCGGAAGTCCAGCCCTGCATAGGGGAATGGCAGAAACATCTAGGGGTTGACCTCAAACCAGGCCTCCGTCATGGTGTTCCAGTGATTCCCCACCATACCCCCACCCCCTCGTGGCATCACAGGATCCCACCTCCTCATGTGAGGCTCTCGTGGCCCCCCAAGAGGCACCGCCACCACCGGTCTCAGCAGCACCACCCTCTCGTACATGATGCTACATATAATACTGACGTATGCAAACATCTTTGATCCACTCCAGACCTTGTTAAGCTGCGTCTCCATCCCGTCATATTAGAAGCGAGAAAAATCGAAAAAATGCTCGACCCTCAACCGGCACAAGACTCCAACCTGCGGGCCCGATGCCCAATGTGGAGCCGACAACCTTGCGAGTTGCACAATAGCTGCACCCTTCCGTAAGGGGCGCCCCGCCACAATGACGTGCCCAGAACCTCTCCAAATCCACCCTCCCAGAAGGGATTGGATACTGCAATGCCTCACCATGAGGCAGTAGCATGGTCACAAAATATACATCCGTCTCAGGACGGATGGCAAGGTTAGTCCCACGCAACACAAACATGTTGTGCCTCCTGTTCCAATGCTAGATCAAGTAACACAGCAGTCGGTCCTGTGACCGAAGAAGCTCATTCTCCATGAACTTCAAGAGCCCCCATTGCGCCAATTTTTGGCACGCCTGATCATCGACAGCTAATGCAGTATGAAGCTCAGGCCAATCCTGCTCCTTCCACAACAACCTGTCATCCAAACAGGAACCCATCAGCAACACGAAAAACACCAAAAATCAAGAAAAAAATCCAAAAATTTGCCTCGACCTTTTGCGCGTTTGTCCCTCATTCATACGCGTTGAAGGCGTGCCTCTATTGCTCACAGGAGCGCATAAGGTGTGCCAAAATAGGGGAACAGAGCGCTTAAAGTGCGCAAAACCCCAGAAAACGTGCACAGAGGACATGCTCTTACCCTGATCACCCGCACAATCTAGGGCAAAAAAATTACTCAGAATCCGTAAAAACCAATTTTATATGGACCCTGGCACCCTCAGACTGAAAAAATTAAAGTTCAGGACATCATGGAGGTTACCTGGGCATGATATCGCTAATCCCTGGTGCTGAGGCTGACCGCAATGGCAAGAACTGCTCCACAGAAGCCTCTGACCTCTGAAAAATTCAACAAGTACAAATGAATTGAATTAGGGCCATATTCACCTAGATATCCCCCTTTTCAAAAAATTTGGAGGACCATAACGAGAGATCAGAAGGTCTGTTCTCCGAACTGAAAGCAGCACTGTGATCAGCACTCCATAATGAACAGAGGTGATGCCACATATTCGCACTCCCGAACAAATAATTTTTCAACGCCGATAGGTATGCCCTCTCTCATCTTCTTTTTTAAAGCTCGTGACTTTCAATAATATTTGATAAAGGAGATGCTTTCACTTGAGGTAGTTTTTTTTGTAGGAAAGCGTGCAAACTATCCACAACTTAATCCATTGAAAGTTCCAGAGCAGGTATCATTCTACCCCCAACATGATAGAGTCCCAAAGAACACTACATATCCTGACATCATTTCTCCATCAGAAATCAACCATAGGTTCCACATATCCGATCATGTTTATCATCACCTTGCCCTGCACATGATAAACATCCTCGTTGGTCGGTAGAGCCTTCCCTCCATGGCGCTCGTCACCCACAGTAGACCATATATCACAGCAAAAGTGACGCCATGGCCATACCACTATAGTCTGAGAAGCACCTCATGCCCATTCACCCGCCATGCATCCAGTAAAGTTTTACCATATCGAAATAAAACCCCTTTCCTGGACGACCAGGTTTTGCAAGAAGATCAAAAGCGCACTACCGTGCCTCGCATTTGGCCTACCATACCTCCATCAGCATAACCCATCTGTGAAATTTTTTCATCCGCTTCATCAACCTCACACATGAGACCAACCAATGAGGCCCCCACCCTCAGCAAAACACCTTCCTCACGTCATCAGTGAGCGAACACTTTCATGTTTTGGGGCACCCGTCTCTGTGTTTTGTACAAACCAAACCCTATTATTTTATTCTTTTGGTAATTGTACAAAGACCGCAAATGGTGCACTACATCCTCCACCCACTCATTCATTTTTTCTCCCATGGAAAAATTCCTTGAACACCCTTGGTCAGGAGTATCACACCCTCACGCAAAAGCCACCATGACATTCATAACCAGTTTATACCCACCCTAGAAGTCCTACCGACTCTAGGGATTTCCCCATCAGAAATAGTTATGACTGTTGCCAAGCTGCTTATTATATTGTGACCTTGGGCCACTGAATCCCCATCATCAGTTTTCAGTCACCCCTCGCCACCATGCCTATGTTAAACCCATCACATCCAGGATCTTGATCCTTCATATCAGTGACCCCCTTGTTCAGTTGAGTCTTCCTTTTTGTCGACTCCAACAACTATTTTCCAAAAAGGAAGCAGTACTTTGGATCGTCCCTCTCCATAAAAGGGGCATCCTCAGGTGGCACTATGGGAGACACCATTTCCCACAGATGTCATCGATCCTCCTGACATTCGACTACAACACAAGCTTTCATGTCAATATGGTATCGTACCATACAACCATTGCACTTTGATCAAATTCTTCGAAGACCCGTGCCTTCATAAGCATCTTGATCAGCAATGCTTACACAAGAAGGTCCCCGCTAGCACCTATGCATACAATGCACAATTATATGACATACCAAGTTTACGCATATGGGCACCAAATTCCACTATTGTCAAATAAAAAATGCCCCTAAGGGCGTCAGCAGTCGTCGTCGTCAACCAACAGATCACTACCATATCAGTGACACAGACAGAACATGTATCTGTCAACTAGATTTGTTTAACTAGCCATAGCATTACGAGAATGGGACATGCCTGCCTCGTAGAAAATTTTTATATATTGTATTATGTTTGCTTATATGGGTCCCACAGAACATGGTCATTCTTCGAACTAGTGCAGGGTGTCTCCAATTCCGAGCTACACACAGGTCTCTCTCTCTCTCTCTATGCACAGTATACAGAAAAGAAACTATAATGTATTTCGGCTATACAGTTCTTCCTAGACCTCACACATTAAGGGGAAACTGTTAACACTGGAAAATCGTACAAGCAAAGATGACATTAGTTAATGTTAGGCAGAAGGATTTATAGGGCTGAGAGACATTAGAGAATCTGGAAAGTATTTAAAAATCTCTAAGGTCTGAGGAAATATCAAATTTGGACAAGTCATAAATGATTTTGCGTGAAAAATCCTTCAATAAGAGCGTCTTTGCGCGCCTTTTGACCCGAAAAGCATGCAATACTGGGAGTGGAGGAAGTCACTTTCTGGGACCACAAACAGCACACTCCAGGACATTGATTCCATGCTTGAAGCTGCCTAAGGACAACCACCAAAGCATCCTTAGGACATCAAGGGAGCACACAATGGAATCACCCCCCTCCCTTGGGTCACCATCCACAAGGTACCAAGAGAGGGAAGGAGGATTTGAATTATCCTATAAAAGGACACCAAGAGATGAAAAACTTGAGAGCACATTGTTATGCTGGCCAAAATTTCCCCAAGCAATACCAGCAGTGTGTGATCCGGAGCAAAGATAGAGGGGACTCAATTGTTGGCCATACAACAACTTCAGTCCACCATAGTAGAGAGAGGGAGACTTTGCGCCAAGGCAAGCTTGGAAGTAAATACATCCTTGCATCAAGACTTATAACCCCCAGTCCTAAGGGACCCTTGGCAAGTGGGTTAAATTTTCATCCTCATTTCCTACCAGCACTCAATAAGAGGGGATGTAAGCGCCGCCGTTTGGATTATTGCAGTTTTTTTATTCTATTTAGAGCTTTTGTCTTATTTTTTTTAGTTTTAGTTTAATTTTTATGTTTGAATATGCATGTTATTTCTCTATCTAGTATGTTTATGTTCTAGCATGTTCCACTAACTTGCTTGACTCCATATCTTTTCTTCCTATGACCAATAACTTAAGAGGGTAAACCACACCCCTTAAGTTGGTGTGATTTCGTACATGCGTGCACCAAACACACTAACACGGTGAAAATATATAATGGAAACACCACAAAGAACCTTCTCCTTTATACTCCTTCCAAAGTGAGTATAGATTATCAAATCTCCTTAAGGGTTTAATTTTAACAAGAAGAGGATGGTATGTAGCCGCTCCTCATGATAGACAAGCTCTATGTTTCAAGAATGAGATAGAGGATGATACCATTAATAGCTTAATCAATGATCCCTTAGCTATGAATCAGAAATCACTCCAACTCCTAAATTATATAATGAACAAACCTAATCAATATATCACGTTGATGATTTGATACCTACCATATCAACCATAAGAGTGTCCTAATTAATATTGAGCCCAAAAAAACTTTGAATATCAATCCAAATCTATCTCTCTTAGAAATAGAATGATTGGTTTAGCTATTGTGAGAGAAAAAAATTCTTTTGCATGGGAATATTGTCACACGTCAAACCCCCTATCCTTCATTGGGGCTATGGGGCATCACATTTTTCTCAACCCCAATCCCTTAAAGCATGATTAAGGATATGGGGTATCATTTTTTTTCCTATTTCTTTTGTTCTTTACCCCCACAACAATCAGTTATAATTTTAGGAGCATTTAGGAGACCCAACTTCATCAAGGTATATCTCCAAAATTATAGTGAACCAAGATTTGAAACTTCTACTACAGGTACCTTGAGATATCTTCTCTGTCTCCTCCAATTTTCAAGGTCAAATAAATTTATAGTGAAAATACCATGTTGGCCTATTTAAATCCTGATTTCAAGAGCATTCAGGATATTCATCTTCCTTGGAGAATATCTATGAAATTATAGTGAAAAAAGATTTGAAAATTGAACCAAATGATTAGGTGATATTTATCCTTACTATGGTCCAAGTTTTATCCTCTCATAACATCCTATAAAATAATTTATTGTGAAAATGAAAAGATGACCTATTTACCCCATAAATCACATAATGGCTTCCACCTTTAAGCTCTATGAATGACCCCAAAACTCTTCCCTGGCTTCTTTTTTGCACCTCAGATCTCTTTAAATTATAAGACAAATTTGGGAATTATAAAAAGATTTATAAAAAGTGAATATGGAACTAAATAAGGGTGAGACACTCTCCACCTAACCATAGGCAAGACTGTGTTGTATTATTTCTCACAACTATTCATGCTAGAGCCAAATTCTTGATGCCTTGAGAGAAAACCAAAATCATAGGTTTAGCACATAGTTTTTAGACTAGATTTAACATAAAAGTGAATTCCACTCTCCTCCACACACAAAAAAAATACTTATTTTTTAGCATTTCCATATTTTACCAAGCTCGTAAACATTTAAAAAAATACCATGCAAGTCTACACAGCACAAGGGAGCCCTTATCTAATATTTGTACTCCCTAGGCCCTCCCCTCTTAATTTATCTATGTGCCACACACAAAGAGGACCATTCTCAGTCCTCAAAGTCATCTAGTCCAAAAAAAAGTGTTGCAACACATTAACTTCATGTCACATAAGTTTTCACTCACATATCTTAACTAGTCACAATGTCTGAAGCTCTTTAGGTTCAGCCACCAACTCTCTTTCCAATTCGAATTTTTAAGTGAGAGGGACAATAATATATGAGAGATAAAATTGAATAGGTTGAAAATATAAAGGAAAAATAACCTTTTGATTGATCCTCCCCCTTATTTTTATAATCATACCTTGACCCTTTATCTCCCCAACCTCTTGCTAGAAGCTTCTTGGGAGGATTAACCATCTCATCAAAAGGGAAAATTAAAACAAGAATATTTTTCCTCTCAAGGCATTATAATTTTTTGGTTATCCCCTACTGTAGCTCTAAATTTTTTATTATAATTATTAATAAAAATAACATTACATTACATCATAGAGTTTTAATTCGTACCATCAATGTTGGTGCCTCATCATTATAAGTTCTCAATTACATCATAAAATTGGGAAAATAAAAGGGGTGTCACAATCCCCTCCCCTTTTAAGCAACACCATATGCAGTGTTCTATTATTATGCAAAAAATAAGGATATGCCACTCTCATGGCATCCTCCAATTCCCAAGTGGATTCTTCTGCTCCATGGTGCTTCCACTGTACTTTAACCTACACAATGGCTAAGTTCCAAAGCAATGTCTCTTTCCTCTCAAGTATACAATATGGTTATGGTCTAAAATCTCCTTCGAGTTCCACCTAGATCACAACCCAATTAATAACATGATTATAGTAATAAACATATTTTTTAAGAAAATATACATGAAATACATCATGATCATTAATGAAATATATCGTGACTTTAATGTTTGTAGGTAAAGCAATCCTATAAACCATTGGCCCAACTCTTTCCAAAATCTCAAATGGTCCACAATGGAAAGGTGGTAATTTTCTATAAGTTCCCATTCTCAAGGAACTTATATTTGGCTTAATATGGAGATACACATTGATGTCAACCTAATACTAGTTATGCCATGATATATTGGCCTAAAAATCCAATAGTACTAAAATTTTGGAAAAAAGGTACTTCCTTAACCACAACTTAGGGAGAACCCTTTCTCATCCTCATTTAAATTTAACTAGGAGGAGTTGCATGGGTAGTACAAAATCATCAGATTCAAGTGATGTTCAAATATAGAAACCAGATAAAAAATCTTTCCATATAATATGCATAGGTGCAAACATAAGGCAAAACCATTTTGGTATCGACTCTTCTGTAAAACCAACGTGAAGTGAAGCTTATACCTTCATTCGATTCCCTTTGTAATAGTTTCCTTGTGACCGCACCATATAACTAGAATTTGGATTCACTGGCCTTGTCAAAAAACACTTTTTAGAAACCCCTTATACAACTCAACAATTATTCAATGCACAAATGGCCTGCTTCCTATGTTTCCTATTGGGAATTTGTTCACCGCCTTTTCACGTGGTCACTTTACACATCACCTTGGATCTGCATCACCTCGAATTTTCAATTTTCACAAGGCATCCTCTTCTGGGAGACGAACTTAAGGAAGTGAATCTTTCCGTCAACTATCGTGCTTCAAATCTTCGATAAATTGGACTGCTCTTTCCATATAGTTGCTTTCCAGTCCTGTCATCCAACGCACTGGCTCCACTTCATCCTAGCTCTTCTCACATCATCGGTCTTAGCACACCATCCTATTCCTTATCATCCTGCCATTTTCCAATGGTGCATAAGGACTTAACCTCTGAGATGCAAAAGCCGAGGAATGGGAAAATTCTCGTGTTCATTCTTTGAAAAATTTTCGATGCTTTGTAAAACACACCACAAGGCTTCCATCATCCCAACGCTTTTCTCATTAGGGACTTCCACATCCATCCAACACCTAGTCATCCTAACATCCAGTCATCCTAGGTACTCCTTTGGTTGCTCCTTATTCTACCTTATGGGGAAAACCTCCTGAGACACATCACCCTAACTCTATCTCTTAACATGATTGATATGACAAAACTTTAAGTTCTATCTGTTGGTCTTCACTAATTAACATTCTCTTTATCGAAACTTTAAAAATAATTATTTTTCCTTATCTAATATACATCATTCTTGGATTGTGTTACAGGCTCACACTCTGAACTCGGTCCATAATACTTCTGAACTCAACCTTCTATCTGTAATATTCACTTAAGTTTCACCCTACTGCAAAGGGGATGTTCTAATATGGACTTTAACACCCCTTCTCTCGCTCCTTATGTATTTGTATTCAATATTTTGGATTCCACTGCACCACTCTAATCTTTTCTAAAACTAGATTTGTCACAGGTTTACCATATTTGTCACCTCTTCAATAAGCTTGCACTAATTTCAATCCTTCATTGAATCTGAATCATTGATCACACAGTTGATCAATGATCAATAATATTACTTCCAATAGTAAGAGAAGGGTTTGGCTCGGTTTTAAAAAGGCTTTTACTCCTCTGCATTAATTCTAATGCTCATTCTCACAACACTTCCCCTCCTAAGCTTATCTACTACAAACATGCAACGCACTCATACTTAATAAAATAAATATAGTTCCATGTAATAATAAACAAAGGTTCAACACACACACATTATGAACACTCAAACATATCATTTTCTCTATATACAAATAGCTTACAAAGGCATTTATGTCGTATTAGGCCTGATTTACAATGAATTGACCCCCTTTTCGACCCTTTTGGCATACTTTTCCTCACTCCTATACTCTTGACTGCCTCTCTACACTTCCACATACATTTTATGATTTTGGATACATAATTATATAAAAGGATTTTGAAACCATAATCTGGTTCAAATCCGCTAATCACTCAACAAATTCCTATTTATAGATCCTCTAGATCCACACATCCTCCAAGAGATATAACTAACCCTCAAGCCTATCTAACTCTCTCAAATATTCTCATGATATCTCCTAAATAATAGATCTAATTACAATATCCTCACTCTCATCACTTATGTACATTTCTTCTAAAAACATAGGAAAATACTTTTAAATTAAATCATTAAATTCAATTTAGGGAACTAACTCCCTTGGAAAATGAAAAACCATAGGTCTATTCAAAAGGATTTTTGACTTGTAGGTAAGATGCTCTTGCATCATACTCCCAAGGTGATAAAATATAAATGGTCTCCTAACCATGTGCTGATGAAAATCCTCTTGGATCCCAAACTTTAGTTTGTAACTGACCATTTCGTTCTTTCAGGATTCCGAAATTTATGTTGTAATTCTCCTCCTTGTTTATTGATGTAGACATTTTCATCCATCTCCAATCCATTGTTAACTTTCCTCCTTTATGAAATATGCCTCCTTTGAGACACCTTCATCATCAGCTTCCCCATTTCTTCACTCTCTATGTCTAGTTTGTCCTCTGGATGTACATACCCTACAAATATTTGTTTTTTTCTTGTTGAAATTTGTTGTCAGTACTCCTCATTGGTTGGTTTTTCACCTTCAGCTCATATTCCTTCAAACTGTTGGAACTTGTCTTGTTTTCACTTTCTTCACCACTTGGATTTGCCATTGTCCAAACAATCCTCTAAAAATTTGAGTTATGCTACGAGATCACTAACACTTCCCATGTCTTTTTCAAAAATATTCAACTTTGATTCCTTTATCATGGGATTTCTCTTCCTTACTCCATCTTCAATAGAATTATATTTTTGAAGAAATATTGCACCATTCTCATCCTTCACGGTAGCTTCCAATAATTTTCCATCTCCAATATCTACAAACACATGCTTAAGAAAAAAATTCTTGACCTCAACCATTACATGACCATCAATAATCATCTTTACCTTTTATTGTTGTGAACTCTCCTTGTTCACCTATGAGCTGCAACAAGCCTTCTTCATATACCACTTATCGCAGTACCAAGTTCTCCTCTTGCATCCTTCTCTTCTCTTTCTCTTGGAAATTATACCCACATACATTGTGGATCTGCCTTTGGCAAATTCTACCAAACCTTTGTTGTTGGAAGTTGTACTATTCTGGCTCTTTGCAGTAGAACCTATTCTTATTCCTTATTCTAGATCACGTATACTCCTTATCTTTCAAAGATTTCAGGTTTCTGAAATTTCATCTATTCACCTCTCTCTTCTTATTTTACCTCCCTCGCTTAAACAATCTCATCTTGATATTAGGGTTCTGTCATAATTTATTCTTCTTAGAGCTTTGCTAGTTCCTTCTTCTTTTGTCACAAGGTTACTTGCTATATGGCTGCTACCTACAAATACAAATACTTATGACCAAAGTCAACATAAAAACATCAATACTTGTCAAGATCTTCTTCAAGACCTTATTATTTCGAAAATCCTCTACACATCACCTTTGTATTTTCCTCATGCATTCCTATGTATATATTCTCCCATTTTAAGAGCATTTCAACTTGTTCCAATCTCTTCTCAAAGTAAGAGACTCTCCTGTCTGTAGATTCCTTCCAAAATCAACTTCATTGGAAAATCAAATTCCTATTTAAATTCTATCCTCCCAAAACAAATATCCTCCAATTTAAACTTACTTTGTGAATTAAAAGAATATCAGTGTTCGTTCTATACCCATATATCCTTTTCTTCAGAGAAAAAATTTAAAACAATGTCCAAACCTATTTTTCTGCAAAATTTGTATCTTCAAATAGCCTCATATATCCTCCACTGGAGGCTTTCAATCTAAAGATCTTTATAGCTCGTATACTAAATTATGTCGGCCTAATACTGGTTGTGCCAATACATTGGCCTAAAAATCCCATAATACCAAACTTTTGGAAAAAATGCACTTCCTTAACCCCAACTTAGGGAGGTAATCCTTTTTAATATTTGTTTAAATTTAATTGGGATGAGTTGCATGAGTATTACAAACCCACCAAATTCAAGTTTCATTAAAATATGCCACCAAGGCCAAAAGCTTTCAATATAATATGTGCAAACCGAAACATAGGGCAAAACCATTGTGGCCTCGGCTCTTCTATAAAACAAGTGCACGTGGAAGCTTATGCCTTTATTCGAGTCCCTTTGTAATAGTCACCTTATGACTACACCAAATAACCAAATTTTGGATTCCTCGGCCTCGTTAACAAGTGTTTTTCAGAAACCCCTGGTACAACTCAATAGTTATTTGACACATATGTGGCCCACTTTTTTTGTACCTACTTTTCACGTGATCACTTTACACATCACCCCATACCTACATCACCCCTGCTCTTCCAAAATTTGCGCAAAGTATTCCTCTTCCGTGAGACAGACTCTCGGAAGTGAATTTTTTGGTCAATTGTCATACTTCAAATCTCCGTTAAAGTGGGCCGCTCTTTCAATATAATTGCTTGTCAGTCTCATTTTCCAACACACTGGCTTCACTTCATCCTGGCTCTTTCCAGGTTAGTCGTCTTAACACGTCATCCTGGTCCTCATCATCCCATCTTTGTAACATCCCTGGTTAAAAATCCATGTAAAAAAAAATAATACCAAGGTCATGGGACACATATTCCAAGCTAAATGGTGGGGAAAACATCCTATTGGGTGTTAATTTGGTTTATTATGGCTAAGGGAATCGAAAAAGGAAATGGAAAAGGATTTGTAAAAGCATGAGGCATTAATTGGCATTTTATTTATGAAAATGATGGAAAATAGGAGAAAAGGGAGGTGAAAGGTCACAGGTTGCATGTGAGGAGGAAAATGAAGGAAAATAATGGAAAATGAAGAAAATAGAGCCCTCATTGATAAAAAGGCTTCTAAGGATCATTTGGTAACCTTTTGTTAGTTTCGTTTTGGAGCTCTCTCTCTCTCATACTCTTGGAAACTTAGAGTTTCTTGGAGCACTCTTGGAGGAGTGTGGAATTCCTGGGATTTGGAGCAAGAAGGAAAAGTAAAAGTAGGAAAGTGCAAGAGCATAGTGTGATCAGCAACTACAACTAGATTTCTTTTTAGGTATTGAGTTTCATGTGAGGTATCCCCTTCTAGTTTTGGCATGCATGGCACATGCATGTGGTTTTTTTTTTTTATATGATATGTCATTGGCGTGGAGGATTTCATGGGTTAACAGTGGTTTTACCTAGCCTTTCCATTTCCTGGATATCCATGGTGTTGTGGGTTTTGATTTTGATTTCTAGTTGGTTTTCATGTGCCTTTGGCTATGGATTGAGTTATTAGTTCCTGGAAGCCTTGGTTGGACAAACGCTCTAGAAGCCCTGTAAAAGCTTGGGTTGAGTTACTAGTTCTAGAAGCCTTTGGTGGAAAAATTATTTGGAAGCCCTTAGTCGGTTGAGCTACTAGTCCTGGAAGCCCTGGTTGGAAAAAACGCTCTGTAATCCCAGTGGAAGTTGTGGGTTGAGTTACTAGTCCTGGAAGCCCTAGTTGGAACAAACACTCTGAATCCCTCGATAGCTTTGGTAGAGACCGATTTGGTGATGGTTAGTGATGTCTGACCATGAGTTCGAATAATTGGTTGAGGGTTGAGGTGGTTTGGCCTATGGAAGCCCTATTTTGGCTTTGTTTGGTTTATTCTATGAGATCCCACATGCATGCTTGGAATATGGCACAGGGGTGAGTGGTTGAAAGAAATATTTTCTTCAGCCTAGTCTATGGTCAGGTGGTACGTGGAAGTCCCTGACTTGGTTGGATTTTCATATGTTAATAAGAGATATTTTTCCCTTGGTATTTTCATGAGTAAAGGTACTTGATGTTATGTGGCTTTAATGGTTATTTACTCATTGATATATATTTGTTTATTTTTTGGTTATAAGCATGTTTTGTGACAATTATGATGTATGGATATCATCATGTTTTGATTAGTATGTGAAAAAATAATGAATGAATGACCTAATAGATTATAATTCAACTAATGTGAGAAGGCATCAATCCTTCTTGATGATTCTCAGATAATTATGAGACCCCTATGCTCAGATCTATTGTTGAAACTTGTAGATTTCATATTTGTGATATGTTTGATGAAATTATTGTCATGGTTGGGCTTGGTTAGGTCAATTACTTGATCAAGTTTGGTGTTATATGCTTTCTATTGGTGTCATTTATTGTCTCAGAAAGTCTCATCAAGTTCTCTGAAGTGGTTTAGAAACTATCCCTAAAAAAGTGGCATAAATCCCACAGTCTCTAGCACAGAACTGGCTGAAAAATATTAATATCTCTCCCTTGCAAGCACCGTGGGAGAAAATGGAGGGTTCCAATCGCATGCATGCCTTGTCATGGGAGTGACTGTTAAATCATTGAAATACTATGTTAACTCAGGGGTTGGGCACCTGGAGTGGTGGATTAGCTCTTGGGGGTCCTGTAGTGCCTGAGGGAGGTTTCTGAAGTGCTAGTTCATCGGTTCCACTTCCTTAACTACACTTATGGGGTTGAATCATATCATAGTAACTCTTCATAACATTTTTAACCCGATGGACGGTTAGCTTGGTTAAATGTGGGAGGAGGGTGGTTACAGAGTGGTATCAGAGCATGGGCTCGCTCTCTGTGAGTGGTGCCTAGTTTCCGCCCTCTTTGGGCAATATCTGATATTACAGAGTGGTATCAGAGCATGTTTCAACACTTGGACTGGATGGAAGGAATGTGTTTTTCATGCATGCATGTAGGTTGTATATGTGCTTGTTATGTATGCATGGTGGTGGTCATTGTTGCGGTTTTGTCATCCTGTGAAAGTTGATGGTGTTGTTGTTGGATGTGATCGTCATGAGTGTATGTTGGTTACACATTTTTTATGAATGTAAATTTATATATGTTGTTATGCATGCATTTTCATGGTTAATTTTATTTTTCATGATGTCATCGTAGGCATTTTAGGTCATCATGATGTTGTTTATATGTTATGATGTTGATGTGTTGGTTTAGATAGAGTAGGAGATGAATATCATCAAAGTGAAGTTGCAACACTAGAATTTAGGATAAGAGGAGATCATCATACAGGTATTATACGTTTGGTGTGCAAGTATGTTAGTTAATGGATTTTTATATGCATTAGGGTTATATACATGTATGTCATTCTATTGTTTTTGTGGTTGCATGCATGGTAGATGATAGTGAATCAGTTCGGTCACATGCACATATGTCAAATAGTCATGAATGAAAGTAACATGTTTTTATATTCATTGGTGTTGTTGTTTTATGTTATTTAGCTTGATTATTATGTTATATGTTGTTGATAATTATTTTATATGTTAACTTGTTGATTATTATATGATAGTTAACTTGATGATTATGTTATATGTTGTTGATGAGTATATTATATGTTAACTTGTTGTTGTTATATGTTAGTTAACTTGATGATTAGGGTTATTTCATTAATATCTTGATGTTATATGTATCGTGTTGATCTGTATTTGTATGTGTAGATGTTTATGGTTACTATATTCAGGTATGAGCCGACATATTTGTGATATTGTGTCGTATTAATTTGGATTGACTGTGCAGATGTTATTGTTATGCATGAATGACAATTGTTTACGAACTTATGAGGTGAACATGTTAGCTAGTTACTGTTATGGATATCATGACATTATTTATGTTTGATTTGATGTGTTGTGAAGTTATATCGTGCTAACTATATTAATTGTGTAGACAACATAGCCTCCCCTGAGATACATCAAGGTATGAGTTTGAGTATGTCGTCTATCTGGTGTTTGAGTGTTTGATTATGTCATCTACTTGATTTATCTAGCACGGTATGTTTACAAGTTGATTGAATGTTTGATTAACTACATGATATGAGTATGTGTCTATAATATTGCGTGAAGGAATGATTTTGTTTTAATATGGTTGTACTAACACATTATGTTTTGAGACCGCTGATATATACTTGAGTATAAGTAGGTGATATATGTAGCAATATGTATTATGATTAATGAATGTGAGCTCACTATTGATTATGACATAATTGATTAGTCTTGGTAAAGGCTGATTTAAAAGTAATAGATATGTTGTCTTGATCTTTGGAACATGTGATCGACATGTGTGAGAAGTTATATGGCAACATGCTTGGTATTAGCATGACAAGGTAATAGTTGATGTGTTTACATAAATAACAGTTGGTTGATGTGACAGTACATATTAAGACTTGATTGCAACAAGGTAAATGGTAAAAGAAAGGAATTGAGTAACAATTCCTTTGGCTATGTTTGGAAACCCTAATTCCAAATGAATTATTGCTTTGCATCGAAACAAAAATTCTTATTAACCTTGATTTCACCTGAAATTATGTGGATATATGTTATATTTATGAACATGGGGATTGAGTCATGGTGTTTTTTGCTGATTTTATGCGTTTGGTCTTTTGTGACTTGATTGTGCTTGATTTGAAGTTTTTTTTATGTTTGGTGCAAGGTCTTGCCACTTTGTTTGTGATGTCATATTTCTATTGGTCGTCATGGTTTTCTTGTCGTTTGTTTCTTGTTCTTACGTTTTATGTTTGAGATTCTTGGGAATTGGTTTGGGAAAGAGGAAAGTTAACGAAGCTCGGGAAGGGTTGAATGGAACCTGATAGGTAATGTGTTGAAATTTGCAACAAGAAACTGTGAAATTGGCAACCAGAAAGGACAAAAATTGCACACACACTAGTGTGCAATTTCAGTCACACATTGGTGAGAAATTAAGTTACACATTGGTGTGAAATGTGGGCATCTAATTTCTCTTAAATAAATTGGACAATAAATTATAATTTCATCTCATAACAAATTGTATCAGTTAACTAAGTCATGATGATTGAGTTAGCTCAAGAAATTCGAGTTGAGGGTCTAAGATGAGGCATCTAGAGTGATCATAATATTTTGGGAGTCTAGGTGCAGTTGTAACACTAGTGTGGTGTGAATGTAATCAGTTAACTCAAATTAATTGAGTTAAAATCAGTTTAACTAGTTCTAATTGAGTGATGAATTAGTGAGAGGTCGAGTGAATTAAATTAGATTTAATTCACAAGTAGTGATCAATCAGATAACTGGTGATTTTCTATTAATAGTTGCATCCATGTAATTTCTTAGGAAGACCCAGTTGAGACATAGGTTAAAGGGAACATAATTATCAGTTGTATTATTATAAAATTTCCCGGCTGAAATTATAAAGTCATGAGAAGGACATGATGGATTGCGCAATAAAGAAAGGTTGTTTTTCTTGACATTCGGGTGCTGGGTATAGGAAACAATTTAATTCCTTGGCTACCTTACAATGAATAAAATTATGGGTGCTACCTGAATCAATCAACACTATTACCCTTTTCTTCTTGATATGTCCTTCTATCTTGAGAGTTTGAAGAGTGGTAATTCCTGCCAGTGCATTACACGATATGGTCGGATTCATTTCTTCCTCTTCTAAGGTTGGTTCCTGGTGTATATCCTCTTCTTGTTCATTTTCTTCTTCCTCTTCACAATCTATGTAAAATAATTTCTTCTCAGCACACTTATGACCTTTAGTGTAGTTGCTATCACAACTGTAGCAAAGCCCTTTTGCTCTTTTTTCTTCCAATTGTTGTGGTGTCAACCTTGTAGGTTGTGGAAATCTAGGCGTAGCAACACTTCCTTCTTTATATAATTGAGTGGTAGGCTTCCTTGTTTCCATTACTTTACATTCAACTTTTCTTGCCAACCTGAATGCCTTCTCCAATGAATCTGGTTCCAAAACGCGAACTTCATGTTGGATATTATCCTTTAAAGTGCCTATGAAGAGATCGATCATGTGTTCCTCTGGAATAT